>JAUMHP010000076.1:14370848-14382896 GCA_032361065.1 Enteromius trimaculatus
CAAAATTGCTAATCAAAACAACAATAATACTAATCTAGTCAAATGCAAATTTGAGAGCTTTTTGGTGGTTCTTATGTGAATAAAGCTGATAGATCTAGAATGATAGATCTACCCAGGACATTTAATGCATCTTAGGGTGCAATTATACAACTCTGATTGACTCAGAAAAAGGGAGAGACAGCAGCACTCGGCCTTGAGTCTGTTCTGGAGTACACCTGTAGGAGGCGCTGTCTGTCACTCCACTGTGCCGGCCACAATTTGTGCTGATCCTGAGCATGAGGGGTCATGAAATTCCAACCAATAGTGGAGGCGTGTTGGGGGGACGCTCCTGAGACCTCACCTGAACAAAGAGTGACAGCAAGCGTCAGTTAAGAATTACTAATACTCAGAACAAAGCAAACGTTCCTTTTTTAGCTTATGCACTAACAAATAAACAAAAACTGCTTCTGTAGTTTCACTCCAAACCAAGAGAGGGCAGCATACTGTATGAAGACTAAAGAGCTGACGGACATGAACAATTCCCATCTGACTCAGTTTAGGTGGAAGACACTTCATGCGGATGGTCAGACGTCTGGTTACGTGACATTAGGACAGGCATGCATGTGTTGCTAGACAAACACATACACTCTAATACACACGTATACCCAGAGCGCAGTACCTCTATCAGACCAGGAAGGAGTGGGTGAGACCGAATAGACGGATGAAGGGAGAGGGGTGCAGCCTAGAGAGGCAATCTTGAGTTCATTCTTCTGGAATAACTCAGAAGACAAGGAGAAGGAATATAACCCGGTGACAAAGAACCAGAGTCTTTAATCGTCAGCTTATGAATGAAATATAGCGAATCTCAGGCATTCAGATGAGCCTTCGCTGAGTTTTGTTGATAAGTGGGCACACTTTATGACATGACATCCACATGCTACTTGACTAAAAACACAGTGTAGTTAGTAGATTACATTAAACATTAAAAGTCATTGATTTGTCATTTGAGAAATGAAAAATAACAAAGATTTACATGTTTTTTTCTTTTTATTATGCATACAGTCACATTAAATAAATGTGAACACAATACAAATGAATATTAAATGTTTACAATAATTCCATTAAGCATAGGAATACATTGCATAAATGCTTTAAGCCGTCTGGCCCCAGTTGTTGGTCTCTGTTTTTGTTGACTGAATGCTTCCTTTTTTCTGGAGGTGACCAGCTCACATCTGCATTGTCCTGTTAAAGGAACAGACAGAACGATGTAACACTAAGCATTTAATTATCTTTGAGAAATCTAAAGATATATTGCTTCTACCATTGCAGCATGAGAGTGGTTTATGAACTGAAAAGAATATTATTACTCTTTCTATACTAACTTACATATTGAAATATAATACATATAGTTTTTAATAGTGGATTTGGAAAACAGAAGATATATATCCACATGCTACTTGACTAAAAACACTGTAATGTGTAGTTAGTAGATTACACTAACATTAAGTCATTGATTTGTCATTTGACAAATGAAAAAAACAAAACAAAGATTTATAGGAATTAGTTTCATATTTAGTAAAGATTTTTTTTGGTGTGTAGTAATTATAATTATCAGTAATTATAGTTACTAACTTTACTAAATATCAATTACTGTTATGGCAACAGTTTAAAATTCTTTGCCGTCATTGGCTGTTGGTAAGTCAAGGGAGAGGAATGGTAGAGTTAAATTGTTATTTTAGTTTTTTTGTGTGTGCAAAAAAAGCATTCTCTTACTGTTGCAAAACAAAGTTGATCCACTGATGTCACATGAACTTTTTTATTGGTGTTTTTACTAAGTTTCTTGGTCTGGGATCGTTTCAGTTGTGTTGTGTCTATAGAGGGTTTGAACTCTGCTCTCTGATCATCAAAAATATATTTAATTTGTGTTCCGAAGATGAACAAAGGTGTGGGTTTGAAACGACATGAGGGTGAGTAATTAATGACAGAATTTTTATTTTTGGGTGAACTAAGCCTACCTTTGAGACTATGAGACTCAGAGAGAGAGGAGCATTTGAATAAAACTTTCAGATCATACACAGATCAAACTTTCAGATTTCTCCCTCACTGAAAGTTACTGAAAACTGCACGACAGACGCTTGTCTGTGCGGCAGAGCTTCTCTCTCTCACAGTGAGTGACGTGACAGTCACGGCTGTAGTTGTCTGTCTTTATCCGGTCCTGTTCCGTTCTTGATTGTCACACCCATAAATAACCTGAGTGTGGGTCTCGCCCGGGCAGTAATTCAATGTAGAACCGCCACTGTGTGAACGTAATGTATTAAAGGAATCATACAAAGCCAATTTTCCACTAGCTAATATGATTCTTTAGGGTCTTAATGGAAAGTTTGTGATATAGTTTGTTTTAAAATTTCTCAAAGATCGCTCATTTTGCCCTGTCAAAAAATCACTGTGTTCTGTGTACTTCCCCTTTAAATCTCCACAAGCTCCGCTGACCTCTCTCCTTTTTTCCGAGGCACTCTCGGAGGATCTTTTTTTAGCCGTATTCATAGTGAAACTTGTTAATTAGCTCACTATTAGGAAAGGCGATTTGCAAAGATTCATTAAAAGACATTATACTCACTGGATCATGAGTAATTAAACAAAAACGCATTTCAATTGATCAAGGGCGCGTTTCCCTTCAGAACCAAAGGTAACGTTAATCCTCTGCGTCTTCAGTCTCTCAGATATCTGGAGTAAATGACTACTGCTATGCGCTTAGGAGTCTTGCTTGTCTCTGTGTCTCGGTCTGATGATGGCTCACTCAGGTCTGAGGTAAGACACCAGTTCAGTCTGTGTGACACGCTGCTGTCAATCAATTGGCTTGATTATGAAAAACTTATTTTTATTAAATTAAAAGAAAACTACTGGGTGGATCTTTATCATTGTATAGTGATTGTGTACACACACTCCCAAAACACATTTCAGTCCAAACAGCTTGTAAAAGTGCATGTGGCACCAATTCAAAAACAGGACTGACAACCGTATTCTGCGGGCTGTATGAACGCAGCCATTGATTACATAGAAATAAACCAGGCACGGAGAGAAAAACATCAACAGAATCAGTTATGTACATGTTATGTTATGTACATTATCAATCTATGTATGTTAAACTTTGTACATACATTTTACATATACATCTAAAATATACATGCTAAAGTTGGGTTTAGGTTCAGATGATATGACTTAACTACCAGAGAAGAATGTTGGCTTGTATGCTATGTGTTTGTATAGATGTAGCTACTTGAAACCTGAAAACTGCATTTAAATTGTTTAAATTAAATACAATATTGGTTTTCCTTCTAATAAAAATTTCCATATCCATCCAGAAAATAAGTGTGTATACACAATTACAAAACAGATGGACAATAGATTCCTTTTACATTTAACAAAAACCTATACATTTATTGCTATTCAATATAGGCTGTGTCATAGATATAAATGTATATGGGCCATATTATGATGAGGAAATCATTACAGTCTACTATGTTGCCCCACCACCGGTTTGCAGGGTGTTAATCAAACTTTGCTTTTATTTTTGGCTTGTTTTTATAGCTTTCGTCTTCCCTCTGCATTTAACGATGCAAACCTTATCGCACTGATAATTTCTCATCTGCGTTATTTAGTCAATTAATTCAATACACGGTAAACAATTACTAATATCTGTGAATGAAAAAAAAAAAAGCTAACAACTCATCTAACTTCCAATCCAAGTCCAAACTTAAAATGGATGAATAATAAAATGTCAAACGTGACGCGCAGTGAAACAGCCTAGGTCAAATAAAACGTCAACTTGTTTCACCCGTTTTCACTTTTGCCACCTAACGTTACGGCAATTTCCCACGTGGGAAGGCAAAATAAAAACACGACTTGACCCTCGGTAAACCCAGCGTAAGCAAACAGGCGCATAAAAATCAAATCGAGCTTTCATACACTGGAAAGTGGGGTAAACGATAATGACACAACACTCCAGTGGATTTTACGTCAAATTCAAGGCAAATTTAGGTCATATTCATTCAAGCCCATACCCCGATGGGCCTCCGCGAGCGAGCGCGCTCTCTACCCTACACTGGTGGGCCTCGTCATTTTACGTCCGTAAGCTTCGCAGCCCAGCGATTCCTCAATCGCACACAAACGTGCGCAACCAATCAGATCTCCAAGTCATGCGTCGCTAAGCAACCGCCTCAAACTATGCCTTAGAGATCAGCGCGGTCGCGCACCTTCTGCGTGACGTGAGCGATCCTCCTGTTTGTTTGTGTAGCTCGAGGATGAAAATGGCGGTGGGGAGAGATCAACGCGAGAATTAAACACACAAATGACCATTTGATTTGGATGACAGCAGCACTGCAGCTCTGGGAGAGAATAAAGAAGCAGCTTATCAAGTCCATTTACGACAACAAGCACCCGGAGTTTAACAGAGAAAAACTGCGTCCTGGATTTAAAATAGCTCCTGAAATTAGCCCGCTAACCTCGTTAGCTTAGCCAGCCTTCAACTGGAAGGTTTAACGGACACCATAGCACCACACGAACTGACTTATTCTGTCAGAATAAGATGAACTGCGCGTTTCTCCACTCACCTCTCAAATGCAAGCTCAGTCGTTGGCGCTGGGCTTGTAGAAATATTTGCATCTGACTGAATGCATAACTAATCGCTCCGTCTGGCAGTATCAGCCAGCAAACACCATCCTCCAAGCCTTCTCAAAGTTCATCGAGCATCTGTAAGAGGAGAACGGACAAAACAGGTAACTGGAATGCGTTCGTGTTTAATATTTGTTGTTGTCGATCAAAGAGATCATGTGGCAGGGCTGATACAGATAGAGGTACTTGATCAAAACACCCAAATGCATAAACATTGGCTCAGATATATGGGTTAGTTTACCAGAGAGGTGGAAAAGCGATTGACATGCGTTTGATCGTATGTCTTTTTCATACGGTGAAATACAGATCTTACTTGGTGCATTTGATGGAAGTGCAAACTAATGTCACGTCGAGAGGCACGGTGATTACTGACACCTCAAGTTTAACAGTGTTTACTTGTATCTGCAGACTTGTCTTGATTTAATTGAGAATGCAGTTATGTAGATATTTCAATTATTTGAGTTTAATAACAGTAAAGAATGTCTAAAATATTTATCTCGTATAATTAACCATAATAATTTAATAATAATACAAATATTAATTATTGTTGTTGTCTGTAATAATAATAATAGCAATCATGAATGCTCATTATAATTAATATCGAGAATAAAATAATGATTATTATTTTACAAACCAGTTAACATTCTGCCAAAAATAGGTGAATGATTTACTTTTAATCACAAATGATCAAGTCAGTTAAATTAAACCCAGAATTTTGAAGCAGAAATAGTAGAATGTACTCTGAATGTAAAATGCACTCAAAATGTTTTATTTACAGTTTTTTTAAAAATATTTTTAAAAATAATTATTCATAATAATACTAATATATTAAAAACAACAATTATTATAGTAGCTGAATTCATAATGATAATTATAATAGCTGTTTGTTGTTATTATTTTACCAACCCGTTATACCAGTTTTTTTTTGTTATCATTGTCTGATCAGCAACATTGGATACTATTTTATCCTGCCATAAATCATTCTATTTGTGTGCTTTTTTTTCCCTTTGAAGTGGATTTAGGCAGAGACTGCAGTTATATCATTAAAAAAATGATGAGTTTAATGAGAGTAAGATTTTCTAAAAACATTTAATTTAATAATTGTAGTAACAATTATTGTTTTTTTTTTTTTTTTTTTTTTTACAAATGTTATATTGTTATGTAGGTAATAATAGTATTAATGGTATTAGGTTGATTTATTCTTAGAAATTATTATTATTATTGCTGACAGTAAAATGCTAATTCTAAAAAGTAAATGTTATTTTTCAGTTATGGCTGTGAAAATCTTGTTATAGTTGTAGAATATTGTGCATGCTAAAGCAAAACAATTTTATATGCTAAAGCAAAAAAAAAAAAAGGGTGTGTGTATATATGTATTATTATTAATAATTTACCATCCTTGGCTGATTAGTTGCATCAAATTGGATTTTATCCTGCCTTATATTAATTTACTTGCTCAAGTGTTCTAGAATTCTTTGTTTGCCACTGAAAAAAGCTTTAATACTTTTTTGAAGGCCCCAAATATGCAAAGCTCGTGGTCAGAATTCACAGCTCACTGTCACCCCTCGACATTCCAGCACATATTCATATAAGCATGTCCCTTACATGAACCTGCCAGGAGATAGATAGAAGATGTGGACTTACTTGTTGTTGCTTTAGTTTGATTAAACAGGAGTGTGTACCCGCCATATAACTTTAACCTAATAACTAAATTGCTCATGGATAAAAAAAAAAAACCCAACAGATTTTGTGTGTGTGTATATAATATGTATGTATGTATGTTATACTAAATCTCAAGTATTTTCATACAATTCAGCTATTGATAATATAGTTGCTGTATAGTCTTACAAATCTCCAAATGTTTTTGTTTACATATCCTCACAACTCAGTGAGTAAATGATAAGCAGTCAAATCCAGATTCCAGCATGGGCAAAAGGCTAGGATATCGCATGGCGCGCTCTTGCAGTTTCCTTCCCTGCGTGTCGGTGCGAGCGTCTCTCTCTGCCGCAGCGATGAGAGGGGCGCTCAGCTGTGCCTCCCTAGACGTCAGAGAGCTGACCTACATCTCTCTCGAAAAAAAGCTTGTGCAGCAGCCTGTGAGAATGTGTGGGGGTAGGGAGAGCGCGCCAGAGCGAACTAGCAAATGAACGAGTGAGAGGGACAGGAAAGCAAGCCTGCTCAAGCCAGTGAACAGACGCCCACCTTGTGCAATGAGAATGGCGAGAGGGACCGGGGGCTCGGTGTCCCATGTCTTGTTATCAGATCATGCCTGAGCTTAACAACAACTCAGGGTTATGTTTCAAGGCGCACGGGAACGGCGTAAGATGGACAAACTCCGCTTTCCCTTTGCATGGAAGTTTGAGCGAGGGGCAACAGTTTCTGCGAGTGCAGCATCTGCTAACGGCTTCCTTTGCCTCAGGAGTTGTATTTACAGATAGCAGAGGTGGGAGGGACAGTCTCGCTCCTAAAGTTCAGAAGTACAGGATGTTGTAACAAACTCGGTGTGAGTGAAACATCAGTTTCTCCACGGAGAGCATGTGCCACAGCCTGTCCTGTTATTAACCTTGTCATTTTTGACACCCTTTTTCACTCTCTAACTTTGAAAAATCTCAGCCGTTACTTAAAAAAAAAAACCCATGCATGCATATTTGATCTTTTTGTCTGCGGGAGGGATTCAATAACATTTTCATCCAATGACTTTAATGGGAAAAACATAATTAAATGTGCTATGTTAGTAATTGTAAAGGTATTTTAATCTTTGTTTTAATTGCTAAAAAAATCATTGCATTTGAATATCCCTTATAATAATAAAGTTCTTAATTTATTAATTATGAGCAAAATTATAACTGTTTTAATGAAAGAAAATAAAAATGTTTTATCTGTAATGGGATTGTCAATAACAGATTGTTAATGAAACAACCCGATGCTCAAATAGAAATCCTTCTTAATAATTGGTCCAAAGATACTCTAAAGTAGAATAAAATGTGCAATTATTTAAAGAGTTAGTTCACCTGTCAAACTTCTGTCATTAATTACTCACCCTCATGTCGGTCCAAACCCATAATACCTTTGTTCATCTCCAGAACACGCATTTAGATATTTTTGGTGAAATTATCATTTTGGGGTGAACTAACCCTTTAAACTCTTTTTTTTTTTTTTTTTGCCTCTGAAACAAATATATTGATGAAAGAATATTTAGCTATATGTACAAGAAAAAACATAACAATCCTTTAGACAATTATGTTGGTTTCTGTGGCGTTGAATGTATAAATAAAAGACTAGTAAAAAAAAAATTCTAGCCTGGAAGCCGTGTGATGGTAGTATGAGACAAAAGTTGAAAGCTATTGCAAATAATGCAGAGATTGCTTGAATATGTATTGAAATAGCAAAATCCAGAGGGACTGACTGCTGTGGGAACTTGTCAACATTGAGCAGCTGTTTTAGGACTCTGGAAAGGGGTTGAAAGTCAACACCTTCCTTATTCTAAATATTTAGCATTTTGCCTTTTCCATCATTTTATTTGTAAAATACCAAGTTACCTGCAAAGCATAAATCGGTCTACTCTTTTCAGTAAACTTCCCACGGTGATACTTCATAGTAGATGTTCCTGCGTTAAAGATGAAAATAAATGCAGACATAAATCAAACCTACAACCTTTCGTTCATTGTGGTGTGGTCAATATGAGTGCGTAGAGAGACGCTTTGTCTTTAAATGGCGTTGGTCATCTAGCTTTCATATATGTTCCATTCTCTCCGGTGTTCACAGTCGGTGACTATATTAAGCAAATAAATATGAAAGAATTTATCATTAGGTTTACTGTTTCGGTTTGTAAATCCAGAGGGTCTTATGCTTATATCGATGAGTAATGAGGAAGTAGTCTATTATTAGATTCTTACTACTAACAATCAGTTAGAGAGATATTTTTCTGTGTTGCATTAGTCCAGTTTACCGTCTCTCTTCTTCTGTCAACAGAGCATACAGATGGAAACATTTAGTGAAATCTGCTTCTATGCCCTAATTCACTCTGTTTCTCCAGAGGTTATTGTCATTACGCTTCTTGAAGTGTTTTGAATTTGAATGTTTCCTGAAAGTCAGTCTATACCCAGATGTTACGTGCATGTTCAGAGTTTTCATCTACAGATGTTACTAAGATCTATCATTGTTTGGAGATGTAAGTAATTACTACGCAAACTGTGGACACATTAGAAGAGTCACTTGCAGTGAAGATCTAACTTTTTCAAACGTTTTCAAACAAAGCGTGATGCCTTGCTATGCACACACTTTCTTTACTTTGTCCTTTTTTAGTTGCTTTGCTTTTCATATCAACCTCCTTCATAGACTTCAGAAGGGCAGTGTTGTATTTCTATTAGATGCACTAAACATCGTATAAGCAGCATCATACTTCTCCAGTCCTAACATTTCTGTTGTCCTGTCTCTGAGTGTTTCAGTTTCAGTTCAGTCAAGTTTCCCTTTCCTTTTCGATTCCTGGCTTTGTTGTTTTTCTACAGATAAATGTCCATTTAAAAAGTTTATTTTCAAGGCAAAATCTCGGTTCATGCATGTTTAGTTTGTCATAATATGCTCTGACTTGACATGATCATCCATGAGAAATGCTCAACAAATAGATAGGCAAGAGTTCACAAAGCACAAAGTTCTCAGACTTTATGCAGTGTTTTGTCTACATCATTTGAAATGCTTTCTAGTTTGTATTGAAATGTATTCTATTTTAATGTTTTAAAATGCGGTTTACTTTCAGCAGCCTTGCTCAAGTCTTCAATGTCACATGATCCCGAAAACAAACCGAATTTTTGAGTCATTTCCATGCAGCTCAAGAAAAAAAATCTTAACCCCAAACTTTGAGTGGTTGTGTACGTGTTTGAGAGAGCCTAACAATTTTTCTGATTTATAACTAAAGATGATAACATGTGAAAGGAGAGCGAAAGTGCTGCATTATTTGTGGTTGTCGTCTGCATTTGCTGGCAAAATAGATGCATTTTGCTAATGTGTTATCATAGCTGGTACTTAATTACCGCTCATTTGAATAAAGCAGTGTGGTTTATTATGATTTCCAAATCAAAATGTACACCTACATGCATTGCATGTGTGCTGATGACTTTATGATATCTTGACTTGCTCATCATACGGTACTAAAACAGCGTATGATTGCAGTGTTTAAAAAGAGAAAAAAAAACAAGAAAATATTGACGTTGGCTCAGCTCGCAAGATGTTTTCATTAAAAAAACAGCTACGGCATTCGATATTCTTTGATCATGCGGCTCACATTTTAAAACTCAGATTTTCATTTCTACTGTCTACACCAAATTTGATAAATAATCAGTCTCATGCAGCAGTCTCTCTTTTTTTTTTCTCACTTAATACAGAAATGTGTGCCTATCTAGTCTAGTCAGTATGTAGCTTTCATTTTGTGTGTATTACATTGGATTCACACCTAGCTTGACTACTCTGCACTATCGTAACCTATTTTAGATTTAGGCTGATTGTTCTAGGGCACAGCAGAGCATATCAGGTAATAAGTAATAAGCTTTGCATTGTCATATAGGAAGGATTTTCATTTTGAGGTTGTCTCGTTTTGATCGATGTACAGTATGGCTAGTGTTAAACATGTAAAAGATGAATTCTTTTGTCTTTGTCTTGAGCAGGCTTTAACTCCAGGCTGTTTTTTGTATTAAATACCAGTGCATTTTAATACATTTTTTGTGTTATATAGTTCAATATCATGCCACTGCAATACATATCTAGGTTGCGTTTCAAAATCAAAAGAATGAAGATAGCATTCATTATTAATAAAGGTAGCCCTACAGTTTTAGTTTCAAATATGCTGGTAACCTTGTTTTCTAAAAAATGAAAATATATGATCCCACTGGTGCTTAAATTGATAGCCTGCTCTTCAAATTCTTCAAGGGCCCCATGAGAATCAATATTGTTGGTAGAGAATACTGGTCTGGAACAAGAACAAAGGCCCATCTGAAGTCAAAAGCTTTATGGCTTCCTAGTCGCTATAATCCAGAACGCACACAAGCCCTCAATCAATCAAACCTTCGGTGCTCTCTGCCCTAGGTCTCGCATCTGTTGAGGTAGAGTTAAACGTTCTTAATTAACGCAGCAGGAAATCTTTGCTTTCATCTTCTCGCTGTATACAAATCATCAGATTTGATCACAGCTCAGTGCCGATCAGCTGCTTGCCCGAAGCTGGCATCCAAATAGATTAGCTCCTCATTTTATAACCTCTTTCTTTTCATGAAACTTTATGGCAAAGCTTGAGGCAGTGCTGGCTTTCATCACTGTTAGATAATGCGTGTCTTAAAGGGCTTTTACAATAACAGCGTTTTGATGATTGTGGAATTGATTTTATTCCCACAATCCCAGTTAATTTTTTCTTGTGATTCATCCGCAGGTTGCATTGAGTGCCCATTTTCTCCTGCCTCCCCTAGTGGGATGGTTCTGCATGACAGGGAGGGTATGGTTCGGTAGGCTACCCCCTCTCTGTCCTACAGTTCCCCTCCCATTAACCCAGTGGACCACAGCCGTAGTGTTCCCTTCAATGAAGATCCCTCTGGAGCCCTAAGTCAGCCACGTTGGGTTTTTACAGACCCAGACTCTGTCAACCCAGTGACCTCAGGTATTAAATAGCTAAATTTTCTCTGCACACTTCAGTTACTTTCATTTAAAACACCTACAGGCTACTTTTAAACCCATTTTGTATGTGATACTAAAGCTGAAAGACATTAACTTCCATTGCTGTATAGACTGATGAAGTCATAAATGCTTTCTTTTTTTTCGTGAGCTTGAAATGTTTGCCCACTTTTTAATCATCAAGGTCCTTCGTAAAGTCACAATCTGTGATGTTGAGCAGCAGATTCTAGATGTGGATAGGGTGCAATTGTATAAACACTTTGGCAAGCTGTAGTTAGGCTTTATTAGTGTGGCTTATAACTAGATGTAGTGTAACAGACCTTACAGTTGCTATGGCAATGCAAAAAAATGATTTTGCACAGCACACACATGAATCTATGACTAGACTGTCTCAGTGTGTAGGTTTTTCATATGCACTGATAGCATGACTTCATGTAAAGTTGATGTTACATAACTTCTGCTTACTTTTCCAGGTTACACTGATAGGTAAATGCCAAGTAAAAAAATCAAATGTAAAGAAATATATTTTTTTAAAATAAAATAATATGCAAACTAAAATAAATAAAAGTATGCATTTTAAAATAATTAAATATATATATATATATGCTAAGTCAGCTACATACTAGGTAGCAAGGGTTGACAACAATACTGCAGTATTATTTTAGTATTATTTATATACTTTTATAATGCTCGTTTGTTTAGTTTTTATATTATATTTTTTTAATATTTAAGTGTGTGTAATTT
>JAUMHP010000076.1:14412030-14429082 GCA_032361065.1 Enteromius trimaculatus
TTTCAAAGCAACTCATACAAAAAGAGTTACATCTGGTCTCTGAGCTGCCTCCACGTCTGCTGGACATCTGAAGAGAGGCAACAAGCCGCTTGTGACACACAAGGCTAGAGGAGGGGGTACGGAGAAAATAGCACAAATCACAGTGGCAGAGTATCACTGAGCCTCTAAATCTGATGTGTCACAGATAGCGCCAGGCCTGAAGCCCTTCATTCTACACAGCTGATTTCATGTGGAATGAACTCTGAGATTCCAGAGGTTGTTTATGTCCCAGCTCTCTTGCTTATCAGGTTAAAATTATAGCCCCCATTCCAACCCCATGTGCATGTACCCTCCTCCTCTCCCATCACCCCTCCTCCTACAGGCACCTGTTGTGAAGCCACACGCTATTTTTGGAACCTCTAAATATGGACAAGCTATTTCTTAGTCTAGCCACGTACACTCTGATGTCAATGGTGGCAGTTTTACGCAAAGTGGAAAAAACAATGAACATTCTAGTCATCGATTTACATCTTTGAAAAAACAGGCTAAGGGTGAAGCACATAAGACTAAATTTAGGACAAATTATGAAATTTGCTACAAATTTGAATTAAAAAACTGATTTATTAAATTTGGAATTAGCTTTGTCTTCATATTACTTGATAACAAAGCAACACTATAATGACTGAAACAAAACACACAGTCAGAAAAGTCCAACCAACTCAAATATTTCTCAAAGACACACTGTCGACATTCAGCTCAACAGCAACTAAAGTTAAATCAAACAATACAGCTCAAGACTTACCCCACACGTGTCTGTTCGGGTTCGAATAGAAAAGGAG
Source organism: Enteromius trimaculatus (assembly GCA_032361065.1). Taxonomy (NCBI): domain Eukaryota; kingdom Metazoa; phylum Chordata; class Actinopteri; order Cypriniformes; family Cyprinidae; genus Enteromius; species Enteromius trimaculatus. The sequence goes on from JAUMHP010000076.1 coordinate 14,412,849, forward strand.
GACAATGAACCAGTCGGTCCACAGTTTTATCAGAGTGAAAAAGAGAAGTGAGGAGGGTCCAAAAGGACTCAAGACAACAGCTGACAGCATGAGCCCCCCAAAATAACCTCCAGTGGAACACCAATGGAAGCGTTGTCCAAACGCTCTGAATGAAACGGCCTGTCAGGATCTTTCTTCTCACGCTTTTCAGGAAGACAGCTGAGGAGCTAATTTTGTAATAGACCATCCTTTGAAGGGCTTCAGACTTGTTATCACAGATAGTTATCATAGATGTACTAATCCAAAATTCATTGTTCTCTAGCACTGATAGTTAGAGACACGTTAGGTTTCTACCCTCCTGTAAAGCCTGATATATTTTGAATGGAACAGTTTGTTGAGGGTGGGGGGTCGTCCCAAATTGAGCAAAATATGCAATCTGGTGCAGTTGCTGATATGAATATGGCCAGAAATGAATGAAAATTCAAATTCTGACAGCTTGTAACATAAACAATGAAATATTTATTAACAGCAGAATATATTTAATGTAAATATAAATGTTGTCACTCCTAATAATATCTCTTAGATTATATTTGAATGCTTTGTTTTGTGATCAAAGCTCTATAGCTATATTGTAGAGGGCAAAAATATATAATGAAATGCAAATCTGTGATTTAGAGATATACAAATAAAGGCTCCTCAAAAGCATTACTTACATTTATTGAAATTTTAACATAACTTTTATGTATGAATCATGTCTGAATAATTAAGTAAACCTAAGTTGTTTAAGTTCAGTAAATGTTATATTTATAAAATATTACGGCAGTACAGTATTTTTCTTATTACTTTATAAAAGATTTCACAGCACAATCACACATGTACTGCAACTTGAAGGTGACAGATAGTAAAATTGTGTACAACTGTTTTTTTTTTTAGACCTCTTAGAAATTTGCATACTAAATATGATACACTTTATTTTATAGAGTTAACATGCAAATCTGGGCGGCCCTCCAAGTTATTGACTTGTGTACAGAATGCCTGAGGACCAATTTCTTGTAACAATCTGCTTAGTATTGGGTTTTCACAGCTCCTATTAGCATTTATTATCACATTTGTCCACCATAATTCCAGTCAATTGCGCTCTAATCACTTCAAATCATGCAAATAGAGAATTGTGGAGTGATTAGCATCTCCAGTGCAACTTACTCACGTAACAGCTCTTTTGTCGGCACATTTCTAAATATTGCAAAATATTTGGCAAGCAACTGCGAAACACGATCACCCACCCATTCATCAAACAATATCACTGGCTCTTTAATGTGTGACCTATGCAGTGCAGTTTTATACACTTATATTAGCACTTCCTGGCCATCCGAATCATTAGTTTACTATTTGCAATAGCTCAAAGTAAAAGCACAAATGAGTCTAAAGTGTTTCAGGGTCATGCTGAGGATTTGTAAAGAGTGGTGGGCGACGGTCTTTACCGCAGGTCGTTTCTCTGATAATCCTCAGCCTCTTTGGCTTTTATTCTTTTTATTATGGAATCTTTTTAATCACCAGATAGAAATGGTTCTGACATTGGCTGCAGGCTTAATTATTTATTTTTTAGCCCTTGCATCTCAATTAATGATTGTAACGTCCTTGTTCTTTGAGAGTCTCTTGCTTGGGTGTTTTGATAAATGCCACTTTAACCTTGAGTCATGTTTTGCAGCAACTGTCAGCATGTTGCAGTGCTGGCGAGGCAAGGACTTAACCAATGTTTCTGGCCTTGCAAGGTTTGAGGTTATAGGCACAGATGAATTTGTAAGAATGAGCGATACTTCTCCAAACTGCTCATATCCTGAACTCTTTTGACAAAGTCACAACAGAATCTTGCTCTGTTTTTTTTTTATCCTCATTATTTATTTATTTTGGGCTTGAGAGCTCTTCTAAATAATCTGCTGACTCATGCACTCAAATGAAGTAAGATCTGTCCACGTCTCATCCTGCCTCGCTCTCCTTTCTCTCCATTGGCTGTCAAATGTCCTATGATCTTTGGTCTGTGTTATAGAGACATGGATGTCCACAGATCCTGCATTTGTCACACATTGTATTTAATGGCTGATAAAGAGGCTTGCTATATTAAAAAAACTGCCATTTGTCATTTTTAAATTGCAGACTTGTTGTTAAAGTTAATAGCAGATGTTGAAAAATTAAAATGAGATGGTTATTTGAATCATATTTACCTGTCTTAACTGTCACATTTTTTTTTTTTTACTTTTCCCCCCACTAAAGAAATTAAAATATACTTTAAATAAAGAGGAATTTACTTGAGAAGAAAGACTGCATAATATATTAAAACTTTTTTGATATATAACTAATTAGGTTACCTCATTGGGAAAAAAGAGCAACATCGATTTGTCAGTAAAAAATAAATAAATAAAAAGTTTTATGTAATTATGCTTTTATCTGTGCTAATAATAAAAAATAAACCCTTAAACCCTTACAAATATGTATTGCATCAAAAATTATGTATAGGAAATACTCATTGATACACTTAGTAATAATACTTTTGAAACAAATTACATTTTTAACAAATAAAATCACATAATTAGATCACATAATTAAAATAAATCTTAAAAAAGCTAATGAATCATGTCAGTGAATAAGCATTTCAAGAAATACAGATTTCTCTGAGGAATGTGAATGCAACCTAGTGGGTTTTTGTTTTGTTTTTTTGCTTGTGTTTTATTCACAGGAAGATGTGTCACACAAGCATGCAGCATAAGCTAACAGAGAGGATTTTTCCTCGCACTCTCAAGAAGACACAATCCAGCAGCTCTCCTGACATTGTTTGTCACTGACTTGTTTGTAGGCTACAGTATCTCCTTGCAATTCAAGTTGGAGGAGGTGTCTGGATTCACAGTAATAGAGGCTGGAAAGCACAGGGGGCTCAGAGCTGACTGTTAGGGATGAGCACAACCAACATTCCCACAGTGAAGGAAATTACAGCAGTCAACATCCCTCTGCGTTGACTTTAATGCAATTTGCACCCAGTTCCTTTAGAGGAATGCTGTAATGTAGTACAAACAACAGATCTCAACATTTTATTACTTAAGTTTAATAACTTATAGGGTCTTGATGTTTCAGTTATGTTTCATTTAAGTGTTTGAATTTGTATTTCAAGAGCGTTTATAGGTAGCTGTAGCCAGGGTTGGATTGGAGCTAAAAAGTGGCCCTGGACTTTTTGGCACAGAGTGGCCCCCCACACCATAAACCCACCAGCTTATTAGAGCTATTCTTAACACCATGTACTTACTAACATAAAAATATAACACTCCAAGCTCTGCTCTAGAAGACCTGGAAGGTTTCAGTTTTTTATGATAAATTTTATGATGATGAAAAATACAATTGCCTATGTGAAAAATATAAAGTTACAATTTAAATTAGATGTTTTCTATGCAAATATATAAGAGAAAATAATTTATGTCTGTGATCAAAGCTCGATGCATAATACTTAAGAAATGAATCTAACATGCTGAACACGTTAAATCACCGAAGAGATACAAACATTCTGCTATCTTATGTCTGCTGACACACCTACGTTAATGTTCCTATATTGTGGCGTTGTACATGGTGGCAAATAATATAAATGGCATTAAAATCTGCAAAAATGTGAAAACGGCAGCAGTTTACAGTATATGCCAGAAAATCGTCTCAGGTTACGCATGTAACCTTAGTTCCTTGAAGGAACGAGACTCCGCATCAAATGCGTCGCTATGGGGAACACCAGCGTGACGGCTCTGAATAGTATGTGTAATCAGTGCAAAAGACCTAAGACGTTCCTCTTCAGGAACTCGAGCCACGTCAAAAGAGTTGCACACAGCTACGGGGAACAAGATGCCCACACCCCCACACTTGCAAGTCCCTGCCCAGTGTGTGTGCCTACTTACAAAAGCACAGCTGTGAACATATGCGTCCAGTGCTCGCCGGGCTCCCTGAAGTGAGGAGGATTGAAAATCTGCAGTACGACTGGCTGTAGTGTGACCGTAGGGACCTTAGGGCTGTAACCTGCTCGTGGGTGCAGAACCGAGAGGGCTTGAAGGTCACCTACTCTCCTCAGAGATAACAGCGCCAGCAGCAGTGTGGTCTTGATCGTACTGGAGGCCTCAACCTCAGCGAACCGCGGAGGAAACATGTAACCAAGGGGTCTCTACCAACTGTGTGTCCACCGAGAGAGGTGTGGTAGGCCGATATCGCTGCCGATATGACCACTGATGTGTTGTTGGTGCGCACCAACACGTGTTGATCTGTCACGTCTGGGAGGAAGTGATTCAGTGAACGAAACATGGCCAGCATCTTCAGGCAGTTGATGTTCCATGTGAGATAGCGACCACTCCACAGACAGCGGGCTAAGTGGCCACTCATGACTGCTCCTCAACCAGTGAGGGACACACCTGTCGCTAGACTATGCGGCGACAAGGAGCTCCCAGCACTGGGCCCTGATGCAGCAACCAAGGTTCCATCCACATGTCTAAGGCACGTTTTCTCGGCGTGACACATTGACCATATGAAGGTGATTTCCCTTAAGGGAAATACTTCTGTTCCTAAGTCACCATTATAGGGGTCTCATGTACAGCAGGCCAAGAGGTATACCGTTGGACGCAGCTACCATCCAACTCAGCAATTCCTGAAACTGCTTGACAGTGAGCAACCGGCCTTCTCTCACCCTTACGACTGCAGTGAGGATAAACTCCGAGCAGGTATCATATGAGACTGCATCGTGGTCGAATCTCACCTTACATCAAGATAAGTGGTTCTCTGTGCTTGAGAAAGCACACTTTTCTTGGGGTCAGTCCAGGCCAAAGGAGAACCTGATATTGGAATGCTTTGCCCCCAAAACCGAAACTCAGGAAGGATGGATTGACACGTAAAAGTCTTTTAGATCTATCGCGACAAACCAGTTCTCAGACCTGATTTGTGACACGACCTGCTTAACAGTCAGCATCCTAAACTTCAGCTTCATCACTGAGAAGTTTAGGAGTCTGAGATCTAAAATGGGCCTCAGCCCTCCATCCTTCTTTCCTTTTTCTTAATTAAGTTTCTACCTCTTGTTCCATCACCAGAGCCTGCTCTGTTCCCATAAGTTTGGGCAAACGCCTGCAAATTGCGGTGGAGGCAATCCAAACAGGATACTGTAGCCTCTTTCTACAGTGTGCAGGACCTAACGATACACATTGGGCAGTAGCTCCCACACTGCCGATTAGTCTACTAAGGGAACCAGCCTCTCGAGACTGGCCTCTGGGGGAAGAGGAGAGGCTCCTCCCCCTCGAGAGAGAGAGCACGATGGCAAGCCTTTCAGCTCTGCTACATCTCCGGGCAGAAAAGGACTGAAAGCAGCGCTTGCTAGAGACCGTTGCGCCCTGGAACTGGAACACTGGCAGGGTTAGCAGATCGATCTCCTGAGGGCACTGAGGAGAGATGGGCACCGTATAATGCGGTGTACACCACTCTTGCCCAGAGGAACCTGCCCTCCGAAGTCCTGAACATCAATACTACTAAAGTCTTCTATTGAAAAAACAGTCCTCAGACCACATCATCACCAGGAAGACCATACTGGTAGAACCAGAGCCTGCTTGGCAGGACCCACAAGACACTCTTGGCAGGGGCTCCCACACCACCAGGTGACCTATTACTCTGCAAGACTGGTCTCTGGTGTTACTAGAGCTCGTTACTAAATCGGTGCCCTGAAGCGGAGGACCGGCAGGAGACGACCGATCTAGCTGCTCCTAGAGACCTCCAGAGGAGGTGGCGAGCCTTTCAGCTCCTCTACGTTTCCTGGAGGAAAAGATTGAAAGGAACACTCACTGGAGACTGCTGCACCCTGGAACACTGGCAGGATTAGCAGATCGAGCTCCTGAGGGCACTGAGGAGAGATGGGCACAGTGTAATGCGGTGTATGCCACTCTTCCCCAGAGGGAGCTTCCGATCAGGGAGCGTCGCTCTAACTTTACTTAATGTGAGTTTGAGAAATGACGCTCCCTGACTGAGGAGCTGGAACATTGCTGGGGCTGAACATTGCGAAGACCACAACCTCCTCGGAGGAAGAGAGAGCACCGTGTTCCTCCTCATAGATTTTAACACCATTTAGTTCCTCAGAACTAAAATGCAGTGAAAAATCCAACCATATAGTTCCTCAGAATTAAATGCCGTTAAACACCTCGGCAACGCACGCTGATACTACGCACATGCTTTTTCTCCCCTCAGGACGAAACGTGTCATAGCTCTCACACAAGAGGGGAAGAACCGCGCATGGGTTTCCGAACCTCAAGTAACAGAGCGTTAAAACTAGGGAATACAAGGTGGAGATAGGGTGAGCCTGTCTCCAACCCGTCCCAGATCCAAATGACTCAAAATCTCAAACGGCGCTATGCCTTAGCAGCAGCGGGACAGATCCGCGAGCTCGCATGCACAGACACACTCCTCGGAACGTGTCCGGCAGGGGCGCAGCATCTTTGGACAGAAACGTTATCACTGACTATCGGACTGACAGCACAAGCTCCACTCCCCAGCTGCTCGTAATGACAATATGCTTGTACGTACATTTGCTCAATCTGGTGGGAAAAGAATGAGGATAGGGATTGCAGTCAAATCCCACAGCGTAATTCTCTCTGTGAAAGCGGGGCCGGCATCATGAGGAACGCACGTGGAGGCTCTCTTCTCAAAGAGAGCCCTCCAAGAGTGAAGCATACACATCCAAAGACTGACACACACAGAGTGCATCACTGAATGACAAAAAGATGAAGCCGGAACCATTCTACATGCCCTTATGCTTCCTGGCCAATGACATTATCATCCTATGACGTCTTGCCCATCTTTTGCACTGATTACACATACTATTCAGAGCTGTCACACTGGAGGCGTTTGATGCGGCTCGGGTTCCTGAAGAGGAACAAAGTCTGACGCGACCCCGGTTTGTAATGTACCTTTTATAGTTGCTTCAATAGGTGGCGACAAAAGACTGTTTTTTTGAGTCATTTTTAAATCCTTCATTCAACCAATGCATCTACATTTGAGTAAAGAAGATAAAGTAGTAAGATACTGACAAACTCGTGAATATTGTGTCTAAAATGTGACTCAACTTTCATTTCTTTTTTCACTGAACTGTTAAAACACGAGAAAGTGCCGATTCATTCAAAAACATAACAAACGCCTTGAGTGAACGTCACTGATTCATTCGTAGTATCCAAACCGCTTAAACTTAAAACGAAACTTTGATTCAAATATTCGCTTAAAATTTTCTGCATAAGAATTAAATTAAAGTGTGTTGACGTGAGATAATTTTTAATGACGATGTTTGAGTTCGTATTGGATTATCTAACTTTTGTTTATTCGCAGGCTTTAAGCACAATGTGTGACCAGTTCTCAACACTAGATGGAGACAGATGAGAGATGAGTGGGGTTAAACTAGTCTCAATTTGCTCTCTATTTAATATGGGGACCAGGGAATAACAACAAAAAAAAGAAATAAAAAGAGACCTCATTTGTTATTTTTCTTTCATGCTATGTCAACTGGGTCTCATGGTGCGGTTCCGCTTTTATTTTGTTTTTTTGCTCATTTCACTATAAAATCTATTCATATTAATTTGCTGGCTCACAAGTACTATTTCCTTTAGGAAAAGCAAATGGGGAAAATAATTACACTCCAACATGAGTGCCTATCTCAGCAAGAAGAAAGGAACATTTACACCTCAGAGGAAGACATCAACAGCAGCAGTGGCTATGAAGTCTTATTAAATGAAAAATAGGCCTACCTCTTTAGCCCCTAAAATGGCATGATCACAGACTGACTCATAGCCGTGTCATGTTAATGGATATGTTGATAGGGCCCATGTAAGTGTCCAATGCTCTTTCATGCAGTGCAGTGACAGCATCTGCAGTGCATTAAGCTGTAAAAACATGATGCTGTGAATCTCACCTCTGAGCAGCAGGGCAAAACCTCATTGACAGACTGATATAATGGATCTCACTTAGTATATTAAACAATGTCACAATCCAGATCAGTGTCATCTAGCGTTTGCCTGTTTACAGAATGTTCTACACACTGATTCAGTGTCATGACTGTGTAAGCAGGATGATTGATATACCAAAGGAAACACATATTAAGTGATTATTTCACACAGGAAATAATATTTAGGAGCATGATCAAGAGCAAAAGGTCAAAGTTTTGACAGGTTACTAATATGGTCTATAGTTAACCCCTGCGGTAGACATTTTAACTAGAGTATACCATTTGTATAATTCAATGTACATCTGCAGCCATTTTTAGAGTTCACTGATGGCTTTGAGACCCATGCATTTTGTCACATAGCTTTTACAGCCTGGGTGACTGGCTCAAGTTGCAAAGATCTCCTTGAGCAAGGCAGCTGTAGTAGTTTTACTCTCTTTAAAGGTTAAGTGTCTCTATCAGTGTGAAATATATATGTAATAATTTACATTTATGTGCTACAGATCACTGATTAAATGCAATCATTAATTAAATTTGTCAGCAGGGTATATCTGACTCAGTCAAATTATTTCCCCAAAATGGATTTCTTATTGAAGACAGATATTTACTGGAGCATTTGGCATTCCACCTCCATTCCTCCTTTGTCTATGTGTTTCCATCATTACCATTCTTACTTGTCTCTACCCTGCTCTGTAAATGTAATTTTCCTCATCGCAAATAAGACGGTTTTAATTCTTTTCCACTTTTTTTTTTTTTTTAACTTAATTCTGAATGAAGAGGCAGAATTTGAAACTCGGCCAAAAATCTGAAGGACAGCAGACCTTGAGGAAGAGCGTGTGCCTGCATATTCTCTGCAAAATTCATCGGGGAGTCTTTTGACATTTCCTTTTTATTAGTCTCAATTATTGATATAAGCTGTATTTAAAATTCTTTTCAAATTAACTTGCTGTAATGGATACATAATGGTGCTCTGAATAATTGCCTTTGCAAGAACTAATGAATTTGAGAACTTAGCCATCAAGCACACACAGTTTGACTCCACAGGCTCTTTACCTGAAGGTCTGCTTTGCATTTATCAGGGGAACAAGAGGTTGTTGATATCTTGTTGGCTTCTGCTATTAAAAATGGCATTACGGAAACATCCATTTAAAGTCAATATCACCACAGGGAAGCATTGAAACTGGAATTAGAGTGGCATCATTTGAGCAAATGCTTATCAATATAACTAATTCAACTGGATAAAAACGTTTGTCTAGACAAACTTTAAGTTGGCTTGAGAAAGCGGAGCTAGAAGTTTGAAAAAGTTTGAAAAGTTTAAAAAATGTAAGTTTAAGGAGTTTTAAAAGTTTACGTTTCATGTTTTTTGATGCTTGTGAAAGAGTTAGAAAAAGTCAGATGATAGATAGATAGATAGATAGATAGATAGATAGATAGATAGATAGATAGATAGAAATGGACGTTAGAAATAGATGTTAGATAGATAGATAAACAGATGGATGTAACAGTATATCGAAAGTGGTTTATTTTTCTAGTGATTTATAATTAGAAGGTTTTTTTTTTTTATCTTCTGAAGGTTTTAAATTGTACTTTTCAAATGTTTATGTTGTGTATAGACAATACACCCCCCCCCCCCCCCAAATAAAAAATAAAAATAAAATCGATAAAGATAATGCTTATCCCTTGTATCCTTCCTAACCCATAATTTCAAACATGTTCCAAATATAAATAAAGCAATTATATCATCATGCAAGACTTGAATACAATGGCTCAGTTCAAATGGATTTGATTTTGATGCCTTTATGGCGTTTTAGGATCTTCTAAGTTTTGGTTAACTAGATTTTCTAGGAACCGCATTCAAAATATGTTTATTTGTTGTCTTCTGGGTTTGGATCGACTTGGGAGTAAAGTAAAAGGCAACACAATTTTGCAATCTTTTTAGTGAACCATCCCCCTTCAAACAAAAACGACATAGACATGACTAAAATACTAAGAATCTTATTACATCAGCACTTAATGCTCCTGATGCACACTGAAATTCATTTGCATAATCATATTGCATTACATAAAACTCTGGAAGAACATTTGAGATCATTGTTAAATACAGTTCAGGATGCGGATGAGCTTTTATTTCCCACTTTGGTATATCTTGAATTCCAAATTATGCAAATGCTCAATCTATCAGCCCTTGATGGTTTTTAGACTGTGCTTGGCACTAGTAAGCTGACAACTCCAAGAAGCTTCAATTTCACTGCAGGACAAACTCTGCTGAATGCTACCTATTTGCATGATAATTATTCATGCAGTGAAACTGGACGCTTTACCCGGCACTTGGTCTTGCATTTTAATACACATCTACAGTGAGCTTTTTCAAATGAGCATATTTTCATAAGTTGCCAAAGTGACTATAAAAATACATTCTTTGCTAAATAAATGCCATTTATGTTCGCTTCCACTTAAACGTTATTTAAGAATAAAATTAAAACAAATATATTCAAAAAGGGCTAAAATCAACTGGATAAAATACAGAAACTTTATGGTTTAAAGATTTATGATGTTGCAACAAAAACATCACATTATTTTGATTAGAACAGAACTTTAATTGTAAAACTGACATGAACAGACCATCATAATTCAAATTTGGAATCATAAATGATGCTGACACCCAAAAGAACAGGGCACTGACTTCAGTAATGAGCCTCTGCTGCTTTATTCATGTTTGCAAATTAAAATATAATAAATTAACATTTTTTCTAAAAATATACAAAAATACTGTAAAACTTTCCTAGAAAGCCTCAACACAGTAGTATTGCCATGTACCGCATACTATAATAAGCACAGTGGTCTATCTATTTTTGAAAACCGATGAAGATGAAACTCTTCTGTGTTGCGATATTTCCACATTCCTTTCCTTTACAACATTCCAGACAACGACATTCAGGATTGGAATGTCTTTTCCTGGACTTTCCAATACACTGTACTCAATTAAGCACATAGAATAGCTGGCAAATGCACACTCTCGCTCACATTCATATCACTTTTGTATATGTTTTAGGCTCTGATACACACACACACACACACACACAAGCATCATGGAGGCAACATGGGCCTGAGAAGATGTAGAAAGGGTGGAGAGAAGAACAACTTGAAGCATCTGCTCACAGTTCAGTGAATCTCTGAGCAGCACAGGAATCTGGTAAATATGGCCACTAAAGTTTATAGTACATTGCTGATTGAGACAATTACACACTATTATCTACAATCATGTCACATAACCACCAACATTTTTTTAGAATATGCATTCACTGACATCTGATATCACTGGAGGTCTCGTGTTAAAAGTGTCTAAAAGAACAAAACATGATTTTTGTCTATTTTGTCTGCTACATTAATACTGAACAGATATTGAGTTTTTTGGGGATTTCTTTGCATTTCTCACTCTCCAGCCCCTGCATGTGTGATGCATAGCATGACTCTAAGATGTCCAAACCATCCTCATGCAAAACAAATCCATTTGTTTTACATAACGGCATGAACCAGCTGATGATAGTTTACTCTTGAACATGGCTGTTTTGTGGGTTAATCATTCAGATTTCAGGGTTCCCACACTTTCTCACTAACTAATTGAAATGATTTTCCTTTCCTCCAGTCATCTGTGATCCGAAGGATTTGTTTTAAAAATATAGAGATTGCGTTAATGTTTTTTGTCAATGTGATCTAAAAAAAGAAAAAAGATCTATAGACTACACAAATTTCCATGACCTTTTCCATGTTTAATTAATCACCATTACTTTTTCAGGCCTGGAAATCTAATTTTGAAACTCCCTGATATATCCAGGACTGTGGGAACCCTGTTATTTATGGATCTAGGAAAACACACCAGTAATATCAGTCTCATAAAAAAGGACAAAGCCAAAAAAAAAGGAACAAAAATGGAAAAGGAGAGATTAACAGCTCACTCGGCTGGGCTGTTGCTTACAAACGAAGTCTGTCATGAAATCAAACTCATTCTGTCCCAGCCAGAGTTCTGGCAGCTCCTTTATTCGGTCCAAGCCCATTTCTATCACCAGTGACATCAAGACCTCCTCGTCAATAAAATCCGTGTCGATAACGTTGGGGGGCAGCATTGCTGCAGGCATGTGGTGGCCAGGCAGAGGAACCCCAGACGCGTTCTGCTTAACGTTACAGTCTCGGAACTGCTGTCCTGTCCCGTTTAACTGGTGGCTGGCGGGGTGCAGTTCGTGCATGTAATGGTGATGATGGGAAGGATGCGTGTGGTGACTGTAGTAAGGCGTGTTGAGCTTCTGCAACTGCATGCTGGCAGCGAGCTGCTGCCCTTGTCCGACAAACTGGGAGTTAAAGCGGGCAGGCAAATTGCCATTGGGGATCCCTCCGTTTATATTATTCCCAGAGGCCATGGAATGCCGGACCCCGTGGTTTGCGTTTACATTCCCTCCCGCGTAATGCATGTGGTCTCCCATGATAACGTTATAATGCTGCTGCTGGGGAAGCGCGTTGGAAAACTGTCCCATTCCCATCCTGCGCGCGGAGTGCTGATGCCCATTCACAGCATCTGGGAAACGTCCATGGTTCATTGCCATCATGCGGTCTACCATTCCACTGGAAAACAGTTTGCAAAAGTTAATATGGCAATTAGCGTAAACATATAGTGGCAATAGATCGTTAGAGGACACTAGGATCTGGTTCAGAAACAAGTCAACATAAAAGCGAAGCTTGTTTGTAACATGCAGGATTAAACACAAACGGATCTAACGGTGTCGTGAGCATTGATAAGCAGACTAAACTTCGTAACCTTTACCTCTCTGCTTGAATCTGCTGAGTGCGTCGCACCGCAGTCGGCAATAGCCAAAAGTAGCTGACAATCCCAGAGATGAAAGAGTTTACAATCCCTCCTAACCCAAGTCAATAAAATGCGTATGCTCTCCAAATACAGACCGCATTCAGCGCCAGCCTCCGCATCAAAAACATTACGAAAAAAACTGCTGCATGCTTCTCGGTCAGCACTCATATACAATCAAGCCAGGGGCGGAGCAAAGCCAACCTTCAATCTGACTACATTCACGTCTGTGGCAAGCCAAATTATCATGTAGACTACTTCTCTTAACCACTTTCGGGAAAGCAGGTTTAGGCTACTAGTTTTTCCATAATCAATTCATACTTTTCATAATAGATAGTTAATTTTTAGTATCCCTAAACTATATATATGTATATAACTGATCAGCACAAAATTGATCCATGATGTTGCCTTTCACTTTCACGGTTGCCACACGTCGCTACTAAGAAACTTTGGTCACCAGATTACGTTGCAGTTACATAATTTTGTTATATATATATATATATATATATATATAAACAACGATATATGTATGCATATAAATTTCACATTATTTTCAATGTGCAATAAATATTTTACAAGAAAATCCGGTTTGCATGACTATGATTTAGCTACTAAACCTTTTTTTTAAAAAAAAGATTTATGTACAAATGACAATATTGTCAAATCAATCAATATTCATGCAAATCTATAAAAAAAACCTAAAAATGCTGTGTTATGCATGCCATGCTAGTAATGTAACTTAGCAGGGGCCTGTTCCATAAAACAAGTTTACCAAATAAGCCAGGCTTATGGCAGATAGTCTGACTTATTTTAATACAAATTAACTGGCAATAAGTCAGACTAACTGCAATAAGCCTGGTTTATACTCTAATCTTGGTTTATGGAACAGGCCTCAGATGCACTACAGCTTGTACTTAGTTTTTAGTTGAATAGAAAATTGTGTTGTGTAAACACCCTTAAATTTGACAAAGCAATTGATACTAGTAAGATATAAACCAGGGGTGCCCAACCTTGCTCCTGGCGATCGACTATCCTGCAAAATTTAGCTCCAACTCTAATCAAACACACCTGAAGCAACTAATTATGTTTTTTAGGATCGCTTGGTAAACAAAGACATGTGTGTTTGATTAGATGGAGCTAAAGTTTGCAGGGCAGTCGATTGCCAGGAGCAGGGTTGATATAAACTATTTATGTAATCAATAAGCAGTAGAAGTATTGAAACTAGATTGAAATTGAATGGATACTAGCCATGTAGCTTAGGCCTACTAGTAACTAGTGACCTTTCTAGTAAAAAAGTGCTACATGTTTTTTCCAACCTTCTACCTGTGAAAAAGTACTGGAAGGAATGGCAGTCAACCCTGTGGCTTCCCATCCATGAACTAAATCTGATGTTACATAGCCCATGAACAATGGCAGCCCCTACGAATGCGGCATTTATGCAAGTAGTACACAAAAATAAAAGGTACTGTATAACAGCTTTTCTTGCCGTATGTGCCGTTTTTCTTCCTCGGTTTCCCTCAAATTAGCAAGGAAATCACCTTTGGTGAAAGAAATTATTGTTAACGTTTTACATCTAGCTACCAAAATTCCTTGCGTTTAGGCAGGTGCATGATTTGCCTGGAACGCTACAAAGTCCTGAGTTGTAGTTTAAAGTTATGACTTATGGGCTCAACCTGCCTGACTGGAACGCAGCATTATTTACAATTAAAGAAACTTGAAGTACAGAAATGAATAGTAAACAGCAGCAAGTCAACAGTAAAAAGAAATAATACCTAACAGTAAAAGAAATGCAATTAACCTATTAAACAAACATGAATTTTTATGAAAATCTGAACTCGTATTTTATTGTAAAACATACTCCAGCAATCTTCATTCATTTACAGTATTTTAAAGTGTACTGATAAGTAAAATATTGACTAGTAAATAGACACCCCTATAATGGATAAATGTTGAAACGGCTTGCCGCAAAAGTTTGGATCTGGGCTCGTGCAAAACGTGGAGCTGAAGCGCGCGACCAATCGCCTTTCGCGCGCATGGAGCAACACCGCTGCACACATTACCTCATTGCGGCTATTTTTGTTCACGGCAAGAGTGAGCAAAACATGGAATCACGTTTCACAGGTTTTTAAAGGCAGTGTGCGTGCTCGAACATCCATTAACACCATGCACTGATTGAGATGAGACAGGGTTGGTGATACTTTACACTGCATTGCCCATGTCACGCATTTTTCATGCACATGTAATTTATACCAACACTTACCAATTTTATGAGCTATATTGAGTTGTGACACAATAAATTACAACAGTAAACAGTTAAACAGTTAAAGTACCTGAGCATCATCCTAATGAGGTGACACAAAGTTAAAAGTCTCTAATGAAAAGGATTTACAGGGGAAAAACAATTTCTAAGTAGAAAAGTATAATTCCATTAGTGAGTTAGAATTTGACATTCAATCGTTAAATGTTAACATTGTAATTTAGACATCATTGACAGTGTCAGTTTTGTCCACAGTCAAATTTACGTGCATAAAACAGAACAAGAAAAAAAAGAGCAGCAATTAAATCCCAGGAGTGCTGATAAGAGGAGTCTGTGTGCGCTGCTGCCAAATAATCTTCACGTTCTGCACGTCCAAAGCAATACGCCTGCTGCGAGAGACAGTGACAGTGATGATCTCGAAAAAATGTGTAAACAAACTAAACTTAGAGATATGTAAAATTATTTAATATATAATCCATTAGATGCATAGAATGCTCTTTAAACCTTGAATAAACGACTTTTTCAGTTGTTTACTCATCCAAAAGAAGAGGCATATTTTCTTATCACTGTGAGATTTTACATGATTATTTGAGAGAATTACCTTTAAGAATGATCTCATTCCGAGGCTGGATAGATGCTGCCCTGATAGATGGAGGGGAGTCAAAACATGTTCTGAAAGATAAACATGAAAAGAACACCTGCTTTAAATTCAACAGTCTAATAATTTCAAAATTAATTGCAATCTTGATCCGAGCTTCATGCATTTTAAACATCTCAACTCTAAACACAAGCCATTCCAGTTCAATTATAATGTATATGTGTTTACAAGTAAGCAGCACCATTGGCTGATATGATCATTTGTTTAATGGGCCCATTAACATGCTCATTAATTAATCCTACTGTGGCCATCATTACTTGCATTCATGTTTGAGATGTTTTTTCTTAGCAAAGCATCCAGTGTGTGATGTGAGAACGTGACCATTGTTCTCTAGAGAAAGGCACAAAATCTCACATACCTCTACAGAGGAGGTGCCTAAAGTTTTTTATACAAAGAACCAAAAATTGATTAATGTACTGTAAATGTTACATCGTATATCCAACTGTATTACATTATTTGACATTTTTATATAATTAAACATATTATAATATATTTAATGTA
>JAUMHP010000076.1:14429182-14451015 GCA_032361065.1 Enteromius trimaculatus
TACATTTTGTATTGTATTGTATTTTGTATTGTTTAAATACATTTTTAAAAAATTTAAATGCAAAAAAGATTTGTCTCAATTCAGATATTCAGAGAAAGTCAGATGTATGATGCCCATGTTTAATGAAGTATCTATATATAGACAAGCATAATCGAGAACAGATTAATGGACTACAGTTCATTAATTTCGAGACCCTCTCCTAATTCTGTCAAACAAGAACAAGTTATCCGTATCTTTAGAGTTTGTACGCATAGAAAGACCTGGACCCATCCAAAGTGTTTCTTCAGTTTTAGAGGCTGCTTAGACAATAGAATTCCAAAAGCTGTTTAATCCCAAAGTCATGCCTGAATCCGCCTCAGTAGGGAAACTAACTAATGAGCTTTACGCCTTCTAAGCCTTATGTTCGAAACCTATTGCACATTTGTGTCACAAGAAGACACGCATTTATTTTGTTTTGAAAGCAAATGCAACATGCTCTCTTAGTATTTCACCAGACTTTTTCTGTTTGGTTTATTGGATCTAATTTAGTGCCTTAACCTTTGGAAAAAAAGAGAAACACTGTCTTATATTAGATGTGGTGTAAAAATGATATTCCTTAATCTCCCTTTTGTGCATTGTAACCCACCAATAAAACCGTCATGGGCCATATCATTTTATTTTGGAGAACTAGGTTTATTATGGACAATAAATTACAGATATATTGTTGCCTGTGCTATACTCCATAATGTTGAGGTTTAATTTGAGGATCCTTATTCCATGTTAATAAAAATAAATTATCTAATGTCTAATGTCTTTTTCACCCTTCAGTGGAGACATCACAGGAGACCATAAGCCAAGGAGAGTTTTACTGCACAAATAAATGAGTTGGTAGAGAGCCTCAAATACTTTTTTCTCACCCCAGAGCACCTACCAGCTGAACTGTTTGCAATCTGGGTCATGTGGTGCATTGGACTGTTACATGATACCCTGTTAAGATCTGGAACTGTCAATAAAAATCTAGCTGTGCTTGTGTGTGAATGATAATGTCAAGTTAAATAACAACTGAAAAGTGAAAGCTTAACTGCAGCACATGTAACACCCATGTGCTTCTTATCTCAGGATTGCTCTGAATTACGTCTCTGTTGTTTTCATTTCGCTGTGCATGTGATGCATATCTAATACAAACATGATGATTAAACTTAACAATGTTATGTTTACTGAGTTGCTTTTACTGAGTTGCTTTTAGCACCCAACCTAAAATCTTTTATAAAACATAATAACCATACGTTTTATGAATTTTTTTTTTTATATATATATAAAAATATGTAGATATCTTGAACTCAATCTTTAAAAAAAGTGTGCTGCTTGTTTGGGTACTAAAACTAATGTTAACTAATGTAATATTCAACCTTATTAAATGCATATAACCCATTTAAATTGGATTTGTAAATAGAAGTTTACTTCAACCTGTTGGGTTTTGACTGCTCAATTTTGTCTGTCAACCTTCACTAGGCTATAAACATATGCATATAGAGTGTCTTTTGGGAGACCATCACAATAAAGAGTTAGCAGATATTAATTAAAGAGTGTACTAATATACTAATGATAGTTAGTTGACACGTAGGTGCAAAGCTACTTATTGTCAACAGATTGTTCAAAAGGGACCATCAAAATAAATTGTTACAACATTTTTAATTACGAGGCTTAAACGGAGCCGGAACTAGCGAATCGATGTCCGTTTTTAAATGAATCACTCTTTTCTGTCAGTTCATTTTGAACGAATCAGTCGAAATCTCTAATATGAATAATGTGAACAGTACAGCAACGCCCTGAATCGTTTGAGAGTCGTTTCGCTGTATAGACAGAAGAATTAATCAGAAAATAGAAACGTGCGCTGCATTAAGATATTTGACTACAATCCATCGAAACCAAACCTGTCGTTTCCAGTGCAGCTTAAACAGCTGCCAGTGAATCCTGTGAACCACTTTGAAAGTAAATATCCATTCAACACAAGTAACAAAAGAGTAACAGGAACACATAAAGTACTATTACCTTACCATAGCTTTTACTTATAACCTTTTAAGTACACTAAAGCAACTGGTATGTAGTTTTGTGTCTTTTTGTGACTTAGGAAGTGGAATCTACTGTCTTCACACCAGAACTTCTCACCAAAGAAAGAGGCGGGAAACAGGTAAGCAACTTTCAGTTACTATAATGAGTGACAGGTAAATATTGCATATGGAAACGATATGATAGCCTATCTATCAAAGTAGCTTAGCCTATCATGGTATCTCCATCTGCTATAAATGTCAGGCATAGTAATTAATTTGTTAATTCAAAATTTAATTTCATTTGATTTATTTGATTAAAAACATTTACAATAGGCCTATTGACAAATGGTACATACCTGTATTATAGTATTATTTATTACGTTTTTTATGATGTGTAAATCCCTTCATGTTAATTTCAAGCTGGTAATTGACTATTTATGCCAGTGGCAAATATGTGTGTTGTGGCATTGATGAATACGATTGATCTCTACAGCTATGTGTTTTTGCTTATTATTCAGTGAATATTCGACAAATGAAAATATCAGTATTTAGCATAAAAGCAGGGCAAATGATGGTTACAATAAGCAAGATTTCTTTTGGGGGTCAGTCAGCTCCGGTCCATTACGCAAGTATCAGCCTGCCTTTTTTTACACGTAATGTCTGGCATTTCTTTTATAGTATGAAGTCTGTCTGTCTGTGGAATAGGCAATGACCCATTTCTTCACTCTCCACACTTTTTCTTTCTGTCTTTCTTTCAGATGTAGTCCATGTATGTCCAAGCCAGCCAGCTGTATACGTGCCATTACGAGTCAAATGTTTGCTTGTATGTAAGAACAAAGCACTACTACATGAGCTGTGTATATTTGCATGCTTTAGATTCTAATGCATACCTTCACAAACTCTTTCTCATACGTGACAAAACATGTTTGCCAAGTTGTCAGCTTTAAAGTTGCTCCTCTTTTTTTAAGTTTACCCCCAAAATTAACCAACATCACAGAAATAATAGAACGTTAAAGATTAAGTTAAAGCATTTTTTTTTGTGTGTGGAAAATAGCTAGCTAATTCCCATTGAATTGATTAATTCCTATTTATGAGAAGATACGTTTCAGATGTTTAGGAATAATTTTTCAAAAGCATATGTAGGTAAACATGCAATCTCCCAGTACAAATGTAACCACTGGTTGTTAATGAACTATTAAGCTATAAATCATGTTTGCATGTATTGAAGGTTGGACTGTTCATTTGAGATTCTGACATCACATTAGAGAGGCGACGCCATGCATTGCCTATGCCATTGCTTGACATGTCTGTCAATATTCTCGAATGATTCATTTATAGTGTCATCCAAGTGTATTGATTTATACTGATGTGCGAAGCAATTTACCATCACAGTTTTTCTAGAACAGAATACATTTTGACAATGACACATTTCATTTGGTCGTACCTTTGTTTTGAAATCATTCCCATATATTTAACGACATATTTCATGATCTGATTTTTGTGTTATGTATGACTAGTTGTCATCAAGAATTAGTTTAAACTGCTAGTTAATTCCTCTGTGCGCCCTTTCCTTTTATGTCAGTCTGGTTTTCACGGTGCATGTTGCACATCCAGGTGCTTTTTTTTTTGTGTGAGTCTTTTCCATTGAGCGAGCTGCTCCAAGGCGGTCTGGAAGATGTTTCCGATGGACTGCAGCAGGAATGTGTGTATGTGATCGCCATATTCCGGCCATCCCATAGTGGGAAGGCAGACCGGGTTCTCAACCCTTCATTTGTTCATTCTGCAAAGACAGGATGTTTACAGACTTTGGAGCCAATTTTCGACAAAGTCTCCATAAATCAATTCATTTAGCCTTTTAAGTGGTGTGTGTACGCATGGCAGATGTGGGGATAAGTTCAGTCAATTAGAAAGTGCTGAGGCATGAGGCAACTTTTGCAACAATTACGCCTCCACAGTTCATCAAGGTTTGCATTGATTTATGGAGTTGCAAGTGTTGTTGTTGTTTCCAGCTTGTCTGTGAGGTCAGGGCAAGCCTGCTTTAACAGTTTAGATACCCATGTCTGATGTTGAATATAGATTTAATCTTCCTTTATTTGCATGAACTGCTTATTTGAGTCACTATTTACATTCTCCTCACCACAGGTTCCTCAGGCAAAGCTGTAAAGCTGTTTTCTGCTGTCTCAATTAACGGCATATATTCAGAGACTCGAATACTAAAACAAGAGCGACCTCATGTTGTAGGCTACGTTCTTTTGCTGCAATGAATTTAATCTGTAAAACACTGTTAATACTTGGTAAACATCTTTCTACACAGTGCTAAATACAGTAGTAGGGGTGCACGATACTGATAAACGATATCTTGATTTCTTTTTGGGGAATTTTATCCAAGAAAGTGGAGGAGGAGACCTTGGGTGGCTTAGGCCTGTCATGGATAAAATAATATACTATAAACACTTTACCTGGTAGGCAGTGGATGTAAAGTCTTTGTCGTAATTATTGATTCATTGAATAATTAAGTCAAGTGATTTTTTCCAAAAAAGTTGATTAATTCACAAATGAAGCATGTGACTCTTTTATGAATGGGTCAGTGAATCATTGACTAATGATGATTTGTTCAAAAGCAGATTTAGGCAATTTTGTTGTTTTGAATTCTTTTCATTGGCTAAAGAGAAAAAAACAGACAGTAGTGTCTGAAATGTAACTCACTTAAAGGGATAGTCCCAAAATTAAAAAAAAATTATTTTAATAAATTACCCCCATGTCATTCCAAAGCTGTAAAATCTTTGTTAATCCTTGGAACACCATTTATGATATTTTGGATGAAAACCTGGAGGCTTGTGACTGCCCCATTGACTGCCAAGTAGAAAGTAAAAAAAAATAGCCTAATACTCCTGAATTGTGATGTTTTATTTTATGTAAAAGACTTGATAAAACTGTAGGAGGACCTCAGAGAAAGATACAAGACAATAAAAAAGTTAATTACCCCTTTAATATTTTGTGTAAATAGGACCAGTGATAATTTTTCATGCCAGCACCATACTTATACTTACTTAAATACATATTTGTTAGGTTATTTTAAAGATATCATAAGTTTGAAAAATGTCCAGTAATTGCCTCTAATATTATTATTCCTAGCACAGCGAGTCCCTGTCATTACGTTTTAGGAGTGATTTAGGAGTTTCCAACAAACCTTTGAAGCCGGACAAGCAAATGCCACACTAATGCAGTATTAGACATTGACTCTTGAAAACTTGCTTAATATGATGACATTGTCTTGCTCTCTGCTAGTTGCCATCCTGTCTGCTGAGCTTCTGCTCAGCATGGCAAAATGATTGTGGAATTCCGCCGTCCTGGCGCATGCACTCTTCTGCTTCATTTCACACTCCCGTAACAGAAATGCAGGGTCAACACCAGGATTCCACAGAGCCTAACAAATTAGATTGCAGGGCTAGAAACTAGGTGTAATGTGTTAATATAAATGATTACTGAACCTAGACTGTTCCTTCAACTAAACTTTATGTGGGGGCAGGTGTGGTCTCTACTATTAACTTGACAGTATTTAAAGTAATATCAGCTTCAGTCACAAAATATGACTTTTCTTACAGAATGCACCACATTCACTTTATTAGTTCCTTTTAGTAACAAATTACATTTGTTTTCATTTTACAGAAGATCACAGGTCAAAATAGGAATGGCTATATTGATGTACTTTTTTGAATTCTTTTTGTGCATTCAAGTCATCTTAGCAGTAATCTGGAAATGCCACAGTACAGACTGTGAGTTCACTGTGCTGAACCGAGGACATTATTCCCATCTTAAGTATGTCTAACATTATTCCCCTCCACTGGCTGAAAGCACTCTGATAAATAAACATTGAAGCAATCCAACTTTATGCCAGTCTCCAAGCAACAAGAGTCATTGGAAATTAATACTCAACCCAACAGGAGGAAATTGACAGTGTATTGCTTGCTCCCCTGAATGTAATTGGCAGCCTGAAGCTATTAAATTAAGCAGTCAGATGCTTGAACTGAGCTGTTTGAAGAATAGCTTAATTTTTTGTTATTTTCATATTTTACTTGCGGGATGATAGTTAGTGGCCTTCTCTCCAGCAAACATAACTAAAGTAAGATTGACAGATCTTACCGGAGTGATGCTGACGTGATAGAAACGCACTTATTTTTTCTCTCTCTTTGTCTTTAACACATATTTGTTTTTCTATAATGTTGAGAACTGTCATTTAAACTTTGAAATTGATTTTATACAGCATTAATGATTTTTTTGTCACCTAATCATAAAAGAGACCTTTTTACGTTTTTATTAAGCCATCTGTTTTTGATAACCATTTTCCGTAACAAGACAGTTGGTTGTTGGTTTTAGGTTTGCATGTGGTAACATTTGGTCCCTATTATGTAGGCAAAACCTAACCGACTACCCCTACACACAATTACACACTTCCATAATTAGTGTGTTTACAAACACTCATTCAGCACTCATGTGGACTAAATGGATTCTTAAAATCCTATACACACAAACCATTTGCTTTTTTAAAAAAAATATTTTGCAGTGGTGGTTGATACATTACTATCTATATGATCTTGCTAAATCTGCGAATCCGATACTTTCGTATTGTGTTTAAATATGTCAGATTTTTCAGGTTGTATGGTTGCAAATTAACACTTTCTTCGTTGTTAAAACTTAAACAGCCAAATGTTTTTCCTGTAATATATCACCATACCCTGAAATATCACCCAGAAATGGGATTTCCATTGGCTTGCTAGAGAGAAGATTAGGACTTTGTCTTTGTCCTTAAATTTCACCAGAGCAATAATTAGCTTCATCTCAGCAACTTGATTAGAGCAGTGTGGGCTGCCCTGCCATACTTATCTCTCTCATCTCGCAAAGGTTGCCAGGCAACTGCAGCAGAACATCATGACAAATGTTTACTGCAACAAAACTTACCAGATGAGTCATTTATCGCCCTCATCAAATAGTAGGTGAAAGACAGTACTTTCAGACAATTTAGCTTTAAGCCGCAGCTTGCGAAAGCGATCTTTTTGTGGAAAACTGTCAGCGTTAGGTATGACAAACTTCATTGGAGAGAAATGGATGCTAACCACCGACAATAACCATTTGACTTTCAAATTCCATATTGCTCCATGTAATTAGGCTTTTATGGCTTCTGTATAAAACCCAGGAGCTCTATGTATAAAATGCATGGCGATTACAAAGGGCAGTTTTTTTTGCAGATTTATAAAAAGCTACATATGGCAGGATAGTAGAGGTGTTTATGTGTACATGCATGAGCTTTTTTTATTATGCGTGACCCCATCTGCGTATATTTTACATATGCATGTTTTTCATCTATAGACACTTTTAGCCTAAAAACTAGAAAAATAGACTGTGACTGTTATCTGTGTCAGTAAGATATTATACTGCATGTTCATAATCCATATAAGCTTCTTTAAAACAAGATAGGTTTACCTGAGAAGTAGAATTGTTTAAAAAAACAAGTTTTCATTAAATGTATATAATTATGCCATATTATTCTTACTACAGTGGCCAATTTTAGGGATGTACTTAATGTTATCTTGAGGTAAAATTATATTTGTTGGATTTGAAAAATTTGACTCTTGAAAAATGGCAGATTTGGAATAGGTCTTCAATTACACAGCTAACCTGTACTTGCAACATACTGCTAAAAATCTTGTAATGCTCAACAGTTTTCTACAACATTATTCTTGTTTGCCCATGAGACAAAAGTGCATGCTTTTGCATCTCTGCAGGAAAAAGAAACAACCAAACGAGGCTGATATGAATTCCTCCAGGCCACTGCCGGACTCAACAGGGGATTGAGACCTTGTAAGCACCAAGGTCACAAAAGCAAAACAAGTCCTAATCAACCACCCTTTTTTGTAAGTCTGCAGTGCTGGGTGTATGAAGAATGGGCTTTATTCATTTCAACGCCCCCCCCCCTTTCTGGCTCCAGAATTCCTGGCTGACATTCCCTCACTCTTCCAGCTCCAGCAGGCCTCAAAAGGAAGTATTTTTCCTCCCTCGTGGAGCCTGCCCCAAGGGCATCGCCGTCCCGTATGGCCTGGAGTCCCTGCACTCTTTTGGCCTAAAGATGCTGTGTCTTTAAAAGAAGGACTCTAACAGCTGTCTATATCTGGAGTGGGGAATGAGGGCGAAAAAGAGAGAGGGAGGGGGTACTGCTGATGCTGCTGACTTTGTTTTTTCCCCTTCCATTGCCTTTCCAGCCTGGAATGCCCTTGTGACAACTGCGTGTCAGTATCCAAAGAGCTGCAGCACCGCAGTGTTTTCACAGCCATGCAAAGTCATTTAGGCTATGTTTTTTTGTGAACCTAGCTCTTGTTATAAAATCCACATTCCTGCGTTACGGCGGCACTCCCCCCGTTCCGTTGCTCCCGTGTTGCCATGGCTTGGAATTAGGATGAAAAGCATGGTATAAACAAACACAGGCTGGCAGGCCATGTGATGTTGACCACCTTTGGACCCAATGGAGACTGGCTGTCTTATGATAAGGGGCCAAAGGTCTCTCCTACACCAGACACACGTACACACATGTACACATACTCTAGTTGGGCTTTCTATTCATTTTTCTATTATACAATACCACTGGCCTCAGTCTAGCGGGTATTGATCTGCATTGCTGCAAATGTTAATCAATGTGTAGAGACCCAGTGTGACTGCATGTAATATGCATTTCCCTCCAAAAACCGCTCAGCACGGTTGCAAGGACGACTGACAGTTAAAGCTATTGTTCGCCCAGAAATGAAAATTCTGTTTCATTTAATCAGCTGTATGTTATTTCAAACCTTTACGACTTTATTTAATATTTATATATTTTAAAATATGTCTGTGTTACTTGGTCCATCCATTCAAAATCAATTGGGACAGAATGTTATTTTTTGCGTGAACTATGCTTTTAATATATGAAGTATCAACCTTGTAATTTTACACATCCTAGAGCCTTGTGATTTTACAGTCACTAAATAGATATGAGTGGATTAGCCAAAACATGACATGCTAATATGTAGGGAGATAGTGTACAAGTCTGAATAACCAAATAGAATGAAGATGTCCCAGTTTAAACTGTACAGCTGTTTAATAAAACATAGGCTGCTGATAGACTGCTGGCACTTTTTTAAAGATTCATTTGGGGACTTAAGATATGCAAAATATGTCCTACTGTTACATCCTGTCTGTTCAGAATAGGGAAGTAGGAGAGGTGTTAACATCTCTATATAGCAACTTAATGCTGAGTCTCCAAGCTGGCAGAGTAATGGAGAGAGATTGCCAGCAGTACTGTTGTGTTGCTTAAGCATTTTATTTCCTCTTCATTGCAGGATTAGATTTAACTCACAATTTAAGCACTGAAATAGAGGATTTAACAAGTCAGCATGCATTTGGTTATCCATATGACTTCATTTACCCATTTCACTGACAAAGCTGAAAGACCTATAGCTGGTCACTGCTGCCTTACATAAGGCATACTCTATAAAAATGTCTGTAAATGCGTATGTATGTAGATTATATTATTATACAACAGGAGTACTCTGATCTTTTATAACATGATATAAAATGTCTCACATTAAAAACAGCTTTAAACTGTTTAATCACTATCAAGTCAAACATCATGTTAACCATGAAGACATTTTGGTCCCTCTAGCTGACTGGCATTCAAATTGACTTTATGTCACTATAGTGTCTAGAATGATAAAGTTGTAGTTTCGTCCCTCAGTGTCAGATTCTGATTTAGAAGTGGTCTGTCGTGACAGACATAGAGCTGTTTCAGCTTCGGTAAATCTCTGATTAAAGTACAAATGGATTCATTCATCCATGCTGCAGCAGTTGTGTGCTGTCCTTTCATTGCCTTCAGATCAAGAGAAAAGAGTGAGAAAATTAATTTGAGATCTGAAAAACAATTTTTGCCATGTGGAGGTCAAAAGAAAATCAAGTTGTGAATTTGAGTAAGCAGTTCTTGTTCTTTTAAAAATATAGTTAAGTCATTAATGAAAATTCTGTTAAGGCATGAGTGATTTTTCCTCATACAATGCAATACTACCAACAAAAGTAAATAGTAACTAAAAAGGAAGAAAAAGATTTGGAATGATATGGAGGTGAATAAATATTAAGACAAGATCATTAAAAATCAAAAAAAAAAAAAAAAAAAAAGTCATAGTTCCATTCTATACTTTTCCATAGTTTTTCCAATTTAAACGCTTGAATCTTATATAGGATCTTGTTGTGTTCTAAATGTGCAGTGCTGTTGAAATAAGTTAAAATTAGTTTATAAGAAGTTTATAACTTGAGACATTGAGACTTGCATTTTTCACACATTCTACTGCCAATGTCTCAAATAAAAAAAAACCCACCAAAACTTCTGTGTGGATGGCACTTTAGGGCTTCCATATGCCGGTGATTGGGAGCCACATTTCTCAGAATCAGCTCTTCTAAAAATTTCATTTAAAGAAACAGGTACATAAAAATATTCAGTGGTTCTTCTATATCATGTAATTGAGTCTGTTTATAATCTAATTTTAAAATTAATTGAGGAGCGAATCAGTGTTTCATGTTTTGATTCAACTTTTTAAAATCAATTTAGAACATCAGTAGAAATAAATGTAATTGGCATTAGTTCTGGTTTTAGTATGGATCCTGAAATCAAAAGTCCCCCTAACCGTTAAGAAAACAAAAAGGAAATAGGTCATACAGAAAGGTTACAGCTCCCCATCT
This sequence comes from Enteromius trimaculatus, assembly GCA_032361065.1. Classification (NCBI taxonomy): domain Eukaryota; kingdom Metazoa; phylum Chordata; class Actinopteri; order Cypriniformes; family Cyprinidae; genus Enteromius; species Enteromius trimaculatus. The sequence goes on from JAUMHP010000076.1 coordinate 14,439,970, forward strand.
TTAGTGAACCAGCCTTCCCTGCTTCTGCTTCATTTTTGGAGATGTAACTAATTTCTCTGGTACATCCTAAACTTGTGCATTTTAAATGCCCAGCCTGTAAAGGAATTAAAAAATTTACATAAGCTTTTAAACTATACATATAATTGTACTTTTTGTTATGCCCCACAATCCGTTTTTATAATGTATGCTTATACAAGATATCTTGTTCTATCACTCTTTCACATATTCTCCCTGTGCATCTCAGTAGGAAAGTAATATATTTCAAATAATCTAGGCTAAGTAAGAATAAGCTTTATTAGCTTTCATTAAGCCTCCCTGCCCACTGAAGAGCCCTATAAATAGTTATTTCCTTTTCCTCATAACATTGACTTATTATGACTCGATCCGAAGCAAGGACACACTGCAGGCTCTCTGTGACACGAGACGTCTCATAATGGTTCACAAATTGGACAAAAAAGAAATCAGAATGCGCATGAATATCAAGGGCAGATTTGGTAAGGAAAGGGGTCAATTAGTTTTAATGTGTGATGGTTAAAAGCAGTGCTTCACAATTGGTGGTTTGCAATAAAAAACTGCATAGTTAGGATAGCAAAAAATTATTTCATCAGCTTGTAAAAGAAATGCCAAAATGTTTACCATATCTTTATGTTAAAGGAATAGTTTACCCTCCAAAAAAACCTTACCCTCAAATAGTTCCAAATCTGCATGAATTTCTTTGGTCTGCCGAACACAAGGAAAGATATTTTGAAGAAAGTTTGAAACCAGGTTGTTTTTGGGTCACCATTGACTTCCATAGTAATTTTTTCCCTGCTATGGAAGTCAATGACCCAAAACAGCATACAGTAATTACAATCTTTCTTCAAAATATCTTCCAAAGGAATTCATACAGTTTGCAATTACTCAAGGGTGACAGAATTTTTGGGTGAACTATTCCTTTAAAGTTTCTGCAGTCAATCCAACTCAATAGTATGTGCAACCTGGTATTACAAGTAGTTATAATAATGTATATGAGACGACAAAGCCCAAGTTGGGTTGTACAAAAAACTACAACCCAAACCCTAACCCAAACATAGCTGTATGGATGTTCCCGTTACAATCAAGTTGTTAATCATAATGTTTGAAATATGATTTTACCATCTTGTACAAAATAAATATTACGTGCTCAATTGGACAGTGTTGGGTGTTTTTCGCACAGATTAATTTGTTGCTTTGTAGATCCTAACCAGATACAGTTGATGCCAGCATAGACAGGCTGTGCATACATACAGGTTCCCATGATTCCTCATGCTTTGTGCTGACTGCAGTGTTTTGTGTGCTTCTGGAAAAACATGAAACCAAAATATTCAATAGACCAAAATTTGACAGTAATCCTATTTAGTATAAGTTCATATGTTTTACATATTGCAGTTGCATTTCATTGAAATATTAATGCAGCATTTGTGTTAGGTAGCCACAGAGGAGTGTTTGTGAATGGTAAACAGAATGCAGAGGAAAGCATTATGACTGACAATATATTATAACACAAGGGCTTGCCAACCTTTTTCTGACCTCTTTGTGCCTGGCAGATGGTGTTCATTCTTAAAAATGGATTTGCTGTACAACCTCCCCCTCCTCCCTAAGGGCACATGACTGGACAAAAAAAAAACTTTACTGGGAATTCAGCTCAAAAGTTGTGCCATGGAGTTCATCAAAGTGTGAAGGTATGTTGTTTGTTTGATTTGTTTTCTGAATGATACACAGACAGTCTGAGAATAGATGGTTATGTAAATGGGTCACATTCACAACATTGATTCTGCCTGTGTCACGCCGTAGGCGTGCTCTGTGTATGTTTTGTGTTGACATTTCCTGTCCATGTGCTCTGTGTATCTGTTTTCATACCTGATTCCCTCATGACTTTGCCTCAATTGTAACCCCGCCTTCCTCATTAATGTTCATTCATTCCTGGCCGTGTCTGTCCAGGTGTTATGTATTAGTCCCTGTATAAATTCAATCCCCATGTCTTGCACTGCCACGAAATCGTCTCGCTCCGCTATTTCCTCCAGCGGTCTTTCCTCTGAATCCAAGGAATCTTCCAGCTTGCGTTCAAAATGGCGGCCGAAACCGCGAACGCCTATCCTGCATCACGGATGCCAGCGCCGCCGAAATCCCTGGCGGTTCCCAACCTGGCCTTAGGGTAGCCAAAGCCGTAAAAAAGACTCGCGGATAACGGGTTGCCAATGCCTTCAAAAAGACCCGCAGATAACTGGTCTTAGTCCCGTTTTACGATCTAAAAAGCTGTGTTCAGCCCAGTCGGTTCCTGTATCACAGCCAAAGATACTGTTCAAACCTCGTTCGGTACCGGTTATACAGCCAGAGGTGCTGTATGATGCTCAATCGGTCCCTGTTTTACAGCTCGAGGAGCTGTCACCCGTCCTAGCGATCCCTGATATGCAAATGATGGGTTCCGACACCACTTCACAGCAAGAGGGGCTGTGTGGAGTCCAGTCAGTTCCGATTAAGCAGCCTGACGAGCTGCTGAAAGCCCTCACAGTTGCCAGCCAGTCAGTAACTGGTCTCAACCCCGTCGCACGGTACGAGGGGCCGTGTCCAGTCCAGTTAGTTCCGATTAAGAAGCCTGACGAGCTGCTGAAAGTCCTTGCGGTTCCTAGCCCGCAAATAACTAGTCCAAGCCCCGTTTCACGGTACGAAGAGCCGTGTTCTGAAGTATTGGGCTGCGATTTGGATTCGGTATGGCCAGATCCGCCAGACCCGGTCTGTGATCCGGAACCATGGTGGCCGGATCCGCCAGACCCGGTCTGTGATCCGGAACCTTGATGGTGTCTGTTTTCATACCTGATTCCCTCATGTCTTTGCCTCATTTGTAATCCCGCCTTCCACATCAATGTTCATCCATTCCCAGCCATGTCTGTCCAGGTGTCACGTATAAGCCCTTGTATAAGATCACTCCCCATGTCTTTTATCAGTTCACCTTTTGTTTATTAAATGTCCTATTGAAAAGTATCTCTGCCTCCGTGTTCCTGTGCCGCTGTAAAGGGCTTGCGATTCGGTTCAGCACAGCTACAGTTCGTGACAGCCTGTAAACACTATTACAGTAACTGGACCAGAGTACAAAAATCTGAAGCTTTTTAGTGTTAATGTTTATGATATGTTGGCTAAAATGCTAATTCTCTTCTAATTCCTTTCAAGATTTAGGTCTACAGAATGAGCAGCTCAGTTGCAATGATTGCTACATAACCTTATTTACTGAAGTAATGTTAATTGTTGAGAGACTTGGAAAAAGACAAGTGATTGAGCTCTGAATTGCAGTGGTAACTCAAGGTTCTTAAGATCTCTTTTTTTCATGTCACACCTGCTGTGTGTGCCTTTAACTGTAGATTTGATAGCATAAGCCTGAACGTTTTAATTAATCATGTTTGTATAAGCGGCAAAGCAACTCATGACTCAATGCATCTTTCCCCATAAACCAATTAACTAAAAGCTCAACTAATTAAGTTTCACAATATTGAAATGAGACATGAATACATGATGCGCCGTAAGTGGCTTTGTTAATTGGACATTGTTATGGTTTTCTTTGTTTGGATAATTTCTTGGCTCTTTTGCTGCTAAACGAATTTATTTGCCTCACAGGACTGTGCAGTTCCTTTTGATTTGATTGTTAGATTGTAAGACTTGTTTCATGCCATGGACAAATAATTAAGAACGTCTTTTCTGCTTCCAATTAATATGTGTCTGTTCATGGAATAATGCAAAACTATGGCTTTGGAGGAGAACTGTCCCACTTGTAGCAATAGCATGTATGAAGCGAGTAAGGAGGATGGCATATTAGTTTAACATTAATTGTTTGAGTATTCAGATATATCATCAAAAATATCTTAATGTTCCGAAGATGAACAAAGGTCTTATAGGTTTGGAACATCATGATGGGGGAGTGATTAATGACAGAATTTTCATTGTTGGGTCAACTAACCCTTTAAGGAAAGGTAAAAAAGTTAAGCAACAGGTATCTACTTCCCAAGTTGATAGCAAACATTTATTGTATTATGGTTTTACTGCAATGTTATGTTTAAACATGCAAATTTGTTATTATCTACATAAAATGTATTGCCTAAATATGTATTTCTATTGAAATCTGCAAATGCAAATATATAAAGTGCAACAAAATAAACCCTTAAAAGTGCATTTTGGATTCTGAAACAACATTAAATGAAAAGCCAAACTGCCAAAAATCTTAATTTTGTGTTATATTCTCTGGTATTTTACCACTGAAAAGTAATTTACACATATTAGTAATTTAATAACTGCTTAAAAAAAATCCTTTTAATTATGATGTTCATTAACATAATTATTGCTATATTGTGCAGCCTTCAATTTTAATTCTTTTGAATTCTTCAATTCACTTTTCCCTTTGTGTTTGTTTATTTATTTTTTATGTTAAAGACTGAAAAAGAATTTCCCCTTCTCAGCTCTCTTTTAAGCCACACCTTAGACTGTGATTAGCTAGATGGCATTTACAGCTCAGGAAAGCAAATTTGGCATAATTCAAATTGCAGACTTCTAGGGAGTCATGCGCCAGTTGAGCAACTGCGTGTGAGATAAATGGCCAAGCTAACAGTTAGGTACAGTATTTTAGACCTCTTTGTGCACAACAACAACCTGAACCTACCTTCAATTGCCAAGTATTGCCAGCGGGGCACCTTTATTTAAAAATACACACTTTTTTTAGTAGTTGCCTGCAGTAAGAACATGCAAAAGGTGTATAAAATTGGCACAATCAGATACCAAAGTCAGCTCTACTCTTGAAAGATCTTTGAGAAAATGCTCTTCCTAAACTTCTTCTGTAAGAGGCTAAAGAGATATGCAATCTCAAGGGTTATCCTTATCCCTAGGAGAATCGTGTTTTGCAAGAAAGATAGCGCTTGTCTTATCCGCTGCACCTTATAACCTCTCCTCCATCTAACATATTCATCTGCTACCGCTGTGTCTCCACAGTCACACATCTACATCTCATTGTTTATGGGCTTATTTTGTTGTCTGTTTTCCTTTGTCTCGCTCTGTTGTTTTTGGATCCCTCCCATAGAAAGAATGCTTTGGAAAATAACCCTCTAACGTTTTTTTATGAGGCTAGAGAAAAATCGAGAGGAAAAACACAAGTGCCTAGAGCATCTTTATGCTTTTGAAGGGGGTGGGGGGTAATGGGGGTAGGGAGGGAAACAGCACATTTGCAGCTTTCACCTACCTGGAAGCGAAGGAACAGGCTTGTGTAAAGTGTAAAAGACAGCTGAAATAGGCTTAGAGGAGCAATGCGCTACTCTGGCGCAACATATGGGTGTAAAAAAGTGCAAATTCATAAAGGGAATACCACATGGCTAGCATAAAGATTGTATATAAAAATCCACAGTAAGCTGTTTTCTATTCCCACAGACATAGATGTATGCAGTTCATCTGGATTATCAGTTTCACAATGAGGTATTGTCAAAATATACTTATAATATAAAAATTATACTGACCATGCAAAGCACATTACTGGATTACAGTAAACTTTGTATATACAACAGGAGGGTTGTAATATCACATAAACCTACATTGTTTTATTCACAGCTTTGTAAAATCTTATATTTGACAAAAAACTGAATTATTTCAGTCTATTCAATTTAAAATTTCATGTTAAATTAAATATTTTACTTTGAATTAAATTTCTTTTTTCTTTTTACACCATTTTTTACAGGGTCGTGGAAGTGGAAAAACTGGAAATGATTGCATTAATATTTGCATTTCTTTGGAAAGAGTGACATAAAGCAATGGAAAGACTGAAAAAGTCAGATTAGTCATACTTTGGATTTTTTATCTTTGCTATAAACCTATACTCCCCCTCTTTTTTTGCAGGCGTCCACTTCAAAACTTCTGTTAAATGTGTGTAGTTGAAGTAGCATGTGCACTACGCTCTTGTTCTAAACCAAATCTAGCTGGATTGTGAAACTTGGCAGGGAATCTAGAAGGTGGCTCGTCACAATATGTGTTGCAAATTTTTGAACCTGGCATTTAGCTCTGTCAGCAGGAAGACGCTGGATCAGGTTACAACCTTTGAAAAGCAAGGAGGGAAAAAAAAACGTCTCCCCTCCCCCATTCTGCAGACAGGGCTATTTGTAGCAGGAGCTTCCAAACAATGTCAGCGCAATCACACCATGCAGCAAAAGACTGACGAATTTCATGCCTGGTTAGACTCCCCTTGTTTGTAACTATCCCCCTCATCCTCCCCTTTTTGGTAGGTGTTGATGCCATTGTTGATGATGAAGATGCTTGTTCTACAGAATCAGTGATGTAGGTTTCATTTGAATTTTGTCATTTTGAGCAAATATCAAAATAAGAGACAAAGGTTGTGGATGTGTCAGACCTGAAACACCAATTAGTTTTAGACCTATATTCCCAAAGAACAGCAGAGCAGAGCCCTGCATGTGCCTCAAATTTAGGCCCTAGCCTGACCCGTGTCCGACAGCTTATCAGAATTACCGGCCCAAGTCCATGTTTTTCCCCTTTCTCTAAAATGGCTTATACTACTGTTTTAGCTATTAAAATAGTTCCGTTTTGTATGTAATGGCAAAATGCCTATATTTCGTTTAGTCTTTTTATTATGTTAATTTAGAAAAAAGTTTGTATTTTTTGTTTGTTATTCATAATTTTTTGTATTTAAAAGTAATGACTAGCATCAGACAGTGAGCTGATTATAAACTATGTTTGATCAATTTAGCCATCTCAAATCATCATTCTATAGATATACTAAAAGAGTTTATGCATACATCAATGTTCAACAATGTTTTAAAGTTATAATAATAAATCTGTGATGGTATATGATGGTATATCCAAGTTTGTGTGGAGAGTGAAATCTAAAGCATGGTCAGCAAAACAACAAATCTTAAACAAAACATTGTGATATCATAACTTAGTTTTTGATTGGTACTATGCATTGCCATGACGTTGCTAAAACGAACTTTATTTTGTGTATTTGGTGTAATGCAATGTGTTTATGTGGTTTAAATAATAAACTGTACATTATTGTTTCCCCTCTAATCCCCGTCTCCTGAAATGGGTTGATTTGTACAAATCTGATCGTTCTAAAAAAGCGAGGTGTGCTCTGATTGGCCGAATTCCGTGTGTGTTTGGCGGAAATGTTTCAACCATTACCATAACATGATGTTGCGTCCTGGCAGGTCCTGCCACTTCAACACTAAAACACATTACCAATGAGGCATTTGTTGCATTCAGTGGAGACATAATTACTGATTATAATGACTTAGTACTGTCTTTTCACGCGTTGCATCGCGCCTTAACATAACACCATGTCTGCATTCATGATCGAAGAAGCGAAAAACAACAAGCACTCCCCTTCACTGCTCAAAACTCTTGTTTGAATAGCAGATTCTTTTAATAAGAAAACGTAACTTACTTAAAGGTTGTGAGTCAGAAGGCAGACTGTTAGAATTGCCCCATAGTTTCTGTGCACAGCATAGGCTGTTCCCAGATTCAGGAAATAGTCCTCCGTAGATGCACTGAACACATCTGAATATTTGTGTTGAACTCGAACAGTGTTATAAATACAACTTGACCACTGATTTGTAGTTGTGTCGTCTTTTGGAAACGCAAATAAATGTAGTTTCACTTTCACAACTACACACAGCGTCTCCAGAACATGAAGCAAGAGAATAAATAGCTCTGCCTTCTTGCTTTGCACAAACATTTGAAAGTGTGTTATGAAAACATGCTTTTAAAAACAGCTTGTGTAAACACGCCCCCACTTTGTGATATCACAAAGTGGGGGAGTGTTTACACGAGCCTTTTTAGAGAGGTGTGGACAAGTCATAACTTTTATAAAGAATATCTGTCTGGTTTTGAGACTTTAGTCTTTGCAACTTTAGGGGTCTTATCTATGCACTGACAGCTTGTAAAACTCAAATGAACATTTGAAATTGCATTGTATGACCCCTTTAATTTGGTCTACTTTATAGGATTAGATTTTTGCACCATCAGACTCAAGATTTTCAAGTAGCTGCATATTGGCCAAATATTGTCTTAAGTAACAGCCATTAATGATCTGACCTTTATAAACACACTGTTTTTTTTTCGGTGACTAACCGATTAATACCATTTTGGTCAACTAAGCCTTTTTCTGTTAACTAATGTCTAGTTGACTATGTTGAGTGGCAGCTCTAGTTTTGTAACCATCTAAAAGTTTATTATCACCTGTATGAATCTAAAGGGTTTCAGAAACCCTGTAGATTCATGTATGTGCAACCTGCATACTTTTTAGCATTGGTTAAAAAAATTAACTCATTTTTTCAGCTTGATTTTCAGTGTTATTGATGGCTTAGTCAGTCCCCAAGCAGCACTCTGATTGCAAAGCAAATCTGTTTTCCATGGTGACAAGACAGTATAAAACAAGACAGTAGTCTAGTCCTGTGACTGCAAGCAATGACCGAAGCATTTGAGAGAAACCCAGGAGCAATGTGACGGTCAGCCATATGTCTTTGAAATTGTAGAGGCAGCCGTCACCTCAGTCCAGAGTAGATCAAGAAGCTGCAGTCTGCAGTCTGAGCAATGGCAGCGAAGGCTGCAGCTCAGGGCAATTAGAGTCTGGGTGAAATATTTGCTCACTGTCAGGGAGGAGAGAGAGACTCCCCGGGAGGGGGAGAAGGAGGGGAGCTGATGCACCCGGGGGATTCGCACTCAGGAGCACAGGAGCTGCTCGTGAGCTTCATTCGATATGGAAGGTTGTGCAAGGCTCTTTATCTCAGCTCTTTTTTCTGTAAGCACAGAGGATGGCAGGGGGCACTGCTTTAGAGAGTTTGCTCTTTACACTGCTGAGGAATTAACCTTCAAAACACCACTGTTATATCCTGGAGAGGTTAGCGTTCTGCCTTCAAAGCGCCTCTGTAAAGTAGCAAAAAATATTTACACCACAGAGATGGGGTTTTGAAATAACCTTTAAGAAGTTCTGCCTTGATTTTTGAAGTCTCTAATCTTGCACTTTGGTTTTGGTGAAGGTATTTCATCTCAAGATGTAATTTGTACAGTTGGCCTGTTGTTCCTTTTGTTGTTGCTGTGCTTTTTAAGTTATAATTTGTGTCTTCTGCTGCCCTCTGGACTTTCACTGGTTATATTTTTCATCTTGTGTTGGGCTTGTGTGGAGGAGTTAGGAACAGCAATAGAGTCTGAAGTTTCTGCAGTGAAGTTGACAGCTTGGTTGGACAGGCTTCCGCTGACACACCAAACTCTTTGACAAGCACAGCATCTGCACTTCTATTGATATTTAGTGTTTTATTGCCTGTGGAGGAAAATAGTTGTTAGATCGTTTGTGGATAATTTGTATACACTGGACGCATGGATTCTCCCAGCTGTGGCTCAGTGATGGAGTGTGTGTGTATGTTTAAAAGCGAGTTATGTTCAAATTAAAGAATTCGAATATTGAAAATGTTTTAAAAATGAAGCTTTTGTGTGTAATATATCTTCTTAATTTTCTGCATAATTTTAAATGAGCTATTAGATTTAAAGTTAGCTATGCACAATATATTGGTGCTATGTCATTTTTTGTCTTTTTTTAAAAATGTATTGGTATCTTTAAACGGTCATTGGTTACTGTTCCTCACTTTAATGTTCACCATAAAACAATTTAATAAAAATGTTAAGTGTTAATTTTTCATGCTCTACATAATATGGTCGTGGTGCTTAAATTCACTTTTATTTTTATTAATCTGCAATAAGTTGAACTACTAAAATTATTAAAACTTTAAATTAAAAACAATTATAAAATCTAATATAAAAAACCCCAAAATGACAAATATTACAAATTCTAAAAAAAATACTATAACAGTATGAAAACAATAATTAAAATAACACAGAGATAGATTTATACAACTGTATAAGTACATTGGTCCAAAGACTGAAAACTTGAAGCAAATGAGGTGGTCTAATTATTTGCAGCTTGATCCTAAACAGGGCCATAGCAGCAACACAAAACATAAATTGGTCTTGTTTTCCAAAATAATTTTTCTCCCGTGGTGTAACAAAATGACAAACACCTTGATTAGGGGAAGGAGTATTTCAAGTGCATTACTAATTATGGTTGAATCACTTAACTGCAAAGGCATATACTGAAGGACAAACCTGATTGTTTCAATACAGCATTTGCAGCCGAACCCCAGGAGCATAAACAGCATGTCACTTCGAATTAATACAATTTTCAGTTATCTGCTGTATAAGTGTAATGACAGCGCTAATGAATTGTATAACGCCTTAAAATAAAGCCTTTGAATGTAATGATGTTTAATGACACAAAATCTTCTTTTGTTGTTAAGATGACTTTTTAATGGCTCTTTTTGATGATTTATTGTGTAATGGACCAGCGCTGAATCCATGTAGTTAAAATGCAACATATAAAGTAATGGACAAACAAAGAACAAATAATGATCTCCTAAGCTGAAATGAAAGACAAAACCTTGATTCTTCTTGACAAACACAACTGGGCACAAATGTAGGTCAATCCACCTCACTGCAGCTCATCTCAACAGAGGCTGCTCACGCTGTATTACTAGGAAAAGCAAACACTAAAAGAGAATGCGATCATGTGAAGTCATGGTTGAACAAACACTGAAAACCAATGCAGTATATATTTTCTGTTGAAGTGAGGGATGTTGTACAAAAGGAAATGTATTTATGGTTGTCAACGCATCACGGAAATGTATGTTGTATGGATATCAACCTATGGCAGAATGATGTTTGGGTTGATATTCAGTACAACAGCTTGATTGTGTAGTGTATAAACACATAAAAAAATAATTTGACTCATTCTTACTTATCCAAGCAAGGATGAGATGCAGGTGTTTTTATATATAGCCTGTCTTTGAAAGGAAATGAGGGTCTTAAGGAAAGTTTTGCAATTAATATAAGTTTCCAATTAATATAACAATTTATACTTCTAATTTGTTTCTTTTCTTCAAAAAAATGTAAAGACTAAAATCATTATTTTAGACATATTTTGCATGTTCTTATACTGTA
>JAUMHP010000076.1:14467790-14482083 GCA_032361065.1 Enteromius trimaculatus
TCTGTTTTGCCCTGTGCTTGTAATAAAAGTAGCTTTGCATATGATCCCGCACGTCTCCTCGCTCCCTGATCGTAACAATAATAGTTGTTTGGTGTGTTAATAAATGCTTTATTAACACATGTTCTTATAAAGCATTTAGTATGCCAGACGTCTGTTTTTGTGAGCTCATCTAAAGTGATGTATTTATACATTGTAAAGCATGTATAAAGCAGATGTAAAGGCTCATTTATATTATAAACAGCAAAGTTAAACAAACACAACACAGAGGGATACAGAACACAGACATATTTTTTTCAAGAAATTAAAAAAGTTATCGTACAACTGTACAACTGTAAATTAAAAACAAACCTTAAATTTCATAGAAAAAAAGTAAAAAAAAGTGTAGTTTTATATTTTTTTTGCATCTTGAAATTCAGAATTCTATCCCTCTGTGTTGTTTGTTTATTTATTTCTGTTAGAAAGACAACTGACCATTTAAATTTCCTTTGTACATTTAGATATGCTTATAAATCATGTACAAGGCATTTATAGCTGTATTTATAAACTGCTTGCTAATGACTATTAACGTTGGAACAATGCTTTATAAAGGAAGAACTGACTATTTACTAATGCTTAACTAATGATTCATAGTGTGTAGCTATTATAAAGCGTTACCAATATATTTTATTTTCAAAAAATCTTATGTGAAAACTGCAAATGTATCAATATTTAATAAATTACATGATTAAAATTATAAATGTAAACAAATATATAAGAAAAAAAAAAAAAAAACTAAATACATATTTCCATGGAATAAAATATGTTAGTGTATATGAATGTATGTATGGGTGTGTCTTGGAGTGTTGCTTTCTTTGCAAAAATATTTTTTTCTTTGGTCCAAAAGCAAAATCAGCACAGAAACACAACCTTAAAAAAAGAAGAAAAAAAGCCACATATCATGCAGAGATTGGAACATCAAATTAGTCCCAGCATGCTCAACTTTCTGTAATTGTGCTCATGCACAAGTGCACATTTAAAGATGTGTATTTGAAATCTCTTTTAATAACTTTGCCTCCAGGTGAACTTGCAAACAAAGCCAAAACGGATCAAGAAATGTAACTAAACTGCATATCCCAATAGAAATGTTTTGCATATAACAAGGCACAAATGTCACCTCCTGCCATCTGTAATATAACTCATTGAATATGGCCATGCCATTTGGAGCACAGGGACATCAGGTCTAGGCTGCTACTCCCTGACATTCAAAGAGCATCAGCACCCTGCCATGTTGCTTAAAAAAGAGCCCAGATCAAGAGTAGGCAGGACACATCTGAATGCTCTTCAGCATTTACCAGTTGAAGTTATGCCATTTTGGCTTTTTAGTGTGTGTCACAGGTTAAAACGATTTAAAAATAAGAATTGTAAATCTTGTAAATGTTGAATGTACAGCTAATAATAGCAAACAGTTGTGTGGTTTAGTGAAGTGTCCTGCTTTGACCTATGGGACCCTTTTTTACATGGATCTTAATCTCATTGTCTTTGTTGAGCGTACAAACCCTCAGGCATCTTCTGGTCCCAGCAGATCAGTTCAAGTAATCATCGAAATACCATCTGATTCAATTAAGATGGGAATAAACCATTAAAATAAGCAAACAGTCAATGTTCTTGTGCTTAATCAATGATTTGAACTGAGGAAATGCCATTATTAAAATGCTTTTATTTCACTTGAGAATGTGTTCACTTTTTGTCATATCACTTGGCCTAAAACAGTTTTGTGTATGTTTGAGACTGTTTGCGATCTGAGGAGGAAAAATGTGTTTCCTGTCATTGATTGACCCTTTTGTAACACTTGTGTTTATTTATAACAGTGTTAGCAATGCTAAATGTTTTGACTTGCCGTCTAGTTCAAAATTCATCAATGTAAAAAAACAGTTTTAGAGTGAATGTCAGTTCAGTTGATCTTTGTTTGAAGTATGCAGATAGCTTGTCGTGCCTACTTCTCGGAAAAATTCGAACAATATGATGGATTACAGTTAGTGGAAGTGTATGCGGAGTAAATTAATTTACCCTCTGGTATTTTCATGTGATGGTCGGCTCTAATGAGTGACTCTAGGTCTGCACGCAAAGTAGCACATGCCCCTTTTATAACCCCGTGATTTTCAGCCCTGCCAGTGCAACCCAAAAAAAAAAGGTTTTTGTGAACCCAAGTTTGGCAAGTAAAGTAAATGTATTTTGGATTTGAAATGAAGGCAAAACAACAACAGATTTTTCTGCATGACATCAAGCATATGTGCTCGTGGCAATAATGATTAAAATCATTCTGTTAATACAGAGCAGTCTTGTTGCACCATGTATAATTCATAAGTGTGCTCGGCATAGACTGTGCGTGATGGGAAATATAGTGCATCTCTAATGGCTAAAATCATTGAATACCAGATAGCAGGTGTCCTAACTATTGATAGAACAGTCTTCGGGGAAACGTGAAGCTACATTAGTGTGCCAGTCGGGGCTAAGGTGTAAATAATAACCAGGTAGTAAGGTAATTGCCCTGCGAAGGAGCAGTCTGTCTGTTTTTATGCATATTTGGGAGTGGATGTACAGCTAGATGCCCAGATACAATGAACTTCTTTTCTCCTGTGGAATTAAAGGGTGATTCATATCCTTCCACGCATCAATGATAATGCAATTATTAGTCCTGAACATGATCACTTGACTGCCCAAAATGTCTGGGTTGTTTATGTGCACATAAATTTGTCAGATCATTTTTCTTTGCTGAGGAGAAGTGCGACCCAATTAAAAAGAGAGTGTCTGGAAAATAAGTCACTCAAGATTTTGACACGGTGGAAGACAGCATCAGGTTTTCACTGTGTTACATCATTAAATTCCACACTCTGTGGGAAGAAAAGCAATAAATATTTTGTAGAGTTGCAGTTGGTCACTTGCTTTCGGTAACATGCTGGTCATCTGGAGCTGATGATCTAATCACAGCCAGGCCAAGGGAGAAAGTTGTGGCATGTGCAATTGTTGCTTTATTTTAGTTATTCAGCCTCACTCTAAACGTTGGTGAAAAGGTTTGCTTCTGGATTTATCACAAAAGTGTAGGTAGTACATAGATGTAAGTGCTGTTAGGTACCTATATCAGGTAAACTGTTTACATATATGTCTATTTGACATACTGTCTATTTGCCTTATTGTTTACATATGTGTCTATTTACCTTATTGGCAGTGGCTATTTACACTAACTCCACCCACCAATGTTTGATTGGGCTAGTCATCATTACAAAAGATGTTTGTTTGACATCAGCTCCAGTGTGTGGATAGTAAAAAGATTGGCGGTCTTATTTGACGCGATCGACCCAGGTTCGATTCTGCGTTTTTAAATTTCAGATCACACCAGAAAAGCATTTATTTTCAATAAAAATGGAGAAAATAATCCAAAAGTTGAAAATAAAGTATTGGGAAGCATTAGGGTAGGTGTAGGGAGGGATTTTTTTTGTCCATGTCTACACCAAATGCAACAGTTGTCACGCCGCTCTGCAACAGTTAAAGTCTGTCTAAACTGGACGTGACAAAGAGACCTTTGAAACTTGTGTCATACAGCTCTAGTTTTCTGTTTGGAATTGGATGATTTTATTTGATTCAACATGAATGGAAAACAAAAGAAGATAATTTAAGAAACAACAGATTTTTTTTTTCATACAATAAATATCTTCTTTAATGTTTCACAAAAGAAAATCAGTAATTCAGGTTTGAGTAAACAATGACATAATTCAACATTTTTGGGGTGAACTATCCCTTTAATTTTTTTTTTCCTTTTTAATATTATTATTATTTGTCTTTGAGTGATTCATTCATTCGATTTGTTTAAAATGCTGATTCCTTCAGGAATTTAGTAAATGGCAGACAATATAAATCAATTTAACTTCTAATTTACCAAACTCTTGTATAAAACATTGCACACATTTGCACTCATTATATTTATGATAAACAGCACGTATGTGATATTGCTGCTTGTGTAATACCACTTATCATATAAAATAAATGAGACAAAAAGTACAGGAGCATTTTTAAACCAATATCTTGAATTTTAGGTTATAATTGCATTCATGGAGCTGTTCTGATCCATCTACCGATCTATCGTCTTTGTTTGTCTAATTTCTCTTTGTGGAATGCACCATATATTTTGTATGTATGATAGCGTTTAAATGCATTCATATTTAAAGGCAGGGTATGCAATTTTTCAAAAATGCTTTAGAAAAAGATTTGTACCGTTTAGCAAAACAAAATTGTAGTCAATCAGCCGTAATGAGCGTGTCTGTTTGTAATGTGGATGAGACAGTGTTCAGTGAACAGTCGAGTAGAGTGACAGAAAGATAAAAAGAGCAAAAGAGTAAAATGTCTGCGGAACGATAAAACAAGAAGTATGATACGTGTAAAAATAATTTCAGCTTTCCAGTGCTGGAGAGAATTCAAGGAGTGGAAGGCCTGCAATCGGACGCCGAGGTTGTTTTGGTTATTCTTGATAGGTGAGTTACACTGGATGTGATAAAGCAACCTTTACCTGAAAATAGTTTGAAATGTAAGCGCGTCATAAATAGAACACAGCAATAGTTTTCTGTTTGAGATTTGTCTCCCCGCTCACATCCCATGTAAGTTAGCATCACTGATACAATGACTTCTATAGTATTTGTCTGGCCATTCGCATCCTGTGTAGACAGTGTAACACTGGTACTGCTTTGTTTCACAGAACTCGTTGACTTAAGCTACGTTATGTGTGGGGTGCAGCTATCAAAGGGGTAAGACCCTTTTGGGGTAAGGTGTTTGTTTTGGTGATTTCAAATATCAACATTGGCTTTTAGAAATCACATACCCTGCCTTTAAAAACATTAATGCCTTTGTTCATTTTGAATTGTGCTGTGCAAATCCAAATTACAATCTTTTGTCCAGTTCCCTGTCTTGCTCAAGGTAACGTTTCATTCCAATTTTGATGGAGAAAGTAAACTGTAAGTGTTTGAAGCATACACAATGCACAGCATCAGTAATATTGTGCTCATTCATTTGAAAGATTAATGGAAGTTCATAACAAAGCATTCAGCTGATTCAACTAAAAGCATTATTTCACTTCTTTTTTTTCCTCCGGCACGCTTTCTGCATTTTCCTTGATATAATCTCATTTTTATTTTGTTAGTATTTTAAAGGCTTTGGCAACATGCAAGATGTATTTGTTTGGTAGGAGAGTAACCGTGCTACCCAGCATGCAATTAACGCAAACTCAATACACACTGCGCATTTGCCTTTTGAAGATCATACACTGCTGAATTCTGGAATCTGTATAGAAGATTATAAAAGCTTTACTAAAACAGGACCTCCTACACTGTGCAATGATTATGAAGACAGGTTGCAAACTGCACTATCATCTGCATTTTAACTGCCAGCCAAGTAGTTGCGTGCCAGATGAAATGGCTGGTGATGGAAGCTCTCTGCTTGGCCCTGTAGATTACTAAGGAGGAGAATGAAACATACACAACTCACAGATTCGAATTACAGCAGACTGTTTCGAACCGCATGGCCTGCCCACACAGCACTCCAGACTATCATTACAGGGCTAATAAAGTGATAAAGCAAAGCATCCAGCTAGACAGAAATCCCACACTCACTGACAATGCCACAGATCCAAGGCTGCTTTATCTCTCGCTGCAGTTAAGCAGATTATTACCTTGACTGTTAACCTGAGTGGTGTAAATTTAGATGCATAAACTTTAACAAGTTTCATCGGCTTAAATTCTTTGGAGTTTAAGCAGACAGGAGAGATTCTACAATGCTTTACACTACCATTCAAAAGTTTGAATAGTTAATAGTTGCTAATCAAGGATTATTTCTATATTTTTACTGTTGTTAATAATCAATTTAAAGTGTCCTTGCTGAATAAAGTTGTTTTTAATTGCTTAAACTTTTGAATGGTAGTGTATCTTGATATACAGTGACATGCAAAAGTATTCATACCCCCTCATTTTGTTTTTACATTTTGTTATGTTGCTGCCTTATGTTAAACTTCTTTAAATTACTTTTGTTCTCACATCAATCTACACTCCATACACCATACCTATACAGAAAAAAATGGTTTTTAACATCTTTGTAAAGTTAAAGTTAAAGTTGAACCTTTTGCAACAGTCTAAGTTTCTGAATGCTCTGGACTGGGTTTTTTTAAGACTTATCTCTATATTTTGCTGAACTGAATGTTCCTTCTTCTCTGATGAGTCCCTGTGTCCCTGGTGCTGAAAAACAGACAATCGAGTCTTGCCAGACCGCCATGAAGCGCAGATTGATGAAGTGTTGCAGGGATGTTTGTCCTTCTGTAGATCTCTTCTATCTCCACATATGATCGTGGAGCTCATCTAGAGTGACCATCAGGTTCTTGGTCACCACGGTAACCAAAGCCCTTCTCCATCAATTGCTCATTTTGTCCAAGAAACTAGATCTAGAAAGGGTCCTGGTTGTTTCAAACTTCTTCAATTAAAGTTAACCGAGACTACATGCTTCTGTGACGCTTCAGTGAAGCAGAATTTTTTTTACGAATTCTTCCACAAGTGTGTGGCTTGGTGCGAACTGGTTTCCTAGCTCATCAGGCATTTCTTTTGACCTCAGTGCATGGTTTTTGCTCTGATATGCATTATTAGCTGCTAGACCTTTTATTAAGGCGTGTGCCTTTCCAAATAATACCCATTCAGTTGAATATGCCACAGGTTTACTTAACCCTAAGTGTAATAAAAACAACAAGCAATATAAATTCTCCTGAGCATCTGTCCCGGATGAATACTTATGCAATTAAATAATTTTAGATTTATATGTTTAATAAATTTGTTGTTGTTAAAAGATGTTAAAATTCACACTGATTCACACTTGCAGACTTTCTTGATCTGGTCAACTTTAATGAGACTGTAACAAATCAGGGCTGTGTTCCATTTACCTATTTTCTAATTCAAAAAGGAATTTCCATCTTGAATTGAGTTTGCAAACAGGTTGTAGAATTTGCAGTTTGAATTTAAGTGATGGGTGGATGAATAATTCAGTAAATTCATTTTCCTTTTACTCAAATTCCAGTTCAAATCCAGTACATATGTTATGATTTGGGTTTCGAACTCAATCACTATCATAACTCTCAGACTGTCACCCGGGTACATTACCCAACATCCATTGCACAATCACACCACCATCTGATCACACACTCATTAACACTCAGCATAAAAGCCAGACTTTCACACCAGCTCACCGCGAGGTCTTGATTTGTATTGCTATCATTTCTGAGCATTTTCCCATGTAGTCTTTTTCTGTTTTTTACTTTTTCCCTGTATTGTTTGATTGTTTTCTGCCAGCCCCAAACTTTGCTTGTGACCCGACCTCGATTCTGCCTCTTATTATCACCTCTGCCTGTATGGCTAATAAAAAAAATCTTGCATTTGGATCCGCCCACGTCTGTCCCTTTTGTTTAATTCTATTTTAATAGATTTTAATAGAATGGATGGTTAATGCTGTTATAGTTGTGTAACTTACTTTATTGAACATGTCCGGCTTGTACTATCTGGCTTGCACAACAGTAAACAACCTGTGTGTCACTTAGAATTCCATTATATAATTCCGTTATTATTATATCCGTTATATTAATATTCCGTTATATACATTAACAACAATTTGATCACTTAGAAATGCAATGCAAGACAGCATGTATACAATCAAATTTCCTGTGTATTAACTAAACATTCCACAAGTTCTTAATGTCTAAGCAATCATTGGATCCCTATTTCCATCAGCCGGCTTTGTGTTTTCTGCAGTTTTGTCTTTTCTGAGGTGTTGCCGGTTTCTCCTCAGAATGTTCCCTGAGCACAGCTGGACATCAGAAGATCTGTGGTCCACCGGTTTATACAACTGTCGCTTTTGTCCAAGTTTTGTTATTCTCCCCTGGCTGGATACGGACTCTGTCTCCCTGTTGTAGAGTGCGTAGATTCTTTGCATGTCTGTTTTCAATCTGTACCTGTTATGTGTGAACTACCTTTGGTTACAACAGGTTGTCGTGCATGGGCATCAGAGTTATGGTTCTCCTACTGAACAACCTCTGCGCTATGCTTGCTTTGATCCCTTATGCTGGTGTGTTTCTCTGGTCAGGCATGACGAGGTAAGGATCCTTCCCATCAGCTTTTGCCTTTTTCAGCAGTCTTTTAGCAGTTTTGTGTCAGGTAAATAGTCCAGCTCTCAAAAATTAGAGAGTTAGTCGACAGTGATTAGGTAGCTTCTATTATATAAAGTGAATATGTCGGTTTCTACCTTTTACCTTCTACAAATGGCTCTGTGTGTCTGCAAGCAACATGTCTTTCCCCGGGATGTATGTGACCTCGATGTCATATCTCTGCAGTCTAAGTAACATTCTTTGCAGCCGGTTTGGGGAATTCAGAAGGGGTTTCCTTATTATAGTTTCCCTTATGGTCAGAATGAACAGTGACTTTCCGTCCATACGTGTACTCATGGAACTTTTCCATCCCGAAGACGATGGCTATGCATTCCTTTTCTATTTGGGCATAACCCCTCTCTGTTGGAGTCAATGCCCTGCTTCCATAGGCAACTGGTACCCCCTTCTGCAATAAGGCAGCTCCTAACCCAGTCTCTGATGCATTGCACTGTAGTGTCAGTGGCTGCCGCCCCTTAGCTGCTGCACAAGATGGCTGCCGTCCTTGAAAAGTTGCACCAGAAGGCCTTCGACCCTCAGGAGTTCGGCGTTAGCCGCTGCACAAGATAGCTGCCATCCCTGAACAGTTGCACCAGAAGGCCGTCAACCCTCAGGAGGTCCTGCCGGTGGTTACACGACCACCAGGGTTGATGGCGAAAGCCAAAGTCTCTCTGGTAGTGCTGCCGGTGGCTGCACTAAACCCTTAGGTGTTGGCTGATGCCTTAGTGTCCCCAGAGGTTCTGCCAGTGGCTGCACAACCCCTGGCGATGTCGGTTGATGCCGTAGATTCTCCAGAGGTTGGTGACTGCACAACCTCCAAATCTCACAATGCATGCCTGAATGCCCTTGTTTTGGCCAGATCCTACCAAAGAGGTTCCGCCAGTGGCTGCACCCCTTCAGGAGATGTTGGTATAGATTCTCATAGATTCTCCAGAGGTTCCGCTGGTAGCTGTACAGCCTCTAGGTCTATCAGTTCAGGTCATAGAACCCTTGTCTTGCAATGCCACGGACATGGAGTTTCCGAGTTCTGCTCCAGAAATGTCAGGAGGCCAAATGAGCCATTATCCAGTCCAGTTCCAGTGTCACGGCCAGGAGAGTCATTATCCAGTCCGATTCCTGAGTCATGGCCAGGAGAGGCGTTCCCCAGTCCAGTTCCTAAGTCACAAACGGGAGAGCCGTTCCCCAGTCCAGTTCCAGTGTCACGGCCGGGAGAGCCGTTATCCAGTCCAGTTCCAGTGTCACGGCCAGGAGAGCCATTCTGGTTCCCCGCGGATCCCGTTCGACAATCATGGCCAGGAGAGCCACTTCAGTCTAGCTCAGTTTCAATCATAAGAACTACCAGTAGTCTCTTGTCCAGCCCTGTCACCACTATTGAAGCTTCTGAGTTGACAACCATCCCTGCTCATGGCCTTGTTCAAGCCATGGAGGCCGTATTCAAACTATCGTCTAGCCCTGTTCAGGCCATGCAGGCATAAAAGCCAAACTTTCACACCTGCTCAAAGCGAGGTCTTGATTTGCATTGCTATAATTTTTGAGCATTTTCCTGTGTTGGTTTTCCGTGTTTTTGACTCTGGACTGTTTCCCTGTATTTTTTGATTGTTTTCTGCTGGCCCCGATCTTTGCTTGTGACCTCTGCCTCTTCTCCATTGCCCTGTTTGCCGTTGTGATCACCTCTGCCTGTATGACCATGGATAATAATAAAAGCTTGCATTTGGATCCTCCCACGTCTGTCCCTTTCACTACAACATGACAATTTGTCATTTCTATTTTTTTCTACCCTGTCACAATTGCAATTTTCGCATTGCATCTTCTCCATAATTTGATGCCAAATATATACAAACTTCTCTTTAAAATAAAATTGTTTGCCATCTGCTTTCTGGAATGTTGATAGCATTATGTGCAACACAAATCTATGATAAGACTAATTCCCATAGCAAAATTGTCATGTTTGTTCTGAAAAGAATGCCAATTAGTTAATTTCATGCATAACACAAATCTAGAGCATTTGAAATAAAACAGGTGTTTAAACTGCTCGGTAAAGTGCTGCAATTGTTTACTGTGCTCAGAGATCATGTTCTTTTCAAGTAAGCAAGACTGAGTATTAATTCTCCACATTCTTTGTGTTTTTAGCTTCAGATATTCTATCTAATTTCTTTCTGGATGATAGCATGTGTATATATTTAAAATGGTTCTCTCTTTGCATTCCTGATGCATGCATGGCTGAAGGGAAATCACTCAGTGTGTTAGCCCATCTCCTCTCGGTTGAGTAAGAGCCTCTGGCCCTGTGTAGTTCTCCACGGGGGCCTCATCCTTGCCTGTAAACCCTTGTTTAAACATCATAATAATTTTAACACTACGTATTTTAAATCGGTGAACATGATGAAAATCCAGTGAAAGCAGGTCTTCACTACAGACATGCAGATGTCTAGGGAAAGCTCAATTGGAATTCAGAGAATTCTCCATTGCATCAAGTTCATTTTATGAAGGTTTAGTAAGTTAGTAATGAAATTAGAGCACTAAATTGACATTATTTAGTTTGTTTAAAGAATGTATTATTGGTAAAAATGGAAAAGAAGATATTCAGGGCAAACATGTTTCATGATTTAACGTGCTGTGTAATATTCAGCCATGACTAAAAAAAATATCTTCTAGCAAATGGTTATTCAATTAAGATAAACATCTTTGAATCTCACGGAATTTTAAAGATTGACACTAAGGAAGATCTATATTTAGTAACTAATAAGTCAACTATAATTAAGGTATATTTTAACTGAAAGTTGGAGCTGTGTTATCAAGGTTTGTCTTATAGTTGCATTGCACTTTTAAAATATGCATTTTAAATGCATATTATTTGAAATAACATTTGCATTTTTTCGTAGATTATTTGTATATTTAATGAAATTATTTTTAATAATTGAATTATTTTAGCTGAGCGTTTGTATTCTATTGTGACAAGTTACCTCATGTAGTGTGACTGTTGTTGGGTTTAATGAATATCTTGAATAATGAGTATAGTCTGTTCAGTACCCTAATGAAATAAATCTACACTGAAAAAGCTTTACTGGCATAAAACATAACAACTAGCCCTAGCTGGCCATCTCTACTGATGTAAAGCTCAAATTGAAATGAGAATTTTGGTATTTAAATAATTCCAAAAACAGATGACCACAAACCAACTTGGATTAAGCTAAAAGAAGAATGATTTTTCTGTGTTTTTCTCATTTCCCACCTTGATTCATTCATTGTGTCTGTTAAAGGGGCTTGTTTAGGACCTGTGCTGTTCCCTCTGCATACCTCAGCCAGCTGGCACAGACTAGAGATGGTCATGAAGTAGTCAACCATAAAGTCTGTTAGTTTAAGATTTAACATACTGGCATGCAGACAGAACCACAGACAGAAAGCCAAGATCCCAAAGAGACAAGATATACTCTGGAAAATGTGAAAGCATGCCAGTTTATAAAGAAGCCACAAAGTCATTAAATTGTATTAGGTGCAATAAAAAGCACAATAAACCCTCAGAATACAATCTAAGTCTTTTTTTTAAGTATTTTTTAAGATTTTACATTCAAACATTGCAATTTGTATTAGATGGTAGCGGTTCACAACACACCTGTGTTCAAATTCAACAAATAACTGTGATCTAATGGTTTCAATCTGTGTAACAATGATAAGCTGGAAGATGAAATGGGTAAGGCAATTTATGTCATTTTCGGTTATGCGGCTGTTACACACATCATGTGTTAATGCTCTCAATAATAGGCAGCAGTTTTCAGTAAGCTGGTTCATGTAATGAAGTGTCATTAGTTTATCCCATCTGCCAGTGAATTTTTGCCATCCAAGTGTGAAAAACTCAAAATAGCAGGTACAAATTACTTCCCGTTGCTTTTGGCTACATCAGTCTCGTTTCCAGTGAGCTGGAAGTCCCCCCCCCAACCCCCCCTCTTTCTCCTGACTATGCCTGTGGGTCCAGAAAAAGCACATCCCATAATCTTGTTGGCTTGTCTCCAGCAGGCTGTCCCATATTCAACAGGACCTGTTTTCAATTCTGCAAACGCAGAGTTTCTGAATTAACTCTTGCTTTAAAATACCGGCAGATCCGCTAAGAGTCTTTGATGTTTAAGATCAATCGCCATTGTCGTTTCTTAACCAGCCCATTTCTGAGAAGTCCTGTGCATCTGAAACTGCAAATGACTATTGGATTGTTTCAATTCTAAAGTATACTGTATCTATAAAGTGACATTAAAATGTTTAAGACCAGCTGTTTTAGATTTGTTGTGTTTGTGAATTCTGTTTTTTCTTCCCTCACATGTAGGTTTTTAAATTGATAATTATATATTAGGAGGTAATTGGAAGAGTAACTGGGTAATACTTTATTTTATGGTTACACCTAGTTGCTTATTAGCATACTACTAGGATATTAGCCATTTATTAGTGCTAATTGAGCACATAATAATGCTTTATTCTACATGACCTTATTCTACATCCCTAATCTTACCCAATACCTAAACTTTAAAGGTACCTTACTTGCTATTAGTTAGCTATTTAGCAGGAAATTAAGAATTTATTGAGGGAAAAGTAATTAATAGTTAACAAGTGTTGTCTATTCTAAAGCGTTACCCACAGAACAAAAGATACAGTTCACTGAAGTCTTAACAACAGTATTTGCCACAAGCTATTATGAGCTTTTCTCAAAAAATAAAATAAAATAAATAAATAAATAAAACAATATACAAAATCCAATCCCAAGCAATAAAAAAAGAAGAAGGTTACATGTGTAAAGAAAGCTGTTTATGTGACCCAAATTGGTAATGCTTTAGAATGGGTAACACTTGTTAACTACGACTTTTCCCTCAGTAAATTCTAAATTTGCTGCTTATTAATAGTTAGTAAGGTAGTTGTTAAGTTTAGGTATTAGGTAAGATTAGGGATGTAGAATAAGGTCATGTAGGATTAGGTGCTAATATGTGCTTAATTAGCACTAACAAGTGGCAAATATTCTAGTCACATGCATGCTAATCAGTAATAACTGTAAAATAAAGTGCTACCATATTGTGCAATAACCTGCATAAACACATGAATGCTTCCTTACATGAAGTATAAAGAAACATGCAAAAGCAAGCAAGACACTTTAGTATTGATTTGGTTCTGGCTAGAGTCAGTTAAAATTACTGTTTCCATTTTAAAACTATTTCCTGGCTTCCACGTATTGCTTTAAGCAACACAAGAAACGGATTCCTAGTTTTGGTATGGCATACTTCACACATGCCTTGCTCTGCTGCGTTGGAACATGTTCTGCCTGCCATCAGTGTCTGAATACAAAGGAAATGACTTGTCAGGACATGTTTCCATAACTTTGCTAACTGGGCTACGCAAGGCAGTGTCACAGTAAATAGCCGCATTTAGACAGACCATAATTATAATAGACTCTAAGACTTTTAGCCCAGTCCAAGTATAAAAAGTCTGACTTGAATTCTTTTTGGATTGAAAAGGGTGTTGAAAACCTAAATCTGCATTTGGGACTTTCTGTGCAGGAATAATGTCAAGACATTTCTCACAAAGAAAACCGTAAATCATTTGGTTCATTCAGTAATTTTTACATAACTCCAAGTGCTTGATTCTGGTAAGAAATTTTGTGGAAGACAGAAAAAGAGTGTTAGAAACTCTTATGTCATTTTATTTTTTTACTTTTTAACTAAATCCAGCAGTAAATATTTTAAATAAATATGTAAATTATTTTTGAAACATACCTACAACTATTTGTCTGTATTACTTAGATTTCCAGAGATTTTTTACATTAAATTTGTCCTATGTGAACTAAGCTACACTGTAAAAAATACAACTACACATTTTCCAGTTTACATAACCTTTTTATTCTCAAATACTAAAATAAAACTGACTTCCTTGAAACTACATACAGTAAAAACCCATTATTGTTTGTTATTTGTTACATTGTTGAATGTAAAATATCTATGAAGTATTTTAATCAGGTTTTAGGCCCCATCACAGCACAGAAACTGCTCTTGTTAAAATCACCAATGACTTGCTTCTTGCGTCAGACCAAGGCTGTATCTCATTGCTAGTTTTACTTGATCTTAG
>JAUMHP010000076.1:14487145-14518327 GCA_032361065.1 Enteromius trimaculatus
AGATTAAAGACACATCTTTTTAGCCAAGCATTCGAATAAGGCGTCTCAACTTTTCCTGCAGTTATATCTGATCAGATATTCATTATTAATCTTTTAGCTCTGGTTTAACAAATCTTCATTTTCTTAGTTTGAACAGCAGCGATGCTGATTTTGTTCCTATTTGTTCTGTTTCTACCATGGGATTGTCATCAAGTGGTAACTAGGAATTCACAAGCTACAGTCTGGATCCACAACACTTAAGAAGAGATGATGCCAACCCCACAGAGGACTTCAGATCATGCCAACCCTGAAACAACACACAGCACTACTGAATTCTGCTACTAATTTATGATGTTCTTTGTCTATTTGATTACGTCATTAATTGATCTTAACCTCACATCTATGCCATATCTACATGAACAAGCTACTACTACATATACTGTAAAACATTACTTTGGTGTAAAGCTGCTTTGCAATGATATATACAAATAAATTTGAATTGAATTGAATTTTAAAAGATTATCTTTTTAACATTTATTGATTGTCAACATTCTTGAGGTTAGTGTGTCCAATTTTAAAGCTTAGAGTATGTTCAAACATTTATATTCGTTTTTAAGCAGTTTAAGACAATGCTGTCTTCTTATTAGACTAATTTATCCGTAAACGTTTGTCATTCATAAACAAACATAATTTTGCTAATGTGGTGACTTGTTAAATTCTATTCTTTTTTTTTCTTCGAAGAAACAGAAAAAATAAAACAACAGTAGTTGTTGTTACTAGAAGTTTTCTATTATCAAAATATGACAGTCAGCGTTGCATGAACGGCTTTCTCAACAGTTTATTTATTTATTTTTTTACAGTGTACTCAAATATATATTCAATTTGGTTTAGTGTGCAAGTAAAGGTCCAAACTGTTTTAAACAGGCTTTCATTGTAAGGACTAAAAAAAGAGCAAGGAATTGTAGTATAATAAGAGCTGAAAATTGTTAATTAATTGGGCAAGCAGTGGATGTTACATATTTACTTAGAAACAAACTGATGCATCTAAGTGAAAAAGTATAACAAAAGGGCCTTTCTACTGGAGTTCTGTGCAGAAAACATGGACAGAAAACCTCGGACACTTGGCTCTTCATAAAACAGACATCAAATAGCTCTGGGCAGAATTCAGCTGCGGCCAGCACAACACTTTTTTAAGAATAACACAAGAGCGTGTCATATCTGAGCCAGCACAAACCAAATAGTTTGTATTGGATTATGTGAAAGAGCTTGTGAGTGTACAATAGCAAATAAAGGGATGATATACACCCGCAAGTCTTGGGTTAAAGAAGCAGGCATCCGTGTGCTATGTGATTCTTCTCTGCAGGTTCCGTAGTGAATGTATAATAGAGAACAAGGGCATGCTTGCTCAGTGAGTGCAACCCTGCCTGTCAGAGTTGAGGATGTGAGGAGAATCATACCCTTGTTTTTCTGGAAAACGTCCTTGTATGTACGTAGTATAAATAGGGGCCATGTTTAGTCCCCGATGCAAAAGAGCCCCGCTGACCAAACCCTCACTGCTCCTGGATTAGAATAAGAATAACAAATGGCTCTTGTAGAATGTGTTTTTGTTGCAGTTGCGGCCACAACACTGGGTCAGGTGATCTGCCGCAGCGATTCCCCCGGGCTATGCGCTTCGCTCTCTTTCGTAGAAATTTACTGAAGCAATAAATCTGGTGTGCTTGTGGAGAAAAATTAAAGTGGAGCCTCCCAGGAGGCGGAAGGGAAGTAAGAGAGGGATATAACAATGGCTACAAGTAGAAATCCAGGCTAACCTCTCCGGAGGTTGTGTCAACTCGGGAACAAAGGCTTCTCAACCTGGAGTCATGGCTCAAGGGCTAAAGTCCATTTAGTGGGGCGGGCGGTTCATAACGCAAATCCACTACCTGGGAAGTGTAGTATTACTTTTTCCGGTACATTTAAGGTTAATTTCTTCACCCTTGGAGAGAATACAAATACAGTTCTTGTCGGAAAGAATGAATGATTAGAGGGCCCGAGGCTTAATATATATTTTTTTCTTTTTGAAATAGTTATTTTCTATGGTTTTGATGTCTCAAGTTTGCATTTTAATTACTAGTCAGTTCATAGCCTGTTTTTGTACATTAGGAATATTGTTGTCTCTATGACAAATTGCTTATGTTCCTATGTTATAAGTCTCTTTGGATAAACCATATGCTTAATGCATGCATGTAGGTTAATTGTAGGCCACAACCAATATCATATTGGCCATAAACAATATGTCAGTTTCTCATTCTGTGCATTGTTCTTTCTATTTGTCTGCCTGTTGTTCTGTTCTGTTCTGTTCTGTTCTGTTCCATCCATCCATCCATCCATCCATCCATCCATCCATTCATCCATCCATCCATCCATCCATCCATCCATCCATCCGTCCGTCCGTCCACCCATCTTCTATATCTCTGTAGTATTGGAAATTTATTTTTTTGTTGTTGTTGTTGCTTTATAATTTTGTTGTTAATTCTTTAGTTATTTTGTTCTATAATTTGTTTGTTTGTGCATTCTTTTTGCTCATTTATTAATTTGTTTGTTTGGTCAATTGTCTATTTGTTCATTTGTACATTCTGTTTGTTTATTTGTTTGTTTGTAAAATGTATTTGTTCATTTGTTTGTTTGTGTTTTGATAATTTATTTCATTTGTTTGTTCATTTAATTTTGTTAATTTGTTTGTTTTTATTTTTCACTGGTTTTTTTTTTCATTATTTGTTGATTTTATGTTAATTAGTTTGTCCTTTTGTTTGTTAATCTTTTATTTGTTCATTCGTTTGTTCACTTGTTCATTCATTCTTTGTCCATTTGTTATTTCACTTGATTTTTTTTTCATTGATACATTTTTTTAATTTGTTTGTTTATTTGTTTGCTGTTTTCTATGTTTTAAATGGCAGCTACATGGATTTCTTTGAATTCCATTTAATTTTAGTTCTACTTAAATTCATTATTGTAGTATCCATGATTTTGAAGCCCGTAAATTGGATATCCACAAGCACTGTGTTGTAAAACTAACCTATACGCCTTTAGGGGGTTATCACATGTCTTCTAAGGCAGATTGATGGGTTTTTGTTTTAAAACACAGTACTTGTTAACAACAAATGCACTGCAGGTCAAATCATTTTTATTAGCACATATGCTATCAATGACTACACTAATGAAGCCACAATCTGTTGCGATTCCTTTCAAGTAGCATTTGGTTTTGTATCACATTGCACCCACCGTTTAAAGCCTTGTTGAGTGCTGTCTGTTTGCTTTTCTTCTTCCAGTGTTTTTCTTCTTTCAGTGGGCTTTTTAGGTTTGCCACATTTCCTCTTATTGGCGCAGGGGGGTGTGGATTGAGGGAATGGTGCAGTAATAGATGTTGAATGTGCTGGCTGTGCGGCTCGTACCGCAGGGCCCACACATTCCAGGGATTACTCTTATTACCAGCCATTCTCTCAATGGGGAACAGAGTGGCCTAATGAAATATTCAAATGGAAGAGGGGGATAAAGCTCTCCATTACTGAATTAAATTTTCAAAATATTTGTGGTGCTTATCTTTGAGTATGTGCATGTGCATTAGAGAAACTGATTAAGAGTGTGCAATGATTATCAGCCTTATAAAATAACATTTCAGAGCCATTTGTGATGAATTGCAGCATGTTCGTAATAATTTAATCAGTAATTGATTTAAAGCCTGAGCAAATGTACTTTGTCCTGAGATCTCAAGGGGTGGTGAAATAGTGGACTCAGCATGAACACTCATTTATTGTTTAAGGACTATTGCTTTTACAAATTCACATGGTTCAGGTTCATGATTCATCTCTTTTATAGCCAATTAGCATTGTTAAAACAGTCGCAAATCTTAATATAAGCTGACACAAAACCGCAACTAAAATAAAGCCAATATGAATTAATTTATTAATGCCTTAACAAATAAATATATTCAGAGTTCAATAGCAAGTGTCTCGTTTTAAATAAATGTTTGCAGTAGAAATAAACAGGCTACGAACGCACAGTCAGAGTAAATTGAGCAGGCATTGCTTAGCTTGAATCCAGGACTTGTAATAGCCCATAGTCCAATGTTAGGTCTGCCTGTACATCCTGAGCAAATGATATCCTAATGGGATTTCTCGCGGAAATCTATTAACCTTGAGTCCACCCATAAATTTCATGCAGTTTAGCTAAATGATGACTGTAGAGAATGGCACCATGTAACCAGTGGGCGTGAAGCCATCATTAGATCAAGGATGATTTCATGACCCCTCCTATTCAAACAAGGTTATGCTGGTGGACAATTTAAAACTTCTGGTGTAGAAGTACAAAATAATGCTGTTATCATTTTTTTTTTATGATTACAAATTTGGATAGATTTTTAAACATTGATTAAAATATGTTTTAAGTAACCATTAAGGATAATGGCTAAAATAGTAGACTGTCATGTAGCTGCAATTGTAAAATATAATATGCAAATGAGCTTTTTCGTTAACATATCATCATTGGTAAGACTATAAGAATTTTTATTTCTTTCAAAGTACAATGTTGATTTCAGGTTGTATACATCTAAAAAAATACTGCCTCAAACATTATTTTTTAAAAGTATGTTTTTGATTATTATTCAACATTAAGTTAAAACAGCCTGCACTGGGCTTTAGCGATTTTTGCCTTATACTACACCAAATTATTTTCTCTTAGCTTGACCTTAAAAATTCTAGAGCACACAATTTTGGAATCAGATGATTGATATTGTTTTGGTCTCTACGAAACAAGCTCTGTTGCAGAAATTGTGCCAAGAAAAGATTTTTTTCAAAAACCCTTGATAAGATATAGCTGCCCTGATGGCACATCACTTCTGATGGATTTGTTATTGCTACAAACGTATGTTGCAGACTGTTATTATTAAACTACATTCAGTGTCTTGCTCTAAGGAACCGTATCACCAAGAAACGCCAGGCTTAATTAATTCTTCCAAAGAGTCTGATTGATAATAAAAGCCAATATAAACATGCGCCCAGCAGTCAGGAGCACTTCATCAATCAATTTCACTCTGTAAGGGAGCATTTCCAGCCTCCTCCAGCTGCCTGTGTGGAAAGACAAGTCAATTGTGCTGTGCTTGACAATACTCATGAAATGGTTAGCTGGATTTCAATCGATGGGAAAGATTACCCAGTCATTTCACTGTCACTAGGGAAATGGTGGAGACTGAAAAGGAAGTCAACTATCTTCTGCTCTCTTCCAAAACCATGCTGCCCACGGTTAATGACATTTGCTACATATTTTTTGATTCCTTGAGTTGAAGTTATTTAATGCCAAGTGTAAGACGGTTAAAATCAAATGTGAATTTCTGGACACCTTAAAATAAAGTATAATCAAAAAAGGTTATATTTAGGAATATAACAGGAAAGTCATTTTAGATGAAGAGCAGGGTATTACGTTTGGATGAAAGATTACAAAGACAAACTGTTTTTCTTTCTTTCTTTGGAATAGCATGAATCAAGCTGGCATCGATAAATCATTCACGGTAAGAGCAGGAACACGCATTACGAAAGTGAATAGGGTTTATTTTTATGTTGACTATACGTTTAATGTAGGTAAAAGTCATATTGTAAGAAAGATAGTAAGACCAGTAGCTGCTAAACTGTTGTTGAAAAATGAGTGGGCTTCACAAAAAAAGGTATGAAATAACTTCCTTTTGTGACTAATTGTGGCATTTTAGTAAAGAATGAGGCAGAAAAAACATTCTGTACTATAAGAAAATGCTATTTTCACTAGCAATGGCTTATACATAGATCGATTTTTATGAACATTGGGGGCAGCTTCGTAGTAAAAAGGTGTTATTTGATGCAACTAAATTCACAGCTTTATTGATTGTATGGAGCTACAAACAGATGCAGGAAATCCACACTCACATTCAATCTCTCTCTCTCTCTCTCTCTCTCTCTCCCACTTTCTAAAAATGTTGAGTAGCTGAGTAGTTTGCATCACTGGATATAACTGTTGGTCGTTGCATTTCTAGCGTAAAACAATTTAACCAAAAAAAAAAAAAAAGCTGCTTCCATCAGACATCATTCACTTTCAACATAAAAAATCTGTTAAAATATTATACTTTTTTTTATTATACTGTACTTTGTTTTGATCTAGTGGATAAAATAAGCTCATACTACTGTTGCATACTTGCAGAAAAAGACTACTTTTGTTTCTGCAGTGTTATCCGGAAGACTTCGGCAAACGTTCAAATGTTTCTAGCTCGACTCAGCAAAGTTTAAATTCCACTGACAAGTGTTCTTTCCAGCAACACATCCCGGAATGATTACATGTTTGGTCAGTAAGTGGAGAGAAGGCGGTCTTTATAAAACGAAAATGAAAAACAAAAACGCATGTTAATATCAGGTGTGATGAGGGCCTATTCTATGTGTTAGTCTTTCATTATTATTTCTTCAGTCTTTCAGTGATGTTCAGTATGTCTTAAAATATCTAATATCTAAACTCGCTCTTTTTGGACTATTCTAAACAAATGCTTTTTATTAATCTTAATTAACACCAACAAACAGGACTTTGCATCTGACCAAATCACATTACTACTCATACTGTAAGTCTTTCCCAGTTTCCTTCAAAGCTTCCTGCTTTAAGCTGTTGAGCAGACTGGAATGGCTCGCTTATATGCGTCTATACACTTACTGGGGTCACCTCATGTGTGGATTCTGTGAGGACACATCAGTAAAAATACGGTGTGAGCCGCCTGAGGCCAGCACCAATATCAGCCAGTCTGAGAGGACACATGGAGGGAGGTCAGAGGCCATTCCCGCTAGATTAATGTCATAAATTACACTGCATTTCAGACAGATAAATTCATTGAGCGATGCTATCAAAATAGAAATCCCTGTTCCGGTTAATGTCATACAGTGAATCATGGCATACAGTAAACAGCAAACCAATTCTAGCTTGCTCCAGGTGGCTGATGTTCCTTCTTCTGAGCCAACTGTGTGACATTTCAGGACCTGGAAAGAGAGCGGAAATTAAAAACAGAAAATGGTGGAAATCGAAGCTGAATTTCATGTGAGGGGTTAACACAGGTTAAAATGGTGGTGTTGATTTGTGGGGTATTTCAAGCATTTGTCGTCTTGTAGGGTATCAATAATAAAACAGTGAATTTGTATGCATTTTATGTACATTTTGTATATAGTGAAATACTTTTCCTCTCTTATGCAACAGATTTTCATTTGGTGTCGATAGTGGTGCAGAAGTGACATGTTTCAGCTATAATACTTTGAAAAATCATATCCGTTCCCTAAAACAGCAGTTCCTCTTTAGGGAGAATGAACGTTTTCCTGCTCCACGGCTTTATGGATGTAACAGTTGTCCAAAACATCTTGTTCAGACCAACTTATCATACGACAGTTTCGCCTGAGAGCGCTTGCGAAATGTTTTGCTTCTCTTCAGACAGCAGAACACCATCTGTCTGATCTAACAAGCGCTGAGCGAGATCTATAGGCTCATGGAGATAAGCACTGCAACGTTTATTGCCCTATTCTCTAAAACAAAACACACAGACATTCAAAAGGCCAAAACCATTTCCAAATGAGCTTGAACAATCAATCTAATCTGGTATTGCGATCAAAATGAAATTGAGAATGGTTTTTAAATTTCAAATTAATTCCTATATGTAATAAGTTTTTGTTTACATAATATGTGTGTGTACTGTGTATATTTATTATGTATTGTGTTGGCAATAGCCCTAAACCTACCTGATAGTGTTAACAAATGCAAAAGGAATGTAAAAATGAATTTCTTGATGTAGCCATGCTATGCTATGAAGATTTTAGCTGTTTTGTTGAACCGTCGTTTCACAGGCTTTGAACCAGAGTGCGAACTACTGAGCAAACCTATTGAGTTGGAAAACCCATGCATATAAAGCTGATATGTGAAACAAAATTTTCGAATGTCACAGGATGTTAAAATTGGTTCACAATTCACAACATAATATTTCTGGAGTAATTATACAAAAATTATGAATTTTTATCTTGAACTGTGGACCTAGAAATCATACTTTGTGAAAAGAAATAACAGAATAAGGAGTTTTACTGCCTCTAGTGTTCATTTCAACCGGAAACTCCAGAAATTCGTATGTATAGGTACATTTTTGGAGTTTCGCAGGAACATATTTACAATGAGCCTAGGATAATTATGTAAATATAACTTTTATTGTTGATGCGATTAATCAGTATTAATTGTTTGAGAACACTAATTAATTAATTTATTTAAATTTTTTACAAACAGTCTCTTAAGGCCTGAACACACTGGGATGAATATAATTTTTGAATATCGTCAGCGTTTTGCGTTGTTCATACCCACAAGATTTTCACTGACGATGAACCAACAGGCCTGGTAAAAAATATTGAAATATCATTAGATATAAATAGAAAAAAAACATTTTAATATATATTATTATTTATTTTAATTATTCGAAAAGAAGATTTTCAGCATTACTCCAGTCTTCACATGTCACATGAACCTTCAGAAATCATTCTGATGCTGATTTGGTGCTAAAGACACATTTTTTATTATTATAAATGTTGAGCTGCCTTTTCAAAAAAAAAATTTGAAGAATAGAAAGATTAAAAGAACATAATTTATTTGAAGTAGATCAAGAAGTCAACATAATGCATCCTTGCATTGTACTGTAAAATTATACATTTCATTAAAAAAAAAACTTACTGACCTCAAACTATTACAGTAAATGGTAGTTCAGTCACTATGAGTCATTGTTTTCACGCATTATTTAAATATAATAAACTGTACATAGAACTACTACTGAGAAATAACAGTGAAAGTATGGCAACTAATACTTGCATAAAATGCTTTTTTTCTCCCAGTTCATGACCATATTATTAGACCACTAATGAAAGAAGAGCAGTGATAAGCTAATGTCTAAATTTGTTGTTGTTGTTGTTTTTTCTCGTTGCTGTTCTCTCACTCTTTCCCCGCTCGGTAGTTGTAATCATTTTTCATTGTATAAAAGTAATTAGCCCAAAATAATTACGCTCATATTTTGCATGGCACAGACGCCGCTCTCATTGTGAAGACCATTGCCAGTTTGTTTTCTGTTCTGCAAGAGCTAAATTGAAATTTCCCTGGAAAAACATTTTTCAGTGACGCTAATGCAGTTTGAGCTGTGTGCAAATAGTTCATTTGGCACTGTAATAGGCAGCGTGTACGACAAGGCGGCAAAGGCACAGAGCATAAGTGATGTACATGACCCACATTAGTTTAAAGTGTAGATAACGATTCTGTCAACATTGATGATGATAATAAGGTAGTTTAATTATGGTTTCCACTTTGTGTAATATAAAGCAGGTAGTGGTTGAACAGTTATGGTATAGGGAAACAGATTCTCTGCAGCTGTGCCTTGAGACTCTCATTATGGTTGCAAAACTTTTCCTGTCACATATTGTCATTT
Organism: Enteromius trimaculatus; assembly: GCA_032361065.1. Lineage (NCBI taxonomy): Eukaryota > Metazoa > Chordata > Actinopteri > Cypriniformes > Cyprinidae > Enteromius > Enteromius trimaculatus. The sequence goes on from JAUMHP010000076.1 coordinate 14,496,603, forward strand.
GTCAAGACACTAATCCCCTGAAAATGAGATGTCTATCTCAAGAGGGTGAGCAATGGAAAAAGAGACATAAAAAGGAGCACTTTGTACTGTTATGTAAATTCGCTAAGAAAACAAGGACATCTGCTGTTTATGAATCAGCATTCTCTCAGAGAGGGGGCTCGACATTAATAGAATATTTAAACCCCTGTTTTTGGCAGTTGTTGAACCAAATTGGCTAGATTAAAAGATCAACCGTTTGATATTGTTCTGCAAACACTGTGTGATCGAGTGTGATTATGCATCTTTGTTTTATTTATTCATTTATTTATTGTTTTCTATAAGAGATTTTTTTTTTTTTTTCAGTTTTAGTCAGTCATCACCTCTCCTACACGCTTACATTTTCTAGCCAAAAATCCTGATTTAAAAAATTGCGTAATATGCCAATTAATTAATCTTTTTATGATTATTATGGCAGATGAATATATTAAATAAATTATTTGTGCATTTATAATTATTCAGTAAATTAATCAAGCGTTTATTTGATTAAAAGCGCAGTAAAAACAGTGTAACATTATTACAATTTAATGAACTGCTTTCATTTTCATCTGTATTAAAATGTAATTTATTCTTGTGACGGCAAAGCTGAATTATCAGCAGCTGTACCTCCAGTCTGTTTTCTGTCATACCTATGCTTAAACACGACTCTCTCCTGGTCTTGTGGGACTTTCACACTGTATACATTCCATAAGTCACCTCAAAAACATGTCTCAGTTATTATTCTGTGAGTGGAAGAGGAAAAGAGATAGTGTGCTGGCCCTCTGCCATGTATTTGGTTCAAATGGCTCCTGTGGCCTGAAGGAAGTTTACCTTTTTCATAAGCCGTTAATGATTTATTAAGGAGCCCTGACACAGAGTGCGGCAGAGAGCTTACACACCGGCCTCATCTTTCTCAAGGTGACATCCTGGGGAGCCGCAGCGAGCTGGAGACCTGGTGAATTTTTTAGCTGGCTGGAACGTCTCATCTACTCTCTCTTTTCAGGAAGAGGCGGTGGAGCTTTAGTCAAGTTGTCACACGAGAAGGTGAAGGCTGTTCTTTAGAACAAGGAGGCAGAAGCGTTATTTTAAAATACCACCTCCGCTGCCCGGGTCAGTATCCGATAAGATCTGCGGTATATAATCCTGTTTTCAACAAGAGTAAATCTCAGCCCAAACATGCTTTTTTTTAAAGTGAGGGGAAACCCTGTGGTAATGAGAGGACTGAGGTTTATCCCATTGCCTGGTCATGTATACAGTGTCACTGTATATTTAACATGGGATGAGATTTAAGTGTTAATTCTTAGCGGATCAATCAAAACATTCTATTGCATAATACCTTCATTATCGGATTACATTTTTCAGTTTATCTCTGCTTTTCCACATTAAAATGAGCAACGCTTTCTATGAAGCTTGCAATTCTAAGAAAACTAATCAGTAACGCATAAATGCCCTGGTGTGATCGGGCCTTAAAGGATTAGATTGAATTATTAGATTTATTATAAACATGCAGCTATTCCCTTCAAAATAACATTACACCACTGGTTAAGTGAAAGAATAAGTCATGTGGATTATTGTGATGTTTTCATAACCCAAAATCAACCATAATTATCCAGTAAATTAGACAGTAAATATAATAACAATAAAATCACTTATAGTCACTAAGAATATTTAACCCTTAAATTCCTAGTAATTCCTAGTAACTCAATCTATTTATTGTAAATAATATAACGAAAAAAAACAACAACTATTTTTACATATTTGATGACTCAATATGTGCACTGTATCATTTTTCCTCGAGGTGGCACTGTTTGATACGCAATGATGACGTTATGTTTCACACTTACTGTAGAAACATAAACAAACGAATATTATCAGCTCAAACTAAACTGGTTTAAAACACAAAGAAATATAAATATCACTGCCTTTTGATGCTAGATGTTGTGGATTAGCTATTCGTGATCAAAATATTGAATACGAAGTCAATGAAAATTATCATTTTGCAGCAGCTAGAGATGCATCCGTGCTGGATTTATGTCCTAGTCACTAAAAACCCAAATATGTAATAATGTTTGGTGAACCATTCATGCATTTAAGTCTTACACACTAAAGCAGCATTTATTTGATAATAAAATGCAAATATGTGAAATATTATAAAGTAGTTTTTTCTTGTAATAACAAAGCTGAATTATCAGCAGCTATCACTACTGTCTTAATCATGCTAATATGCTGATTTGATAATCAATACCCTTTTTTAATATATACATATACATATGATTATAGTTATTACTATTATTATTATTAAAAGAGTTGTACAGCTTCATATTTTTGTGGAAACACTGATACATTTTTCAAGATTTTTAACAGCAAATATTTGAAACTGAATTTTTTGGTAACATGTTTTTACAATGATTTTTGATTTGATGTATTTTTGTTGAACCAAACATATTTAAAACATTACAAAAAACTATCCCTGGACTTTAGAACAGTAATGTGTGTTGTACTTTTTTTTTTAGCAACATATGCAATGTCAAGGTCATATTTTTTTCAGTTCAAAAATAGTTTAATTCTGTTATTTATTTATTAATTTATTTGCTTTATTGTTTTGTTTTTAATTACTGGTTAATTGGTGGAATGTAGTCATGTGTATTATAGTAATGTTTTTATCAGTTTTGTCTAAATTCCTCCAAACAAACTCCTGACCTGAGTATGAATACATTTTTGGCACTTAATAACTATTCCTTTTATGCTAATATTAATTTACCAATTCAGCTCGTCATCGTATTGCTAAATGGTTTTGACAGATTTGGCTTTAAAAATAGATTAAAGATTAAAAAAAAAATAATTAGGCTGTTATGTGTTTCTACTTATATTATTCAACATCAGTTTTCATATAAATTAAAATTTGTGTCATAAAGCTGTCGCCCATTTAAATATAAACCAGTTATTAATAATTCTCTATTTTTATCTATTATTATGTTATCTGGTGTGCTTGAGAATTTAAGTCATAGCTTAATTGAAGAGAATATAATGGGCGTTCCTCAGAGGAGCACCCTAGATTTAAATCTCAAAGGAAGCCAGTAATATGTACAGTTCTCATACAGTTCTCTTATGATAACAAACTGCAAAGAGATCCAAAAGTGAAGCTATTTGTATTAATTGCATTTGTGTAATGAAGTAAAATAATACAAAAAAAGTTAGATTTCTTGTATTAAAATAAACCAAAATGTTTATTTGAAATTGTTTTATATGAAATTCTACTTAAAGGGGAAAAAAGCATTGCACACTGATGTAATATTCTGAAACTTACTTTTAGACCCAGACCAATTTCTGAAAAGAGAAACATTTTCGGTAAGAACCTACCCAAGTATGTGAATCCTTAGATTTAATAACTGGTCAACCCTCCTTTGGCAACAATAACCTCTATCAAACTGCCTCCCGTAATTGCAGATCATACGTGCACAACGGTCAGGAGGAATTCAGCAGTAGACCTCTTTACAGAACTGTTGCACATCAGCAGTATTCTGGCTGTCTGGTGTTAATCGCTCTCTTGAGGTCATGCCAAAGCATCTCAACCGGGCTGAGGTCAGTAGTCTGAACTGGACCGCTCCAGAAAGCTTATTTCATGTGTGCGTGTGTGTGTGTGTGTTGAAGCCATTTGGTTGTTGATTTAGTCCTCTGCTTGGGTTGTTGTCCTGTTGCATCACCCAAGTTCTGCTGAACTTTAATTCGCAAGCAGATGGTCATTCTTCTCCAAAATGCTTTGTAATATAGCAACTTGACTAAATCTGTTCAGTCACATGCAACTCCGATTCTCCTGTTTCTTTTTAACCCTTTAGCTCATTAAATATTTCAGAAACATTGTGTATGGTGTTGGCATGTAAATGAATGGCGTTGAATTGTCAAATTCTTACAAATTATGTATTATATATTACTTAATATAAAGTTTTAAACGTAATTTCTTTATATATAATGAATAAGACCAATATTTAATACTGTTCAAAAATGTATTTGATCAAAGACACAATTAAAGCAAAAATTGTTAAACATTATTACAGTACTGTCTTTTCTTGATACAAAGGAGAATGTTCAGCAAGCATTAATGGCCAGATTGTTTTTATTTTTAGAAAATATTACAAAATAATGACATTTTGAAAACAATTGTGGTCCTTGTGCGAAACAGTTCAGCATTTTTAACAATTATTTAATAAATAAAAAGCTCAAAATAACAGGAATTATTTAAAGACAAAACTATAAATATAAAGTAACAATTTAAGTTTTTACTTTTCCCTTTGGTCAACTTGTGTGTTTTATGAATACAAATATTTATTGTTTAAACATATTTGTGACCTTTAACTCTTGAATGGTAGAGTCTACATATTCATTTATTCATTCATTTACTTTCATAACAAAAACACATTTGTTTTTTTTTATTACATTATTTGTTATAACTAATCAACCTTGTCTCATAAAATTATTTACCTCTGTGCAATTTTTGTGCAACACCGTTTTTACATACTTTACTGCAGGTTTCTCCACATTTTCAAAGAGAAATGTCCATTGAGTGGCGCTAAAACACTTCAGTATGTAAACCCTGGCACATTTTTATTACGTTTAAATAATTTTGTATTGAGTTGGTTCAAAATTGAAATATTAGACTAAAATGTTAATGCTCTATCATGTTGGAAATATGCCCTACACCAAATCCAACCCTAAACCCGATAGTGTAAACAAACGCAAAACTGATATAAAATGCATTTGTTGATGCAACAGTGTCATTTCAGCTTTCTTTCATGCAACTGTTCTGTTTGTTGAGCCAGAGTTACACAGGATTTAAACCAGAACTCCTCAGTTCTTAAATACATCACCATACTCTGTGAGCTACCGGACAAACCTATGAAAACCTACAGATATGTGATGATAATGTTAAAAAACATCAATTTGCAAATTTTCAAGCATATTATTATAGTTTTGAAGTCATGCTAATATTATATGCTAATATAATATAATGCATACAAATCCTGAAATCATTACAGAATATTATAAAAAATATAAAAAGTTTATTATAGTATAACTACAGTATAACTAATTAGTATAATTTAACTGGAATTGTACTGATAATAAGAGAATTTTGATATGTGAAAAAAAGAATTTTTTTTTGGTAGAAGAGCTAAAACACACAAAAAAAAAACATTACATACAAGTGAGTCTATGCAAATTGATAAGTAGAAATGCAATCAATTACCAAGTTACAATTTAAGCAATCATATCTCAAACTATTGACTTCCACATGTTAAAGAACTTTTTTCTTCTCTATCTCCACGCTCTCTCTCCCACACACACAAGCACATGGTATTCTGAGAATGCTTAGCTCATTAGCGTATCTCAGAGTTACTGTGCAGTTCATCATGCAAAGCTGAACTAATGGAGCAGACCTAATGCTCCTCACACTTGCTGCTGGATCATCTGGATGTTTTGTATCACTGTAGATTTAACTCAAAAATCAACATTCTGAAGCTTGTATTAAAAATATCATGAAAAGATAATAACCCCTGTTTTTGTGGAAATGTCTTTTGGCAGATTCTTTTTGCTCTAGTTAAATGTTCGAAACCGATTATTAAAGCTGTTTAGGGCTGCAGTTACATAACCCCAAAAAACTACAAAGGTTAAATAACATTTAATATAAATCATAAGTTCATATCCATTCTCACGTAACTACAAATTACAAGTAACCAACACTGTAAATTGCCATTTGTGCAAATTGCATTTCCATCTCTCTCCATCCTGCTTTTTTGAGTGCACAGGTATGACCTTCAGAATAATTTTGGTTGCCACTTCCTGTTCTGACGGGTTGCCATGGTAACAGCTCTTTGGACTAACAGACAGACGATGTACAGCGCTGGCACTAGAGCACTCATGTCTGAGTACTGCGTGTTTCTAATGCTATCAGATCTGACTACTTCAAGAGAGGGGATGCATTTAGATTTGCCAAGTCTTTAGATTAGCCCTGAAGTGTTTGTTTTTTCCCCCATTTCATTCAAAACTCAGGAATGGAGTAATAGCAAAACGCTATATTAATGATCACTTGGACAATGGTGGAATTTTTTGAGAGACCTGAAGGAATTAAAATGTTAACTGCGTGCTGAAATTACCTTTAACTGTGGAAAAATCATGCAAATTTTGATTGAGGCTTATTTCGTAATGCAGAAGAAACGTCTAGGTTACGAACGTAACCCACATTCTTTGAAGGAGGGAACAGAGGGGTTACATATGGGAATTCGCCAGGGAGACCAATTGCCTTTGAGCTTTATGCAAAAGGCCAATGAATATTGGCGTACACTTGATTACGCTCAGCTTCCCGAGGAACGCGCCCTCCACTGCATCGTGGTTTGCGGCTATGGCAGCGACATACACTTTGAGAGTCGAAGGGGACAGCCTGCGCTCCAATTTCTTCAGCAGGAAATAAAGCACAACTACGATCGTACATCTCTGTGGGTCCTCTCCACGAGAGGGGCACCAGTCGACGAACAGACCCCATCTCAGAGTGTAAGCCTGCCTCGTTGAGGGAGCTCTTGCTTGATTGATGGTCTCTATGACAGCGTTTGAAAGGCTGGCGAGGTCTGACGCTTCCTGTCCAGGAACCACAGATCGGGGTGCGGGTGCCACATCATGCCCATCACCTGAGGAAGATGAGGTCGGCAAACCAGGTTCAGGAGGAACAGTAAGGCGCTACCAGTAGGACTTGCTCTTTGTCCTCCCTGGTCTTGCACAGGTTCTGTGCAAAGACGCTCAGTGGGGGAAAGGCGTACTTGAGCCCTGGAGGCCAGCTGTGTGCCAGTGCATCCCTGCAGAGTGATTTATTGGACTTGTGGAGGGAATAGAACAACAGGCAATGTGCAGACTCGGAGGAGGCGAAGAGGTCTTTCTTGGCCTCGCCGAAGTGGCTCCATATCAGCTGGAGCTGCCATTCTCCAGGAAGGGTGGACTGCCGTGAGAGCTGAGTATCCCTGGAATGTGAACAGCGTGCAGTGATTTTAGCCGCTTCACAGGAGCAGATGGTGGGAGAGTTGTGACATGCGGCGGGAGAGTAGACCACCTTGTTTGTTGATGTACGCAACGACCGCTGTGTTGTCCGTCCGGACCAACACGTGCTTGTGGCACAGCATAGGAAGAAAGCGATGCAGGGCCAGAAGTACTGCTAACAACTCGAGGCTCCATACCAAGATAAGAGATCCGGAGGTGATGAGAAAATTTTCTCTTTCTGTGAGAATGTGGGTACCGCCGACCCGTGACCGACGGCAGCTGAGTGCACAGAAACTCCTGGACCTTGAGCCCCGCTTACAGCTTACATGCCTTGGACGGGAGCTGCGACTGACCCCGCCAGGCAGAGGCACCACACGGGACAGCATGCTCCACCTGAGGGATCGCCGCGTACCCCCTGGCTGTACGGCCATTGAGAGTGGCGAGGGGCAAAAAGCCTGGGAGCAGGCATGACGAGTAAGGGGCCCGCCACGACCTGGTAAGCTCTTCGTACACCTCCGGGAAGAAAGGCACTGGGGGAGAGCATGGTGGGGACGCATCTCTGGCTCCCAGAAACCTATCATCTCCAAATCGATTCCTGCCGTGGCGCAGAGGAGTATAGCCGATAGTTCGGCATCCGCCAGGGACGTGGTACGGTTTCAGCCTCACCATCTGACTCACCCTCTGATGCTGCCGAAGACATCTCAGCCTCAGCTGCAGGATCTGCTGAAAGCCGCTCAGAGAAACTGAGTGGAAAATCAAGTGGACGCCAATATTCATTGGCCTTTTGTATAAAGCTCAAAGGCAATTGGTCTCTCTGGCGAGTTCCCATATGTAACGTCAAAGTGATTCGACTGAAAGGGTAACATGTGTTCCGTTTGTGGCACTTGCAATTCATTAGATGCTAGAGATGAATAACTCGAAAGTACAAGAATTAAAGCCAGTAAATAGCAAAATATAATTGCACTAAAAACAATGTTTATAATGCAGCATAACAGATTTTTGTACAGATAATCGTGGCCGAAATGCCTTGTACATTTAAGTAGCAAATAGTCAAATCTGGTCTTACATTAAAAAAGGTAGATATGTAAAGATAAGATATGACAAATTTTACATAATTTGCATCAGCAGGTTCCAAAAAAAAAAAAAAAAGATTATTAAATGAAGTATCTTTTTTGAGTCATGTTTATTCTTAGATATAATTCAGGCATTGGTTATTTAAGAGCTGATTATGTAGAATATTAGTCACCAGTACAACAACCATTCATTTATGCAGAAAAAAGCTTTTCTTTTTTAAAGATTTTATTTTGTTGTGCAAGGTCTTTTCATAATCTCGAGAAACATTGAAGTATGTCAGTGGGGTACAGTTGAGACATAGTGTACCCAGATTGGTGTCCTTTACATTGCTTTATATGCTGTTTAGTTGTATACAGTTGTAACAATATGGAGTCGAGGGGGTGTACGGATTCATATGCGAGCTGATTTATTGGAGAAAAACAGAGTACAGTGAGACAGGGTAGTTCATCGGCAATCACACACATCAAAGGCGAGGCAATAGAGTGGTCAGAGTTCGTAGCGTTAGTTGGGCGATGGGCGAGCCAAATTCAAAGGGCGAGAGAAGAACAATAATCTAGTACAGGCGAAGTCAACAACAAAAATCCAGAACAGGTAAACTCTGGGAAAACAAAGAACGCGAACAGGGACACACTCCAAAAGACAGTACAATGAGCCGCGATAGACAAAGACAGACTGGGGTTTAAATGCACCTGATAATTAGACAGTGGGGGGGGAGACAGGAATAAAATACCAAGGCAACAAACGAGATGGGAGGAGACAGGAATGAAACAATATGGTAACAGACAAGTGGGCGGAGACAAGAGTTCATTGACATGAGTCAATGAATGACAACAGACACAAAACACATAGAGTCAGTCTGACGCTGGAGTGCCAACCAGTGAGATGGGCTGGCAACTCCAGCTTGATCGTAACAACAGTGTTATGAGCAAAGTCACATTGATACACATGTTATGCAAATTCTGTAAAACACTGTCTATTATTACAATTTATAAATACATGCATGTTTTTTTTTCTTTTTTTTAGAAAAATAGGTTGTTTATATATTAAATATTTTTATGTATATAATAATATAATTATATGCATTTAAATTTATGTAAATATATACTGTGTGTGTTTATATAAATATACACAGAACACACACACACACACACATATATTACCTGTCACGCCACAGGACTGCACTGGGATCAGTGCAGTCAATCTAACACTCTTAATCACCTGACTACTGATTGCCTACACCTGAATCTCATCTGATCAGCATGCCTTTTAAGCTCACCTCACCAGTTTCTTGGTGGCGGTGATCAAGGTAACATATCCTTTACTTAACTGCAAGCTTCTTTTGTTGTGGAACCCATGGATTTCTGCTACTGACTATATTTCAAGTTTCAGTTTTTAATGCCCTGGCTGCTTGGAGTTTTGACGATCACTGCACAGACCTTCAACTGAGAAATCTCAACGCAGCTTTTAACTCACTGATCACACTACTCAGATGCACCCAGATCCTCTCTCAGCTCGACACATGTATGAGAAAGGACAGTCAAGAAACTGGATTGATATCACACAGTATATTCTACTGCCAAACTCATCAAAGACTGCTTAAATACTTACTATAAACTGTTCAAACTTACCTCCGTTGTTCCTCCTCCTTCCACTGAGCATTACATTACCTAAACAAAAACTTTTTGTATTCAATTATTCATCTGACCGCACTACAATACTATAAATGTCTGCAAAATACCAGAGCTTTTTAAATATCTGAAAGTACACTTTCAACATCACTTAGTCAAGTATTATAACAGGATATTATGACATTATGTTATTATTTACTCATAGGGGAGATTTAGTCACATGTACAAGTGATTTACTCGCATTGTAGAGAGTTGTAATTTGTGTGTGTGGGTGTGTGTGTGAATGCATATATATAAGTGCTGGTAATTGATTAACATTTAACATCTAATTCATCGCACATCAAATTTGACTACGTAAATACAGTTAAAAGATAATTCAGTTACAAAGTTGTGTAAAGGATTAAACAGGCATTACAAAAAGTAGCTTTAGCAAGATATATTCTGTTTACAAAAATGTATTACATACACTCGTTTGGACCATGACAGCGAGACTAGCGAGAGCTAGAAAGCAGAGAACTCTGCATGCTTTTGAATTGCTCTTGAGTTTGATTTGATTTGGAAAATGCCCGTGAACAGTTTGGTACACAACACACATATCATTAAACACCTAACGTATATAAATAAATATTTTTTTTTTTTTAACAATGAGGTCAATAAGAAACCAAGAAATCATGGTGGGGTCCACAGTTTTCAGCATAGTAGATTTTCACTGTGAGAGACAGAATCTAAAAAGAAAAATCCGGAAATCACAGTGTATGATTATTTACAATTTATTTAGGATCCACAGTGTCAAATAAGTATTTAATCACTTGAGTCAAAAGAAATTTACATTTGGTACAGAAGCCTTTGTTAACAATTACAGAGGTCAAACGGTTCCTATAGTTCTTCACACACAGGTTTGCACGCACTGCAGGAGGGATTTTGGCCCATTTCTCCATACAGATGTTCTCTAGATTTGTCAGGTTTCCGGGCTGTCACTGAGCAACATGGAGTTTCAGCTCCCTCCAAAGATTTTCAATTGGATTTAGGTCTGGAGACTGGCTAGGCCACTTCACAACCTTGATATGCTTCTTACAGAGCCGCTCCTTGGTTTTCCTGGCTATGTGCTTTGGGTCATTGTCATGTTAGAAGACCCAGCCACAATCCATCTTTAATGCTCTGACTGAGGGAAGGAGGTGCCAAATATGTTACAATACATGGCCCATTCATCCTCTCCTTAATACAGTGCAGTCGTCCTGTCCCCAGAGAACTACAGTATGTCATATAACAAAACCGAATGGCAAACTGTATCCAAAGGGGCAGAGACAAGAGTGAATATCAGGGTGGAGACTTTACAGGGTTGGCATGGAAACAGCGGGAGACACTTAGTCCAGGCTGAAGCGCCCCTCTGGAGGCTTCCGCAGACAACTCCAATGCAGCTCGTGACATAGCCCCTCCCCTAGGAGTGGATCCCAGACACTCCAGGGCTGGGCAGATGATGGAGACGCCCACCTGGGCGGAGCAGACAATGGAGAAGCCCGCCTGGGCGGCACAGGCGGAACTGCAGTGTGGCACATAGAAAGGTTAGTGGTGGCCTTCATGGCCGAGACAGTACCTGCTATTAGTTCGTGGCAGCCGGGACCGGACGAAGGTTCCATGACCTCCATGGCCGGTTCAGGGCTGGACAATAGTTCAGTGGCCTCTGTGGCCGGTTCAGGGTAGGGTGAGAGTTCACTGCCCCCGTGGCCAGTTCAGGGCAGAACAAGAGTTCGAGGACGGCCTCTGTGGCCTATTGTTGAACTGATACACATATTCCTCAACAGACAGCTGGTTCTGTTTAAATGAAATGAGTTGTTCCATGGAGTCCATACCTGACCGTTGACGCTGGGAAAAGCTGCTGAATCCTCGCTAGCCGATCGTTCTGTAACTACTTTATTATCACAAACAGGGTAGAGTCAGGCAAGGACAATAACAGACACATTAAAAGCAAAGGCAAGAGAATAATCCAGTAGCGTAGCGAGGCCGGGCGAACGGCAAAGAGTATCCAAAGGGGCAGAGACAAAAGCGATTATCCAAGGCAGACAGGGTCAATAATAAATCCATTATGGGGAACACAAATGTCTTACAAAGGGAGAAACACAAAGTACATCCACAATGATTGGTGACAAGACAAGGATCAAACTACCTTTAAATACAATTCATAACACGGTAACAAGGAGGATGAACTAATCTGTAGGCATGGAAACACACAAGCGGGGTGGAGACATTACAGGGTTGGCATGGAAACAGCGGGAAGCAGTTCATAATACAAGTCCTGAACAGAGAACAGATAAACGTAATCCCGGCTGGAGCGCCCCTCTGGATGCTTCCGCGGACAACTCCAGTGCAGCTCGTGATATTCTCTTTCCATTTCAAATTAGTGGTGTATTTTAATCACAATCTAAACAAAGATGCTGTATACATGAAACATAAGCAGTTGTAGTAGTTTCCTACAATGTTAATTGTAGGAAATTGTCAGATTCATGGCAATTTTAGACACTTTTAATTTTTTTTACTTTTCATACTTCTGCATGATAATCAAGTGCAACTAAAAAGTGGTAGGCTATACAAACGGTTGTCTTTGTTTTTAAGTTATAAAACATCCCTGTTTTTATACACAAAATGTTGCCTCAAACAAAACCTGAGCTCAGATTGATCCCAGTAACAAAAGGACACAGATAGATAGCGAAGCTATCCACCGGCCACTTTGAGCGCACAATTCACTTATCTCTCAATAGTCCTGACATTCAGTTGGCATCTCTGTGTCAAAATCAAATACGAGTCATCCATAATCTCAGCCGGACAATAACTGACAAAAGATGGTAATCTCCTCTGCTCAAGGCCACAAATCAATGACCACAATGTCATCCATAATACTATTACAAGGATGGAATCAAGGGAGGGAGCTTTAATAGGGAAGATATCAGCATGTGAGGGCTTCTGGATTTTTCCTTGCCTGAAAAAAGAACAGAATATCTGGCGTTTATATCCAGCGAAGTCCATTAATCATCTCTAGTTGCTTTTGTGTTGCACAGTCTCAATGCACTGGTCACAACAAACTAAAGCCATCTATTTTGCCTGATATTAATACAGAAAGGCCAAGATGATTTATAATGCTTTTTTTGGCGACATCGTTTGCTAATTAATAACAGCGCAATCTCCCGCTGTGTATGACCGCCCTAGTATCACTACCTTTATTTTATATATTTTTTTATTTATTAACACATTTTCATGCACAAGCCAATACATGTTTTACTCCACTAAGTTATTATAGATTCATCATTAAGTAGGTCACACACCAGATAAAGAGGTAGAGCCAATGCTCCAGTGGTTATTCGACAGCTTAGTTGGAGGAACCTGCGAGAGCAACGGTGCACTTTTAATCAAACACATACAGGATGTTTTGTTATAACAGTGAATGGGTCGAGCTAATGACATTTGTCTAAAAATTTGACACCTCCAGTTTGTCAACTAGTATAGGCGGCATGAGTCAGGCTGTTGAATAATGATGATCCATGAATCTAAATTAAGTGCTGATCTGCCCGGTAGTTATGAACAGTGCAAGGGAAGCAGGGTTCTCAGAACAGTAAGGAATGAGGATTGATATGATGTGATGGGGGAGACTGGGACTAATTGCCACAATTTTTACGCCAGTAAATATTTCTGAAAAGTGTTTTTTTTCCATAGAAAATTAAATAGATCACCCCAAAATGAGAATTTGCCAAAAATGTGGAGTTTTCATCAGAACAGATTATTAGTATTACATCACTTGCAAATTAGGGAGTCCTTTGTAGTGAATGGGTGCCATCAGAATGAGAGTCCAAACAGTTGATAAAGACATCACAATGATTCACAAGTAATCCACACAACTCCAGACCACCAATTAATGTATTGTGGAAAGAGAAGCTGCATGTTTGTAATAAACAAATCTTTGAAGGCATATGTCTCCAATTTATGTATGTATATGGGAGGATTCATCAGGCCTTCTACTTCACCAGCATAAGCAGGCTTCTTTTTTGTGAAGAAGAAAGATGGCAGTCTTCAATGATATCACTATCAAGTTCAGATATCCCCTGCCTCTGGTACCCGCAGCCTTGGAACAGCTCCGCTCTGCTAAGTACTACACCAAGCTTGACCTGAGAAGTGCCTACAATCTCGTCCGGATCAGGGAGGGGGACGAATGGAAGACCGCCTTCTCAACCACTTCAGGGCACTATGAGTATCTGGTGATGCCCTTTGGCCTATCTAACAGTCCATCAGTATTTCAATCTCTGGTTAACGACATTTTCCATGACCTGCATCAACAGGTTTGTCATCGTGTACATATAGATGATATCCTGATATATTCAGAGGATTTCAACAGCCACATCCAACATGTAAGAATTGTTCTAGAATGACTAATGGAGAATCAGTTATATGCCAAGATCAACAAGTGTGAGTTCCATTTGACCAAAGAATTGTTTCTGGGACATATTAATAGTCCAGAGGATGTCGCCATGGAGGAGAAGAAGGTGGCAGCGGTGTTGAACTGGCCAAAACCCCAAAACCTAAAGGAACTGCAACGCTTCTTGGGATTTGCAAATTTCTGTCGCCGGTTTATTAGAACCTTTAGCCTGGTGGCTGCTCCTTTAACTGCCATGACTCATCAAGGGCACAAACACCTACCCTGGAGCTCGGAAAGCGAGACTGCTTTTCAGACCCTTAAATCATGATTCACCACGGCACCTATCCTGCACCATCCAGACCCTGAGAGACAATTCACTGTAGATGTCGACATGTCCAGCACAGGCATAGGTGCAAATCTCAACACCATGGAACACCACAGAAACTTTTTCACTGTGCCTACTATTCTAGAAAACTCAGTTCTGTAGAAATGAATTATGATGTAGGTGATCGTGAACTTCTGGCCATGAAAGCTGTGCCGGAGGAGTAGTGGCACTGGCTAGAGGGAGCTAGAGAGCCTTTCATAGTACTAACAGATTATTGCAACCTGGAGTACTTGAGAACCGCTAAGAGATTGAACGCTTGGCAGGCCAGATGGTCACTATTCTTCTCCCGCTTTGACTTTAAAATCACCTACAGGCCGGGTTATAAAAACGGTAAGGTGGACTTACTCTCTCGCCAACATGACCAACCACAGGATCCCAGTCCGCCAAAGACTATCATTTCCACATCATTGTTTCTAGTTCGGATCCAATGGGACATTATGAAAGAAATTCAGAACACTCAGGCTACCAAACCTCTTCCTCCAGAATGTCCACTCAACCGAACCTATGTACCTCAGCCATTACGTCGGCGACTGCTACAGTTAATTCATGCAAATCCTAGTGCCGGTCATCCAGGTATACGGACCACCACTGAACTCACCACCAACCAATTATGGTGGCCAAAAGAGTAACAGCCCAGGCAGATCGTCGTCGTCGTGTTTCCGGCCCAGGTGTGCGCGGCTAACTCCGCTATTTAAGCAACGATCTTTCTTGAGATCTGCTCAAAGTCTTGATTTGCCCTGGCATCAATTCTGAGTGTTATTTTGTGTATTACCTGGAAGGTTTATTTACCTTTGAAGTCTCGCTGCCTGCCCTGACCATTCTGCCTGCTTTATCGACTCTTTTTGCCTGCTCTCTGATATCATTTTCTGCCTGTGTTCCGACCTCAGCCTGCCTGACCACGTCTAATAAAAAGCTGCTAATGGATTCCAATGTTCCAAGTGAATCATTACAGCATACATCTTTAAACAAATGCTTCTGGACAAAATATGAGTCCACAAATTATGGAAGTAAATACTATGTAGTCCTCTCACATTTAAGTCCACCAAAATTAGTTTAGAACTTGAACTAGATATTTTGTCTGTTTTTGCTTGGAAATGGTCCATGGAATGTGCATATTTTCTTCCTCAGTCAAGATGACTTTTCTATTAGGGAAACAATATTAATTTGATTTAGATATAAATATATATGTATATATTTTAAGGGAAGTTAAACGTATCAGTGTGTCCTATAATGTGACAGAAAAAAACCCTCTTAAAATTGAAGATAAACCTCTGTCATGCTATTTTTAATTTCTAGAAGGAAGATACATTTTTGTCATGTTATTTTTTTTCCTCTACATTTTTGCTCACACCATAAGACACAGTTTAATTTTATTTGCCAAGTACCATAAATGTATTATAATGGTAATTAACTTAGACATTCATGCATAGTTTAAATTATTTTATATATTGTTTTATTTGTACTAATTTGGACATCAGAAAAAAATCCATTGCGATTGAAAATAAATGTGTAAAGTGACTGAGATGTGACCCTTGTTAAAACAACCTAGTGTGACAACTATCCCTGGTCTCCACTATTTGATACATTGAAATGTTATTCTGTTACACGTCCATGTGCTCTGGGCAATGCATGATTGCCAGATTGTCTGAATCATTAGAATAAAGAGCGGCTGCAATCAAAGCATTCATGGGAAATCTCCAAGAGTGCACTCCTGTGATTCATTTGAGAGTGGGCTTGCTTTACAGCACTCTGTGTTACTAGTTAAAAGATGAAGCATTTTATGTCCTTTCTGATTTTTGACAGCCACTTGACATGTCTGTTTACACAGATGTCGGTTTCCTTCGTCTGTCTTTTCAGATGAACAAAGCTTTATTACGTGGTGCAGGTTGCATCATCAATACAAATACCAAACAGTAAATGCTTAATTATTAATTATGCCTATCAGTTTATTAGGAATTGTAATAGATCAGCATTATTACATAAAACGCTGATTAATTAATCTAATTCATTGCAATTAATCACATTTAATCAATATTTGTTCAACTTTATTGTGGCAAACGAGTACATAATTGAATAGACGTTACAAAAACTCCATTTGCTTTATTTCCATATTAATATGCAAAACACTAAACATTTACCTTGAAAAAAAAAACAGATAGTGTGAACGCTAGTAAGACTATCCAGTAAAAGAGTAGCTGTTACTGCCTAAAGAGGTAAAGAATTTATTGCATCTCATTCCTACTAAATTAACTATGATATGGATTAAC
The DNA here is from genome assembly GCA_032361065.1 of Enteromius trimaculatus. NCBI lineage: Eukaryota > Metazoa > Chordata > Actinopteri > Cypriniformes > Cyprinidae > Enteromius > Enteromius trimaculatus. The sequence goes on from JAUMHP010000076.1 coordinate 14,513,394, forward strand.
AGCAATGGGTTTGCACTTGATTTTGACCATTTCTTCCTAAAAGCATTAAGCATGGGCTAATAGGCAGTGGTCACATTCCAGGCTCATTGTGTTGGTCATTAGAGGATGTGTCTACAGAGGCTCTGCTGAAAGGGCATGCATGCTAAAGCGGCAGTGACATTGCTATTTCTCTTTCTTTTTTAAAAGCAGGGGATGAGATGAGCAACGGCAAACCAGAGCGCTCGACTGGAGAGTGAGTGTGTTTGTGTGTGCTTGAGGTGGGGGTGGGAGGTTTGAGTGAGTGATTAATGGGATACTACAGACCATTCCAGGGTCTAGAGACCTGCGTCACCTTTCTTTATAGTATTAAGATTCACAGGATGTCTGAACAAATTGGCCAGCAAACTAAAATCAGGGGGCTTCTGCAGGGAAAATGTCACTGGGGTGAAATCTGAGTAGAGTTGTTGATCTAAGAGATTTAGTTTGAAACTTTATTGGTGTAATTTGGTGAAGTATTATGGGGTGGTGTAAAAGCCTTTAAAGGGATGTGCTGAGTACAAACCAACAATATAGGGTAATTCAATTGCATAAGGACTAATTAGTTCTACTCCAGTAGTCTCTCAAGTGTTGTTCTGTACTGTATGGATTTAGAAGAGGACATGGGGATCATTTGTAACATTTAAAAAGAACAGTCCTTTTTGCATAGTCTTTTGCTTAGAAATACATTGAATTTTAAAATACCTTTTCTATTTTTAATAAAATACTGTCACAGCTTTCCTGCTGTTGATGTTAAATTGCAATAAAAATAAAGAAATAATAATAATGGAAAAACAGTCCCACTTTGTATTAAGTGTCCCTAATACCTGTGTAGTAACTACTGTAGATGTGTACGTAGTATGTAACCACAGTGTAAGTACACACCGGCACATAGTATCTACAGCTGTAATATTTCTGTAACTTCACACATTTAACAACCATCAGAGTACAAATGTGTAACAGGACATTGGTAACCACACTTTTTGGTAATGAAAGTACACATGTGTAACAGGACTAACAGCACTTTTTGGTAAATAAATTGTTATACTTTATATTAATAGACAATTGCTATGGTTTTAGCATTTGTATTACTCTGATGTTACACAGCAGTGGGCAGTAAATTAGGCTTTACATATAAATTCTGGCTGGTGTCCAGAATGTTACACTTTATATTAAGTGGACAGTTACTGAGGAGTTACCATGCATATACACTGGTATTACAGAAGTGCACCAACTCCACCCACTTTACCTATCCCTAAACCTACCCAAATACACCCCCTGATCACTCCCTTTTCCAGTTACTATTATACATACTGCTTTTACAAAATGTAGCTGAAAGTGAAAAAAAGTATTGTTACCAATGTGCTGTTACACATTTGTATTTACACACACCATTCTGAGGGTTGTTACATATGTGTAGTTACAGAAATATTACAGCTGTGGATACTATGTAGCAATGTGTCCTTACACTGTGGTTACATACTAGATATACATCTAGTTACTATGTAAGTGCACAGGTATTAGGGACACTCAATATAAAGTGGGACCAGAAAAACTTCCTTGTTCCTGTGGCAAAACCTTGTAATGTTTGTTTAGTGGACCTAAAACATTAATGTCATAGTGCGTTTAAAAAATAATGTAATTGTGCACACTGAAGTTTAAAACGAGATGTATCAAAGCGTATTTTTTTTATTTGGTTTGAAACGACACTTTACAAACTGTCCGACCAATGGGATTGTCACTTTTGTTCACGTGCTGGGAGCTGCTGAAGCTACAGTAAACGGCATGGTGGCACTCAAGCATAAAAAGGTCTTGCCAAGCCCATGAAGTAGAAGAAGATGTACAGTACCTTGGCAAGATGAATGTAGAGCTGCAGGTCTTGTTGGTTTCTTCATTGTCGAAGCCGTAGCTGGAGCTGCTGCTTGATATATCCTTCAGGTTTTTTTACTTGTTAACAAAGAATGGTTTTGACCAGCACGTCTTCTGGCTCCCTTCTTCTGTGTGACAAGCAAGTGTCAGAAGCATAAATAGTTGCGCAGTGTACTGGGTTATTTCTGTTTTTCATTAAGCGCAGTTGGCTCATCGTCAGTGAAAATTGCGCGGGTATGAACAGTGAAAACAGGTGTGTACAGGCCTTGAGAAATGTCAGGAACAGTTTATTTTTATGCAAAAATCAAGTCATTGTGCACGGAACAGGATAACTGATGTCATAAATTGATAATCTGCCCTATGAAAAGTTGTTGTTGCTTTCCTTTCTCTGTAGTGAACATTTGACACGGAACCTGCTGGTAATTGTATGAATAGTCAACACAGTCTCACGAGCAATTCGTACATATTCGTACGAGGTGCCAAATTTGTGACAATTCGTACTAATTCGTACGACCCCACTTGTACGATTTCGTACGATTTGTCTAAAATCACGTGATGGGTAGGTTTAGGGGCGGAGTTATGTTTAGGTCATTCGTACAAATTCATATGAATTTCCATCTCGTAAAATACGTACGATTTAGAATAAATCGTATGAATTCGTACGAGTGAGGTCGTACAAATTCGAACGAATTAGCCACCTCGTAAAATACGTACGAATTGCCGTGAGATCAGGTTGGAATAGTTATGTTTTTGGTGTTTTGTAAATATCTAGAGACACATTTTACCAGTAAGCCTGGGTTGCAACTTAGCCTCCATAATACTTCATAATATATATTAACCAAACATTTCCCATCATTTACTGATTTATTTTATTTGTTATAAAAAATCTGAAGAAAGTTTACACTGAGGGTGACGTATTGTAATTTATAACTGTAGTTCCCACTCCTGTCCAGTTGCACTCCAATGAGGCAGCAGAGCGAACCTCGCTCGTATAAATTCATAAGTTTCTTTGTTAAATCGTACATACTTTACAAGTTGCCATTTCGTATGAGTTTGTATGAATGACCTACACCTAATCCCACCCCTAAACCTACTCATCACTGGGGTTTAGGCACATTGTATAAAATCGTATGCGTGAGGTTATATGAATTTGTGCAAATTTTCCAGCTTGTACAAATACTTACGAATTGGTTGTGAGACTGTGTTGATCACACCACATTAAACAGCGCCAAAACTGTATTTCTTGCTTTAATTTCCTATAATGGACAGAATTTGAAATCTGAAAATTTGTTTCATATCAAAATAACAACATATAAAACGTAGCCTATTGCGATTAATTGGAAAATTCTAAATTAAAATAGAATAAAATAGATTATGATAATGGAATTTTTACAATACTGTCCATCAAAATGATGGGCAATGTTAAAGTCTATGAAACCTCTTATGTTTAGTTAATGTTTTCACACTAAATGCTTTTTTTGTTCACTCAGCATACGCCAAAAACATAATTGCACATTGATCGCTGTAGATTGTGGTAGGCTTATTCAATACTTCTATAATGACTATAGAAAAAAAAAAACTGTAAAAATAACACAATGTTAAATATCTTTTCTGAGCAACTGCATGCTATTTTGCATATAATGCAATGAATTGGCATGTTGAGTAATTTATATTATTGCATTTTTTGATCGATTGACTGCCCTAAAATAAATAAATAAATAAACAAACACGAATGAACATGCCCTATGTATGCTTTCTGAAGATCAGCAGAAAATTAATGTGTGATCTCTTTTCGGTAGTCTCAGCAAAAACAGTTTTTAACGTGATAGTACTGGGGGAAACAGCTGGCAGCCCATCCCCCACACGCTGAGGGAGAGTGGGAGAGAAAGAGAGAGACCACATGCTGTTATACAAGCCTCTCTCTCTCTCTCTAACGTTGCTCTCGCATGCCACTCACATGGAGAACATTTGCCTGCCCTTCATGATCCAGTTTATGTTCTCGTTCACACAAATCCCAAGGACTCTCATTTACATAGTGTTCTAAGTTACACAAATTAGTGCAATGAAATAAGTTCATTATTCAAAGTTACAAATCGAACAGTTTTTTTCATGAAAGAATGAATTGTCAGTATTTGGAATAATGTTCAGAGTGGTTTCGGTGGCATTGCTAAGGTGTTGCTAAAATCTTTTGAATGGTTGCCTGGCTGTTACTTACTACCTGAGTCAAAAAACTGCCTCTGGTTATTGTCTGTAGTAGTAAATCTATTACTTTTCCACCAGTTTTACTGGCCTCTGGATGAACACTGCACATCTGATTGCTTTAAAATGTTACAATAAGCCACAAAATGTAAGGTATAATTCATATTCATAGCTCAAAGTGTATGGGTTGAATTACGCACCAAAGCTTCGGGCAGAAAGAGCAGAAGAAAAACTAAATTTACAAAAAAAATGCAAGTGCTGTTTGCTCAGCGCCACACTGCTGAAGTCTGCCCACAGTCAAAAGAACCCATCCCCATATGTCTATGATATTCTGGTGCCAAGATATGGCTGGAACCCCCATGGGTTCAGAGTCGTTACACTCTGTCTATGGGATTTTTATGCTTGTTTTATCATCCGCCGGCTGAAAAATGTTAGTCTGATCACTTAAGCAATAGCATACCTCTCCACAATAAGCTTTGCAATTTAAGATATCATCCATGTCTGTAGCACAAATGTTTAGGAATGAAGTCGTGTCTAGGGTTTTTGAGGTGGTTACTAGCCATTTGATAGGCAGGGGTGTTGCTAAGTGTTTACCATGCTGATCTATTTGGTTTCTTCTAGGGTTTTTAGATGTTGAAAGGGTATTGCTCAATGGTTGACTACCTAACATATGTCTGTTTTTGCATATTTGCAAATCATAATTCCGATTTGGAACTACATTCATTGTAATCATTAATGTCTGTAGCACATATAGTGTGGGTCAAAAGAAGAAAAGAAACGTCTAGGTTACTAACGTAACCCACGTTCCCTGAAGGAGGGAACGGAGACGTTACATATGGGATCTCGCATGA
>JAUMHP010000076.1:14521573-14534992 GCA_032361065.1 Enteromius trimaculatus
ACACAACTAACATAACTTCAACAAGACCTGAATGAAACCAAAAGACAGCGGTATTTAAAGGGGAAAAATAAACGACAGAAGTGAGGGCAGGTATCTATCTATCTATTGTCTGTCTGTCTGTCCCCCTTAAGTATTTACGCCTACTTTTAGGATTGCTCAAATAGCAGTACTTGTGATCACAAACAGAAACCTTTCAGCAAAGGGCTTTAGTATTTATAGCTCTTGCTGACCTAGTAGTTTCTGGTTACTATACCATATCACTGGAGAACAAACCCAGGTGTGATCACAAGTCCCCACTGAGTTATCACCAAGATAGAAATGCAGGTTAAAGCTTTAAGATTATCTGCCTACTGAGGTTTCCTGAACTCAGAGGAACATTTTTAAATCATTTGAAGGGAATATGAGGTCAACTTCAAAGCTAAATACCATTATTTTAGTTACATTGTTGGGGTCTATGGCACCCCAAACATAAACACTGTAAAATTTATCTCACCAGAAAAAGAGGGTTAATAGTAGTAGCATATGTTAACTAATATATTCACTGCTCAACTGTTCTACAAGACAGTTAATTAAAAAAGCAGTTCCAGAAGAAATGCCTGGGGAAGTTTCTAGGCTAAATTGCAGAGATATCTTCTGCTGAAAGATTCATAAAGTGCTTTAAAATGTCTTATAGCAAACCACAAGTGTTTATAAGGACCTCCGAGCACATTAAAATATAATATTAAAACTTGAAGACCATTAAGCAATGAGAATATTTACATGCGTATTGTGATGATTGATATATAGACCTGTAACAATCTATTTATGAGAACTAGCAGCTTATTGCAGATTTGTGAGTCGTTATGTATGTTTTTACAGGATAGGTTACACAGAAAGAGCAGTGTGAATTGTTTGTGAAAGTTTGTACATTTGTATGACATTGTTTTCTATATTACTTTAAATCTCTGAAACCTATTATAAAACCTATGAAAAAAGAAAAATATACTGTAAAAAAATTGAAAAATTCACTTAGTACAATTTTATGCTTGATTTTATGCCTGAACCTTCAGATAAAGAAACATTTAGATTTCTATTAATCTCATAATGTGACCTACATACCTTTATATATTCAGTCAGATATTAGTTTAAACTGAGTAAACTAGGTTGTATAAAGCTGTATATCTAAAAGGAATGTAATCATTTCCTTTCATTCATTTTGGCACGATGAAGCAAACCTGACTGTCTGCCAAAGCGTTTTGTTATTTGCCTGAGCATCACAAATATCTCACCATTCCAACCAGTAAAGGCACGCCTGGACAGGGCTGTTTTGCCTGCTGCCTTACAAGGTCTTGAGAGAGTTGGAGATCTCGAGAAGTACAGCCGCACCAAGTGGCATGAGGCATGAAAAGCTTGTGTTAATATGTTTGGAATTTAGCAGGACTGTTCTCAAGGCCAGGAATCTCAGCTAGAGCCGCTGTCTGTGCATTCTTCTCTGCTTAACACACGCTGATACTTGCAGATGATTGTTGATTGCATTAAACAGATCTGATGATATCAGTGTTAGATCTGGTGCAGCTTAAATTTGTGTACCTTTATCCCATATATAAAAGACAAAAATGAAGTGAATGCTGAAGGAGCGTAGGTGTGGACAAGAATCCAACCGAGACCTAATGTGATATGTTTACCAAAAATGATATTTCTTTCATTCCATCTTATCATTCCAAACTTGAATTACTTTTTTCTTGGAAAACAAAAAGTTTGGAGTATTTTTAAAGACAATCCTAGTGACTCTTTTTGAAACTATGAAAGTAACAGAGGACTGTGTAACTTGTGTAACTTTCAAGCTTAAAAAGAACTCTGGTTTGGGAAGTGTCACATCCACGCCAGGCTCCGCCCTCACTCCTTCACAGCGTTTACAATCCCCGGAATATTGATTACATTCACCTGCCACCACCATCTGATGCAACTCACACATCCATTTATCAACCACATAAAACCACACACCACTCTGCACACAGTGTCCGAGCTCGTCCAAGAGAAGTGGATTTCTTTATCTCAGCAAACGCTATTTGACTTACCTGCTTCACTTACCTCTCCTCGTTGTCTCCTAGATCCCCTGTGTGTTCCTGATCCCAAGGATTCCCTCCTCGTCTCTCCAGCGTCTGTGGTGTGTGGTTATGGTCGTCATTGTGTCATCATCTCCAGTCTGTGTTTGTGATCGTCTCCCTTCTCGCTCTACCTGCAAAAGAATAAGAAGTTACATTCCTTTATTAACACCAAAGTCTATTCCTACAAACTTTCGACTCACCTGCTATTCACTCCATTGCATCTCTGTTGAACTCACTGTTAAATAAACTGTTGTTTGATTGCACTTATACCACCTGTGTCCCGTCCGCTTTGTAACAGGAAGTTTACTAAAAGACTTCTAGCATAATTTGTTATCTTTATAAAGAGGTCTTTTTTCTATGTTTACTGATCTAAAAATATAGAAAAAACTTTAATATTGAAAGTTATTATTACTATTGACTGTTAATGTTGTATTCTGTTTGAAAAGAAATTTCTTTGATGGCAAAGCTGAATTGTCTTTAGAAATAATTGTAATACCCTGATTTTGTGCTGAAAATTGATAACAGTTGTAATGCTTAATATTTCGGGAGAAATCGTTTATTTCATAAACAGAAAGTTCCAAAAGCTCTTTTTAACAGTGCAAAAGTCTTTGTTGCTTTTAATCAATTTAATACAGCACTTCCCTGCTGAACAAATATTATTTCTATCAAATGAAAAAAATACTTTTGAATGATAGGTAGAAATTATTACTCAAATATTAAAAAGCTGTGATAAGAGAAAAAGGTACTTTTAACACACATTACCTTCAAGACGCACATTTTGGTGATCTAAATCTGATTCATATGCAGAACTTAATAAAGCAAGTAGTTAAACTCAAATTTAATAAATCAGAAGTTACCTACTGCATTTATGGTAGATTTGCCTCCATATCTCTGCTATGCAATAACCCATAAGTGTCTTCTCTGCATCTTTAAGCACTTTTTAAACACGATTTCCCTGAGCATTTGGGTTTCCGAAAACATGAGCAGTCAGCATATTTGGAGCAGGTCATGAAGAACTCAAGCGAGAAATCTATGCATTTAAAGAGAGATCTTAATCCCATCAAGCCAGACCCCCTGAGCGGCTCTAGCTAGTCACATTACTTGATATTTTGCTGTGTGGACCAGACATCTGTTTGAAGGATGACTCTCACATTATGAATGCTCAGATGTTGGTGTAGCATCACAGGATGCATTAATTTGATTCTGCTAATGGTTTATCTTATCTGAAATTTGACTTGCTTAGCGATTCAGATAATTTGGAAGTCCTCCTGATTCTCAAAGTCAACTTGAATATTTGTCAGCTTGATTTATTTCAGTTTGCCAGGGAAGACTGGAAAGTGCATAGTTTCTCAGTGCTGAAGTTGAAGCTTGTGATTTATGGGAATATTTTTGTTTGTATTTTTCCTTTTTGTGTTGTAAAAAGGTGCAAAAATGTTCATCATGTTTTTCTTTTTAATATTTAAAGAGCTGAAAGGTAAATATTTACAGTAACCAATAGTCAAAGGACATCTTAACTAACTGTGTGTTCACTTTAAAAGAAGAAAATAAATGTGCATTTTGAGTGGTAATTTGTTTCTATTTCACCTCAGCAAACCAAATAACAGAGCAACATTTTCCTTTCAAATACATCAAGCCAATTATACCGAATGTACAGTATAAGACACTTCTATAAATAAGTTGGCTATCTAAATACATTTAGAGCCCTGACACTTTCCCTGTCATGTAATTTTACACTTGGAAGACAAGCAGCTTATTTGAATAAACAAATTAATTATGCCCAAGTATGACATTTTAATTTTTCAGTGTAATTGTTCCTTTTTTTTTTGCACAAAGCTTTGCCATTTCTTTGCTGTTGCTGTATTTTTTTTCCCCGCTCTGTGTCTAAGTCTGTGATGGAAGATGTGATTTTTAAAGTAGCTGAACATTGCGTGGGGTTATGGCCAATGCATTCAACTGCATGATCAAACATAATAGCTCATAAAGTGTGTGATTTAAACTGTGAATGGTTCGTTATAGATCAAAAGGGCACATTTTCGACAAGGAATGAAAGAGCTGCAGTGTTACTTCTTGCACTGGACATGATTTTTGGAAATGGTCAGTGCACGCTATTGCATAATGGCAAGACTATATAACAAAATAGACTATGATAACTTCATTTTGTTAATAAATGTAGTCTATCATTTCCTGTCAAGCTTTATAGATGTATTAATACACCACGTCTCACATGATCCTTCAGAAGTTATAACTCTTGTGCTCAAGAAAAGTTTTTACTTTATTACTTTAATTACTTTAACGTTGAAAATAGTTTTTGCTGCTTATTATTTTTGTGAAAAAAAAAAAATTGTGTGTGTGTGTGTGTGTAAAAGATGGCAAGACCAAGAGGAGAGTCTCTCTAGGTGCAATATTTTTCATATTTTCAGATATTATAATAGCAGAGCGATAACGTCACAGGTTAAAGAGTTCTCATGTTTTCCCTGCTGTATCTTTTCTTTGAAAATAATGCTAATAGTGTTGTTTTAATCATGTTAAGGAATACTCTGGGTCAAAGAAACATGAGACAATAAGCCTGTGAACACTGAGTGTTCTGATTAGTGAGGTGTTTACAAGCACTGCCGCCCCAGGGAGTGAAGACACTCTAGTTATGGTAAATGCTTAAGGATTTTATTCATGCCTGAGATTCACTCTCAAAATGGCATCGCCTCCAGATTTATTCAAGTAATTTCCAGCAAGCACGCCACATACAAATTAAAAATGCTAGGCATTTTTCACAATGCATTTTTAATGACCAGGTTATAATAATATTAATGCTATGCACATATTTGAGGATACCAACATTATCCCGTCAAAATCCCACAAGTAACTTGTTCTGTGCTTAGCGATGCATGAAAACTATGCCATGCATGCATGAAACGATGATGACATCTCGGTTTACTTGGCCACATGGTTTATTTTTTCATTGCATTTCACAATGTGTTGTGCACACAGCGTAATATGCTTTGCCGGTGAGTGTGAGAATATGACATTGCTAATATCCCTTTAGTTGATTATTACTTGGATTATCTTTTTGGAGAGCCAGATGCTCAGTTGCCATGGTGTGGCTCTGTGCCTGGACTCTGCAGTGCAATGGGCAAGTAGATTGTATCAGCAAAGAGCATGCTTGTGTTTGTGGCTGCTTTGTGCTTTTGGCACAGTAATGCTCTTGGCTAGCTGTTTACCATACTGCTTTTCAAATGCTTATTAAACATATCTTATTGCTGTTTTGTTTGCAGAAGAAGATCGTAGAGTGATGCTCATTCATTTCACTAATTAAACAGTGTGAACTGGAGCAAGAAAAAACATTATTTTAGCTGTTCACACTTCACTACACCCTACTGCTACTACAACAAATAATGGTATTCAGCACTTTGAATATACGTTACTTTAAATAAGAAGACAGTTTTGCACAAAATGGTAAAGCAAATAAACGGAATGATGCTTACCCCAAAATGACAATTTGCTGAAAATGTACTCACCCTCAGGCCATCGAAGATGTAGATGAAAGTGTTTCTGTAATGCCAAGCCAGCAGAGGGAGCCCTCGCCCAAGTACTAGCTCAACTCCGCTCCCTCTGCACTCACTTCCTGTTAGGCCTGTATAAAGCCGATAACCCAACTTTAGAAAATTGCGAAGTATTGTCAGTCTCACTGCCTTACTAAGCATTTCTCTCATTGTTATTCTGCCTCATCTTCTTACGACTCTGCCTGCTATTGACTACAATTCCACAAATTCCAAAGGAATCGATTACTCAGTATGTCGTGAACTCTCCTAAACACAAAATCATCCTAGGACATCCTTGGTTGTCCATCCATGATCCCAACATCTCTTGGTTCCACAGTGAGCTAACTAAATGGTCTCCTTTCTGTCTCAGTCACTGCTCATCTTCCACCCCACAACCATGCCACACCACAAGTGTTGAAAGCCCTGAAGTATCAACCAATGTCAAGATTCCAGCCTGTTATCATTCTTTATCTGAAGTTTTCATTAAATCCAATGCCACACAGTTACCTCCTTACAGATAATGGGACTGCACAATCGACCCAACGCCATGCCACCCAAAAGTAAGGGTATCCTCTCACATTGAGGAGGCTCTGACCTCAGGTCTCATTCAGCTGTCAACTTCACCAGCAGCAGCTGGCTTCTTTCTTTGTGAGTAAGAAGGATGGAGGTCAGCGACCATGCCTAGACTTCCGGGGTCTCAACAACGTCACGGTTAAGTTTTGCTACCCACTCCCTCTGGTCCCATCTGCTCTGTAACAACTACAAGAGGCCAAGATTTACACAAAATTACTATAAGTACCAGGTTATGCCCTATGGGCTTGCGAACGCTCCAGCTGTTTTACAGTACTTCATAAATGAGATCTTCAAAGACATCCTACACAAGTACGTAATTGCATATATTGATAACATCCTCATCTATTCAACCTCTGAGCTGGAACACATCCAGCGTGTCAAGACTGTTCTATCTCGTTTGATGGAGAATCAACTGTATGTCAAGGTAGAGAAATGTGAGTTTCATGTGCACCACTTCATTCTTGGGATATCATGTCAGTCATCATGGAGTCAGGATGGACGAGACTAAGGTCCAGACAATCACTGAATGGCCATAACCCACTACCGTTAAAGAGTTGCAGAGATTTCTGGGGTTTGCAAACTTCTACAGGTGATTCATCAGAGACTACAGCACTGTAGAAGCACCTTTAACCCCTCTATTAAAGGGTAAACCCAAGAAACTTCCATGGACAACAGACGCTGACCATGCATTTACCTCATTAACAGTCTGAGGTCGGCTCTCCCGCCGGCCGAGATGCTATGAGAAATAAGGTCTGCTTTACTTCAGACAAAGAAGATATGACACGCGGCTCGATTCAGTATGTATTTCTCTTATTAGCCTGCTTGTGTTAGCTGTTATTGTGTTACTAACTTTTACACATTTCACTAGATAGACTTTTTCCAACCTATAATGAATAAATGTATAATCAAGTGAATCAATATGAAGTTTCATTAACGTCATCTAAATGATTTACGATACCAGGATAAGTAAGAAAAAGAACCGCTGAAAGGAATATCAGATGCATCGTGCAAGCTGACCCATGGAGCAGATTGTTATACATTTACATTTACATTTATTCATTTAGCAGACGCTTTTATCCAAAGCGACGTACATGTGGGGAAATAATGAGTGAATAATGCTTGTTTATATTTTTGCATTAGTTTACATGGTATTGTGGAATTAACCTGAACACATTTACTAGTTGGGTTTTTCCCAAACTATAATTCCTGACTTAAATGCTTGAAATCGAGTGATATGGTTTGAATATGACAGGCACTCCATTGACAGACTTCTACATTTCTTACTACGTGATGATGTTTTCATGCTGCTATAAAACAATACAATATTAAAGTAATATGAGTGAATGATGAATCCTGTGTCTTAAAATGTTTATTATTAATACTCTGTTCACAAGTCTATTTTATAAATATATATCTATAGATGTTCAACGTCTTAAGATAATACAAAGCGTGTGTCAGTCTATGACTACAAAATCATTCTATATAAATATATACCCTAAATATACTGATATTAGCATGTTGACAGATGTTTTGTTTGTTTTTTAGTGACCAGACACCTGTACCACAGAGTCCTGTCTCCTCAAACTCTCTTTGAGCTGTTTATCTCTAGGAGCACTGTACCAACATCAGATATTTAACTACACTGATATTCTTTGGTAAAACAAGCTTTTATTTTTCTTGAAAAGAAGCATCAAACACTTAAATATCAGGTATTATGTAGAGGTTTCACTTGTTTAACAGAATCTGTTTTCAGGATTGACTCAAAGTATGTTCACATCTCTGTAGATCAGTGTGCTCAATAAAGTGTCTTTGACCTTCATTATGTATATTTTAATTATACTGTGTTTTAAATAAAAAAAAATCATTTTAAAAAACAGTTTTTTTTTTCAATCTCCTCACATTATTTCTTACCTGCCTAACTTGTCAGTGTCACTAATCGGTCATTAGTGGAGAGGTCTTTGTCTCTTCAGGTGAGAATCACATTCTCTTGCCCTCGCATACAGGTTTTCGGAAACAAAACATGTCTTTAAAAATTTAAATCAATATATTGTTTTCTCAGAAAAAGTAAGTGGAATGATTTTCAGATCATTGTGAAGTACATTGCGATAAAAGCACAAATATCAGACCATGTCCAAACATCTCAAGGGCCCCAAAATCACCTTAGACTCCAAAGGGTTAAAGAAGAGATTTACTTCAGCTCCCATACTAAAACAACCGGATCCTAATCTCCCATTCATTGTGGAAGTCGATGCTTCAGATTGTGGGATAGGGGCTGTACTATCCCAAAGTCATGGTCAACCAAGCAAACTGTATTCATGTGCTTTCTTTTCAAGGAAATTATCATCTTCTGAGAGAAATTATGATGTGGGAAACAAGGAATTGTTATTTATGAAAGCCGCAATGCAGGAATGGAGGCATTGGTTGGAGGAAGCAGCACACCCATTTCAAATTATCACAGACCATAAGAATCTTGAGTATATCAAAGGTGCCAAACGTTTGAACCAATGGCACACTGTTTTTTTTTTTTTTTAATTTATTCCAATTTACAGTTACCTATCAGACTCAGAATATTATAAGGAACTTGTGGGTTTGTTTGAGGATGATTTGATAGACTGGTGTGGGGAGGTGGTTCTCCCCATCTCCGACGATTCTCTGCTGTTTCCGTACAGCTCCAGTGCTCCTGTGTTCCCTCTCAGCCTCCCTCGCCTGCCTCCTCTCATGCTAGTCAGTACTTTCACTCCATCTCCACTGGTTCCCGTCAGCCCCCTCGCCATCGAGGCGCACTGATTTGCCTCAGGGGAGCCAGTCTCCAGCTTCACTCAGGCACAAAGATCCCCTGTCTCCGCCTCCAGCCATGGAACCCTGGACTCCACCTCGGTCCTCCTAACCATCAGCTCCGCCTTGGCTCCCTTTTCCCTCGTCGCACCCATAGCCCGTCATCCCACCAGCTCCACCTTGGTCAGTTGTCGACCATCCGCCTCCTCAGGACTCCATTCCTCTGGCTTCGCCTTGTCGCTCCGTCCTTCCAGCTTTGTCAGGCTCCTCCTGCCCTCCACCATCATCTTCAGTTGCTCCAGTTACTTGGCCTTCCAGATCCTCCGTGTCACCCTGGCTCTCCGTCTGCTCGGATACATCTTGGGCTCACGTTTCACCGGCATCTTCTTTGTTTGGTGGCCTTCCTCCACCATGGACTCTGCCCTGGGACCGCATAGTGGCTGGTCTCTGGGGCACCATCAGGCTCCTCCTGCTCTGGGATCCTCACTGGCTCCTCCCACCTTCCACTCCAAATGATTAATCACTGATGAAGAGGGCAGGGTTACAAATGAGGGAGAACATGAGGGAAACAGAATGAAAACAAAAACACAAGAAGCACGTGGGACATGATCAAAAGAAACACAGACAACACATGACAGCGTGACACTAAGTACTTACTAGTTAATTATTATATGGACACCTTAAAATAAAGTGTTACCAAAAATGTTGTTTATATATTAAATACATGTATGTATAAAAATATATATAAAATAGTATAAATACAGTATACAAATGTATATGCATGTAAATATTTTCAGAATATATGCTTGCATGTTTTTATTTATATATTCATAATAAACACAGTACACACACACACACACACACATATAATGTAAACTAAAAAATATTTTGGATGAAATTAATCATAGATAATCGCTTGACAGCACTAGTTTAAACATAGCTTTTACAGGGATCTCCGGCAGGGATCTCCACCTTCAAAACCACGACTAAGGTGAGACAATTGAGCAAGGCACTGTTCCCCCAACTGCACCGCAGCAATGGCTGTCCATTGTTCAGGGTGTGTATTCACGGTGTGTGTGCGTGGTTGTTCACTTCTTACTGCTGTGTGTGTGTGCACTTGGATGCAGAGCACCATACCTAGCCACATGTCATGTCATATCCTTTCCTTTTTTCCTTTCCTTTGAAATGAAGTCAAGTTAGAAATAGTTTTAATCTGTGTGCGTATGATGAAATGTTGTTTCATTTAAATTTACTAATAATTGTAGATAATTTGGTTGTCCATTGGTTGGATTTCAGTCGGATCAACTTTTTCAAAAATTGTAATCATTTAATCAGAGGTTAAAAATATGTATACACACTTTGTGAATGAAACCCATTGTGTAGAGATTAACGTGCCACAAATACTGGAAACAAGTCAGTTTCATGTCACAAATCAGGAGCTGGTGTTTTGGTGTTTTACAAATATGTGCCACATTAAATCTGTTATGAACAATGTTGGAAAAACACAAGGAAATACTTTAGTATATGAGGTATTCAGCATTAAATATGCATCTGTGAGACTGGAGAGAGATAATTACTGTCTTAGTGCAACAGAAGTGATAGACAGCGGCAGTCTTGCTGTTTTTCCTCTGATGTGGAGATTTGCACCCATTTGTTAGTTTAATCATTACTGTGTGCAGAAATACTAAATGCTAAAATGAAAACAGCACTAAGTGACACTTACAAGAACATGTCAACTAATAGCAAGAACATTCATAGTCATTACTGTAGAGTTTACAGGCATAGTTCACCCAAATATGATGTAGATGCGTTTGTTTCTTTATCAGAACATATTTGGAGAAATTTTGCATTATGACACTTGCTCACCAATGAATCATCTGCAGTGAATGGATGCCGTAACAAAAAGGTGATAAAACAGTAATCCACAAATAAATCATGCAACTTCAGACCATCATTGAATCTCTTGCAATGTGAAAAGCTTAATGCTTATAAAAGATACATTTATTGTAAGGGTGTTTCTGCTTCTGGCCGAAATATGAGTGCAGAGATAGTAACAACACGTTCTCCTTTGAAAATGTAAATTTCCTGTTATCCTCTTACATCAAAATCCACCAACGTGGTTTATTTAAAACCATTTTTAGACTGTTTTCACTTGAAAATAACACTTGATCTGTGCATATTTCTCTCCTGATTCAGACAAGATGACTTTTCTTCTGGAAAAAGGAAGGTCATGCATAAAGTTGAAAATGTCTTAATAATGGATTTATATATTACAGACATGCTTTATTATGTTATTGACTGGAGTCATATTTTGGATTACTTTGAAGTTTTATTTGAACTCTCATTCAATGCAATACAAAATTTCTTCAGATATGTTTTCATGCATAATACTGCATTTGCTGTAACAACATTTTTCCTAAATTGTTTGCTTTAGGTCTAATGAAAGGCGGTGGATCAGTGTTTTCTCCAATGCCAGTGAGTTATCAGTTGTAGTGAAAATTATCAATTGGTGAGTAGCCTTGTAATATAAATATTGTGTTAACGATCTACTGGCTGTAAATTATCTCTTATATAATGACTGGCTGGCTGTACATTTAGCAATTACATATCATATATTCATTACATTAAATCCTGAGCCAGTTCGCATTGAGATGTGTGAAAGGCAGCCTTTCACTTTACTCTGTAATTTCATGTGACAACACATTATCCGTTCAGTCATCGGCACTTTGCACTGATAAATGACTTTGGTCACCAGACATACGCAGTTGAATGGGAAATGAGACTTGTGGAGAATGTTCTTAAGGGCTCTGCTGAAGACGTTCATTGATTGCCACTCATGATTTGCATATTTGCGGCTGCATATTTCTGTAACGTAATTGATCCCACAAAATGAAGACTCGTGGGATGATGTCATGCGAAGTGTTTAACAAGTACAGCAGGTATGTGTATGCACGCTTTAATCAGAGACTTTTTAATGATTGTGATTCACATTTTTTAAGTATTTGGAATACCCTGATAAGGCTTTTTTTAGACATGTCCTATATTGCAGTTCTCACAAGGTTGTAGTTCTCTGACTCTACGAGTCAAATGGACCAATTTTATGTGT
Organism: Enteromius trimaculatus; assembly: GCA_032361065.1. Taxonomy (NCBI): domain Eukaryota; kingdom Metazoa; phylum Chordata; class Actinopteri; order Cypriniformes; family Cyprinidae; genus Enteromius; species Enteromius trimaculatus. The sequence goes on from JAUMHP010000076.1 coordinate 14,533,651, forward strand.
TTTTTGACCATTTTTGTCCCTTATAACACTAAAGCAAGAGTGTGATTTTGAGCTCATGTTAATCTATTTTTCATAATAGGCTCACTCTGTGGTATGTCAAAGAGAACGCATACAGCTTGCCGAATTATGTAAAAACCAAATCACATCGTGCTCTTACCCCCTATTATGGAGGTCATCTTTTAGTTAGAATGAAATCATGGCTTATTAAAATGATAAAGGTAAGCAAATTAGTTTAAAATGGCCAATTTAATAAGACGTCAAGAGCTTGAGATTGCTGTAAGAGATAAACAACAATGAACAAAGAGCCATGTCTTCATTTACTGTATGTACAGTACAATCTAAGAAATCTAATTCAATTATTTTTTGTCTAAAATGAATATCTTTAAGATACATTTACCATAGTACATGCATTTTGTGCATTCAGTAATGCAAACTAAAAGTTGTTTTTTTTTTAACCCACACAGCTCCATCAATGTGATTCATGTTCATTGATCAAACCAGAATTATACTGTACTGCAATCTTTATTCATACATGTCATGAACGAGACAGGGAGCGTGCAAATCCATATGCAGGGTATTTATTTAAAGCCTAAACCCACAGGTCAAAACAGGCGAACAACAATGTCAGAGATGAGGCAAAAGACAAATCCAGATTCCAGGCAGAAGGTCAGACGATATGCAAACACAATCCGTAATAGGGAGCAACAGTAATCAGAAATCGTGGGACAGGCGAGATCAGCAACGAGAAATCCAAGAACAAAACACAGAGACAATGGAACACTCGGGGATACACTTACAAAGGTAGGACAAGCCATACACAATGATGAGCGGGGAACACAGGAAATTCTGGGGTATTTATATAGGAGGTGAGGACACAGAGAGGGTGGAGAACATATCAGTTTGCTATGGAAACACATGATGACATTTTGATATGTTTACAGTACGAATTTTACAAAAAATCTTCATGAAACATGATCTTTACTTAATTTTCTAATGATTTTTGGCATAAAATAAATCAATAATTTTGACCCATGCAATGTATTTTTGGATATTGCTACAAATACACCCCAGCAACTTAAGACTGGTTGTGTGGTCCAGCGTCACATTTATGTATAAACCAGATGTATAATTTAGGATAATGTTTGATGTTTAATTCACTTTTAAATACTGGCGGTGCTTTCACTCTAGTGGTAGCATGAGATGGAGTCTACAATTTACAGAAGTGGCTCAGGTAGTGCAGCTTATCCAGACAGGCACATCAACGTGAGCTGTGGCAAGAAGGTTTGCTGTGTCTGTCAGCGTAGTGTCCAGAGCATGGAGGCGCTACCAGGAGACAGGCCAG
>JAUMHP010000076.1:14537755-14577826 GCA_032361065.1 Enteromius trimaculatus
TAATCAATGAAAAGTCTTTATTTCACAAAAGTCTTTGAACAGAAACTGCCGCTCTCTGTGGGCAGGAAGGGAAACAAAAAGGGATCTTCTTCAATACGGCTATAACAGACAAAACCAAAAGAAAAAGTCACGAGCCAGCCTCTGGCAACGTCGCCTCGTTCACACCGGGCTGGGGAGAGCGCAAGCTCTTGCAGTAGCGGACACCCCAGTCCAGCAACAGGATAACGACAGTTCTGGGTATGGAGAAACGGTTTAGAGGATGACAGCAAATAAACTGGACAAGATGAGCAGGACGGGACTAGACAACGTGAATGACATCAAAGTTGCAGGTAGCGAGACGATTAAACACGATCACAAACACAGCGAACAAATGCATACAATCATCAGACAAAGACAACCAGAACAGACAGAGAGAAATAGAGACACCAATAAGCGCCGAAACAAAACAGATGTGCAGAGATTGGCGCAGAGAGCGCTGATTGCAACTAACAGCAGCTGAGAGACTAATAAAGAAACACAGAATAACGGAGAAAATCCAAATCAAACCCGGCTCATGACAGTACCCCTCCCCCAAAGAGCGCCTGATTGGATCTATGGAAGGTCTATGGCAGAGGTCTGATTGGATCTATGGAAATCCTGGATGAGCGAGCGGTCCAGGATTTCCCGGGCCGGGACCCAGCACCTCTCCTCCGGGCCGTACCCCTCCCAGTCGACCAGATATTGAAAACCCCTGCCCCGTGGACGAGCGGCTAACAGCCTTCTAACCCTGAAGACAGGAGGGTCGCCCACCTGGATAGTGGGGGTGGGTGGGAGGGAACGGTTGGACATGGGAATGATGGGTTTAATGCAAGAGACATGAAATATAGGGTGAACGCGTCGGAGATAATTAGGCAATTGGAGGCGAACCGCAACAGGTGAGATAATCTTAGTGATGGAAAAAGGTCCAATAAATTTAGGGACTAACTTGCGAGATGTGGTTTTAAGGGGTAAATTGCGAGTCGATAACCACCAGTCGATAACGATTATGCACGACAAGGGTACAGAGTAATCGTTCAAGAATTTGGTTTATGCGTTAGGCCTGACCATTAGTCTGTGGATGGAATCCTGACGACAGACTGGTGGATGAACCAATCTGCCGACAGAATTCCCTCCAGTCCTGAGAGATAAATTGAGGACCCCTATCAGAAACAATATCAGTGGGGAGCCCAAAAATCTTGAATACGGATTCAAAAATGATGAGTGCCGTCTCCTTAGCGGAGGGTAATTTAGGAAGGGGACAGTGGACGTCTAAGCTTAATCTAGGCCAACAGAAATGTTGACGTATAAAAGCACAGGTTCCTCTAACCCCAGGATGCGCTGTTAACTTCGAGGTATGACCCCAACGTAAAATGGCTTGGCGTAAAGCTCTAGGTACAAATAGGTGGTTAGAGGGGCAGACGGAGGGTACGGAGACGTGCAAAAATGCCCTCCTAACTCGTTGTTCGATCCCCCAGACCACAGCTCCTACTACGCAACCCTTAGGCAGAATGGTGTCATAAAAGGAGCTGTCCTCAGAAGAACCAAACTGATGAGATAACGCATCTGGTTTGACGTTCTTATGGCCCGGGCTGTAGGAGATGTTGAAATCAAAACGCCCAAAGAATAAAGCCCAGCGAGTCTGTCGGGCATTGAGACGTTTAGCTGATTTTAAATAGGTCAAATTACGGTGATCTGTCCAAATGACAAAGGGATGGCTGGCACCTTCGAGCCAGTGACGCCATTCACCCATTCACTGCCAGAAGCTCGCAGTTACCAACGTCATAATTACGCACAGCGGGTGATAACCGGTGAATAAAAAAAAAGCACAGGGGTGATATAGTCCGTCAATAGGGGAGCGCTGTGAAAGGATGGCCCCTACACCCACCTGCGTTCACCTCTACTACGAAGGGTCTGGACGGATCTGGGGTGGAAAGGATAGGTGAACAGTTTCTTAAGCCGCTTGAAAGCGTCTTCTGCCGCTTTGGACCAGATAAATCTCACCTTAGACTTGGCTAAAATTGCAAATAAAACGTCTGTAAAAATTTGCAAAGCCCAGAAATCGCTGAAGGGCTAATCGAGAGTTGGGAACAGGCCATTCAAGAACCGTGCGTACCTTTGTGGGATCCATACTTATGCCCTGGGCAGAAATGATCGATCCCAAAAAGGAAACAGACTCGACGTGAAACGCGCACTTCTCAGCTTTGACGAATAAACGGGTCTCTAATAATCTTTAAAGCACCCGGCGAACGTGCTGGACATGTTCTGGGAAAGATTTAGAAAAAATCAGGATATCATCAAGATATACGAAGACAAAGATATTTAGCATGTCACGAAGGACATCATTGACTAGGGCTTGGAAGACAGCAAGAGCGGTGACCTGACCGAATGGAAAGACTCAATATTCAAAATGACCGAGGGGGGTGTTAAAAGTGGTCTTCTATTCGTCCCCCTCCTTTATGCGCACTAAATGATAAGCATTACGTAAGTCCAGTTTAGAGAAAATCTTTGTGCCCTGCAAGACCTCTAAGGCGGATGACATCAGGGGCAAGGGGTACCGGTTCTTAATAGGGATGTCATTCAGACCTCGATAGTCTATACAGGAATGCAGAGATCGGTCCTTCTTCTTAACGAAGAAAAACCCAGCACCCGTGGGCAAAGTAGACGGAACGATAGTACTAGCGGCAAGCGTCTCAAGAAAAATATGTCTCCACTGTCTAGCGTTCGGGAGCCGACAGGGAATATAATCGACCGGGTGGGGGCGTACTACTGGGTACCAAATCGATGGCGGAATCATAAGGACGATGAGGCCGTAGAGACGCGGCCCGGGATCTGCTGAACACCTCTCGCAAATCCAAGTACTCATCAGGAACCTCTGACAAATCACCGGGATCCTCCTGAAAAACAGGAACAGAAGACACAGGAGACAAAGCAGACACAAGACACTTTATATGACACGAAACCCCCCAAGATAAGACAGAATTCTCTCTCCAATTAAGTTGAGGATTATGCAAGGCTAGCCACGGATGAGTCACAAATAATATGCTTCCATGCCATAAGCGGAGCAATCGAAGATCCTCACCGTCTCCTCCCAAAAGAGAGCGTAACTGGAACAGCACCGAGCCTCAGCCTGCCAGACTGCCATGGCCCAGTCTTGAGCCTTGCCAACCAGAAGGGAGAGAACATAGGCAATGTGCGCCCGATCCTCTGCGTAGGTGGATGGCTGCAAAGAAAAGATGACTTCGCATTGTGTGAGAAACACCCGACACTCAGCGGACTGACTGGAGAAGCAGGGTCCTAAAGCTGTGCTGAAAGCTCTCTGACCTGAGGCGAAAGACTGTCCACGGCCTGACGGGCCGCGGATAATTCCTCTTGCTGCCGACCCAGCATCACTCCTTAGAACTCTCCAGCAGAGCGAATTGGCGATCCCTCCTCAGACTGCACAATTCTGGTCTGATGATTCTGTCAGGTGCGGGCAGCTGCCGCTCTCTGCGTGCAGGGAGGGAACAAAAGGCTATCTTCTTCAATAACTGTTTAACAGGCAAAAAACAAAAGAAAGTCACGAGCCAGCCTCTGGGCCAGATATGGTAGCGTCACCTCGCTCACAACAGGCTGGGGGGGAGCACGAGTTCTTGAAGCTGTGGACACCCCTGTCCAGCAACAGGATACAGACAGTTCTGAGTATGGAGAAACGGTTTAGAGGGTGGCCGCAAATAAACCAGACAAGACAAGCAGGACAGGACTAGACAAAGTGAAAGGCATTGAACTTGCAGGAGACGAATGTGGACAAATGCATTCAATCATCAGACAAAATCAACCAGAACAGACATAGAGAAATAGAGACGCCAATCAGCGCCGAAAGAAAACAGGTGTGCAGAGATCGCTGCAGAGAGCACTGATTGCAACTAGCAGCAGCTGAGAGACTAATGAAGAAATAGAGAGAATAACAAGGAGAAAATCCAAATCAAACCCGGCTCATGACATTAAAAGACAAGGCCAAAGACCATCATTCTGACCCTCAGATAACACTGCATTATTTATTGGCATGATTCTGCCATTGACATTACTAAACGGTAATGTTACTGTTTTGTAAGGCACTATGAATGCTGAAAGGTACTGTACATAAAGGTTTTAGAACAACCTATTCTCCCCTGCAGACAATGTTTATTTCAGGGAAGGCCCATTGGTGAAGGACAATACAGTAGTCAACATTCAAAGTGGAACAAAATCTTTCCTGGGCGAGACCCCCTCTTAGCTCCCCAACCATTTTTCTCCCTTTTATAATTTTAAATAACATCAGAAAAAACATAATTTATTATGAGTAAAAATAAAAAAAGAAATAATAAAAAAGATGAAAATGAAGTATTTAAAAACATTTCTAAAATAAAATAAAAACCTTTACACTCAATAAGTTGCATTCTGTTTTATAATGCACTTCAATATTGAGGTTGAAACTAATGTGACGCACGTTGTGGAGAACTTTACCACACTTATGGCCATGAGGTAGTGTGATTGCACACTTGCTAAATTATAAACACAAAATCCAGTCTTTTGCTTTATGTTCCAAAGGTTCACAACTTTGTATGAACTCTAAACAGGTTCACAGTAACTAAACAAACTGTCAGCTTTTACTGGTGCATAGCGCCTATCTTAATGCGGAACACAAAGAAGCATATGTAAACAACAGTTGAACGTTACAGTATAGCAGACAGGCAAGAAACTAGAGAAAGCATCACCTCCCGAAGTGGCTGCACACCGGGTTGAAACTACTATTGAACCAGATACAATTACTAATGAAGTGTGATTCCTTATACAAGGAAGCAACCACTGGTCACACAGCACACACACCTTTCTTAAAGAGGTACTACACTAATGAGATCTAACAGTATCTAACTTTTGCAAACAAATACAAACATGAAACAACAAAGATCACAGAAATATACAGAAAATGTAACACCTCCCACTTAAGTTCCTGATCGTTTGATCCTTACTAAGTCTTACTTTTTTTTTTTTCAATATAAAAGTGTCCAGGCGTCCGATGAAGACGTGGCCAAAGTCCCAGTAATTATATTCTTTTGGCGGATGTGTGGTGTACTGCCTGTGTAGTGTAATGCATGTATAGGCAAGATGGCAACGTTAGGCTTACACCAACAAGCCAAAATGTAAGGGCAGTAACTGGGGCTTAGGCAGCAAATGAGAGGGGTTTAGGCGGTGAATGTGAGGGTTTGGGCTGTGAATGAGGGACAGCTGAGCCAGGGGACAGGGGAGTTTAGGAAGAAATGGGTACCAAGGCAGTTTGGTCCTCCACTTGTAGAAGGACCACCAGCCTTCTCACATCTCTTCTCAACTCTTCTTGTGAACATCCATCTGGGAAACAGGAATGCCGATACAAGTCGCAATGTTAGCATCCCTGACTATTCCTTTACTGTCAGGGAAAACTGTCACAATCCGGCCAAGACGGAACTGGCCTCTCAAGGCATTTGGGTCAGCGATCCAAACAAGGTCACCAACTGTAACATTTCTCTCTGTCCGGTGCCACTTGGGTCTAATGAATAGATTTGGGCCAGCTAATTCCTGCCACTTTGCCCAAAACCGGTCCACTTCAGTTTGAATGGCTCTAAGTTGACGCCATGGATGGGTCTTGAGGTCAAGCCAACTGGTGTCTCCTCGAAGCGATGCTCGACCCAGTATTACGGAGTTAAGTGTTAAGTACTCAACCGAGCCCTCTTGTATTTGAGCTCTGGTATCTATTGGACGTTCATTTGTCAAGTTGGCAGCCTGATAAAACACAGTTTGGAGTTCCCCCCATGTGAGAGAACTAGTTGCCTCTCCGAGGCTTGTGAGCGCTCTCTTCAAAAACTTTACAGCAGCCTCTGCAGCTCCATTCCCGTGGGGTGAATCAGCAGGGTGAAATTCCCATCTCCACTCAGTCCCATTCTTAGCAGCTACATCTTCCATAGACACAGCCTGCAGACATGTCAGATGTTTATGTAACTCATGTAGAGCTGACTTGGCACCAACAAAATTAGTGCCCCTATCAGACCATATTTTTCTTGGATGTCCCCTCAGAGCGGCAAAGCGAGAGTAAGCTTGAAGGAAGCTTTCTGCTGACTGGTCATCAGTGAGGTCCGCATGGACGGCTCTTGAGGCCATACAGCAGTAAACAATACCCCAGACTTTCTTACTTGCTCTTCTTTTGACAGCGTCTTTCACCTCAAAGGGGCCAAAAAGATCAAGAGTTGTATACTCAAATGGGCTTGCTCTTCTGCTACGCTCTCTAGGGAGATCGCTCATCACTTGCTGACACATTTTGGCTTTCTGCTTTTTGCAGGTGACACAGTCATTTAACACCCTCTTAACTATTCTTCGTCCCTGTATGATCCAGGCTTTTCTTCTTGTGCGCAGAAGAGTAGAGGCAACACCCTCATGATTCTCTTCATGTGCTTCCCTTGCCAGCAAGATTGCCAGCCATGATTGGCACGGCATAAGTGGCACAGCTATTCGGTCTTCTTCCCAGCATTGGCTTCTCCCTCCACAAAGTAAGAGTCCAGTCTCTTCATTTTTCTGAACCACCAGGCGATCCAGGATTGTGTCGCAGAAATCAACACCATCTTGAGCTGCAAGAGCTAAATCTTGAAAGGCTGTTTCTCTTTCGTAGGCCGACAAGTGTGGTTTTGCCTCCCACTTTGACTGAGCTGGGGCCTGGCTATTGCCACCTAGCCAGACTGCAAGTGCTCGTTTTGACCAGGCAATTGTCCCACACAACCGTGTTAATGAGCTGAATCTTTGGGGGTCCACAAGGCGCACAAGAGCAGTACTGACTGAGCCTATCCATTTTCTGGGCTGAGCAACCTTTGTTTTAACTAGTACTGAAAATGCCTTCCTCCTAAGTCCCCCGATCTCTTCAGTGACAAAGGGGTTGATCTCTCTGGCAGTTTTCACAGGCCACTCTGACTCAGGCAACTTCAAAAATTCTGGGCCTTCCTGCCAAACTGAACCTTCAGCAAGCTCCTCAGGTGAAGCTCCCCTTGTGAGAAGGTCTGCAATGTTCTCTCTTCCTTCAACCCATCTCCAGTTATCCACTGGTCTGGCCTTTTGGATTTCTCCAATCCTGTTTGCAAAAAATGTCTGATAGCCATAGCTATCCTTCTGGATGGCTCCCAGGATTGTCTGGCTATCGACAAAATGGATCCAGCGATCAACTGTGATGTGGCAGTGCTTCTCAAAATATGTCTTTAAGTGATGAGACACTAATGAGATCTAACAGTATCTAACTTTTGCAAACAAATACAAACATGAAACAACAAAGATCACACAAATATACAGAAAATGTAACAGTGTATGTTTGTGCACAGCTAGGCGAGAACAGAAGAGCCTGAAGTGCCTCGCAAGTCCAACCCATAAAAACGGACAAAAGTGTGACGGGTGGACCACCCCGCAGCGTCAAATATGTCGGCCAAGTAGGCCCCTGAATAGCAGGGCCTTTGAGGCCGCCAAACCACGTGTTGAGTGCGCTCTGACTCCCAGCCTTGGCGGGAGACAAGAGGACTCGTAAGATGTATTAATGGCATCCACTATCCATCTGCTTAAAGTCTGTTTAGTCACAGGGCACCCCTTCTTCAGTGGCCCAAAGCACACAAGCAACTGCTCAGACTTTCTCCACAGGGCAGTTCTGTGGACGTATACAGTTTAGCTTCTGCTGACCGGGCTCTCTAAAGGGAGAAGGGTTGAAGGCCTGCAAAACTACTGGCTGTGGTATGACCGTAGGGACCTTAGGGCTGTAACCCGCTCGCGGGTACAGAAAGGCTTTGGCCAATGCCGGGCGCAAAGTCCAGATGTGTAGGGGCCACTGAGAGGGCCTGAAGGTCACCTACTCTCCTCAGAGGACACAATGCAAACAAAAGTGTGGTCTTTATCGTTAGTAAATGATCTAAGATCTCCTCTATGGGCTCAAATGGCGGCCCAAAGAAGGCCTCTAACACTACAGCCAGGTCCCAGGAGCTCTGGACTGGAGGATGGTCTCAACAAGCTCGGTTGAGAGACCTGCTGCTAAGAGTTGTGCCCCCTCAGAGGCTACACTCTCAGCCACCACAACTCCAGGCAGGGGTGCACTATGGTGCCCCCTGCCTGTGAGAGGAGATCCCTCCTGATGGGTATCTCCCATGGAGAACCGTCTAGGAGGGATATCAGGTCCGAGAACCATACTCGGCCTGGCCAGAACAGCGCTACTAGCAGTAGACTGACCGCGTCCCAGCGCACTCTTTCCAGAACTCCTGGGAGCAGAGCAATCGGGGAAAAGGCGTACAGAGGGAGCCTCGGCCACCTCTGTACCATGTCATCCAGTCCCGCAGGAGCTGGATGAACTAGAGAGTGCCAAAGGGGACATTGCGTGCTGTCTTGTGTCGCAAAGAGGTCTTAATAAAGTCTCTAGATCTGCTCCACTACCCAAGCCTCGGCCCCTGTCTCGACAAGATGTCTGCTCCTACATTTAGATGCCTGGGAACGTCAATGGCTTTCAGTAAGAGGGCCCACACAAGGGTCTGGTGTGCCAGCTTGTACAAGGGGCATGACCACAGACATCCTTGGTGATTGATGTAAGAGACAACAGAGGTGTTATCGGTGCGCACCAACACATGTTGATCTCACGTCTGTGGAGAAGTGTTTGAAACGCTGCTAGAATTCTAGACAGGAGATGTGCCAAATAAGATGGTGACCTCTCCCAGACCTTGGGCTGAGCGACCACTCGTGATCGCTCCCCAACCAGTGAGGCACTGGGCCCTGTTTTAGAAACGCAGGATTCCTCCACATATAGCACTGCCTGACACTTTGATCATGCAAAGAGGATTCCCCTCAGGGATACACCTTTGTTTCTGAGCCATCACTGTAGGGGCCTCATGTACAGCCGGCCAATAGGTATCACGTTGGACACAGCTGCCATAAGGCCTAGCAATTTTTTAAACTGCTTGACAGTGAGTGACCGGCCTTCTTTTGCTCTCACGGCCTAGATAAGTGGTTCTCTGTACTGGACACTTTTCTTGGTTTTCAGTTTCAACCCCCAGTCTCAACATCTCGATGTCTGCTTGCTTCTTACGGCGACTGTGCTAATATTAGCCAGTCGTCAGTGTAATACAAAATTTGGATGCCCTGGAGTCGCCGTGGAGCCAGAGCTGCATCCGCACATTGCGTAAACGTATGGGGTGAGAGTGCAAGGCCGAAGGGAGGAACCCGATACTGGTACGCTTTGCCCCTGAAAGCAACCCTCAGGCACTTCCTGTTGTTTTGACACAACCCACCCTCGGGTGGAGCTGTGCCTCGTGGGAACTCAGTGGCGAACGTCTCAGAGCCACTAAGTTTTCCAGGCGGACAAAACCGAGATCAATGTTCGCGGGAGATCCTCACGCCTCGTAACACTGGCAAGGTTAGTGAAATGATCTCCTGAGGGCACTGAGGAGAGATGGGCTCCGTGTAATGCGGAGTGTACCACTCTTCCCCAGAGGGGCTTGCCCTCTGAAGTCCCGAGCCACAAGCATCAGGACTTCCTCTCCTTACCCTGCGAGACCTTCTTTTTCTCTTGGTAGAACGACCCTCAGGTCTATATGAGATTTTGAAGGCCCGCTACAGAGCGCCGCCAACTCCCTTGATGTTGGAGATGAACTCTCGAGGCGACACTCTGTTTTTGCGTGTCTCTGAAATTTTTGTACGAGGAACTGGTGCTCAGATGGGGCTGCTCCCACCCAGCAGCCCCTTGAGCTGGAAAAGCGAGGGAGGAACTGCTGAAATGCGCCACTTGCTTACGCCCTGGTGTCTTTCGATGACCGTGTTTATGGCTTCGCCAAACAGACCCCTAGGTGCAAGTGGGGCGTCCATCAGGCAGACTCTGTCTCCCTCTTTCATGTCTGACAGAGTCAGCAAAAGATGCCTCTCTGCTGCAATCATTGCTGCTTTTGTGGCACGCAATGTGAGGTCAGTGGTTCTCCTTAGCTCTTTCAGCAGGTCGGCTTGGTACACCCCGTTTAGTTTTACTTTGTTACTTGGACATTTTCCCTTACAAAGTTTGTTCTATAGACAGAGACACAGGCTTTTTTTTTAACAGACACACATAGAGCGCTTCACTGAATGACAGAAAGCTGTTTGCAGGCCGGCTTTCCATGTGCTTTTATGCTTCCTGGCCAGTGACGTCACCAGCCGATGATATCCAAATTCACGAATGGCTGATTCAACACACTCTTCAGAGCCGTCACGCTGAGGGCGTTCCCATAGCATCTCGTTGTCGCAGCTTAAGTTCCTGAAAAAGAACATTATTTTCTCAATACTTTTCCTATACCGCAGTGAAGGAAAGAGAGCACAATCGATCATCGAGGCATCGATATCAATGGACAGCACCTGCTACAGCACCTCTTCTTGCCGATTGGTTGGCCGAAGTTTGTTTGCGCGCATTAAAATCCACCTCTTCTTGCCGATTGGTTGGCTGAAGTTTGTTTGCGCACATTAAACCCCACCTCTTCTTGCCGATTGGTTGGTGGGAGTTTGTTTTTGTTGTGGTGCACATCCTGTGCTCATAGTGTTTGTTTTGGTATTTCAGCCTCTGTGTTGTCTTTCGAGACCAGGTTTTTTCTCAGTGTATTCAGAGGGCAGACAGCAAGACGATCAAGGGGTGATGCATGCGGTTTGAAATAAAAATTAAATTGAGCTAAAATCCTGCAAAATCGCATAGAGCACCTTTAAGCAACATCCTAAGGTATAGTTCGGAGAACACACGTAGGAAAGGTATAACTGTAGTTAAGGTATACCTTTAGAGTCTTCTTGGAGCCTGCCCTGAACTTCCTTCCTGCCTACTGACTACGATTACTGCCTTGTCCCTGATATGTCTGTCTGCCCATGTTTATAACCATTACCTGTTTTGACCTTGACTAATAAAAGCTGCAAAATGGATCATCAAGCCTCGAATCATTACAGAAGACTTCACAAGACACTGATTTAGAGGCAGTTTTTCAAGTTATCGGAGAGGCGAACCGCCAAGCTGCTATGCTAAACGCCCTCAAGGGCCAGGTGGAGAAACTTTACCAGTTTACATACGTAACGTTACCAGTATAACTGAAGATCTTGTTCGCTCAGTGCAAGCTCTCACCGCCGCCACAACAGCGCTCAGCAGACCAGCCTCTCCACCTGCACCGCCACCTCCGGCTCTTCCCATCCAGCCTAGTCCTGCCCGCATAGCGCTGCCCGAGAAGTATAACGGAGCTCAAGGTAAGTGCAAGGGTTGACAGTGGGTACAGTGTGATCTATCACCCTACACCTGCCAGTTCTGTACAGAGATCTAAAAGCAGCCTTTAGTTAGACACAAGCTACCAAGTTACCACCTCATCGATCTACGGACTGTGCTATCGATCTCATGCTGGGAACTATGCCTAAACGAGCCAAAAGACTGAATGCCCGGCAGGCTCGATGGTCACTCTTTTTCTTCTGGTTCGAGTTTAAGATCACCTACAGACCAGGAACCAAGAACGGCAAAGCAGAAGCTCTCTCCAGGCAGTACGATAAACTGTTTTCACAGTTGTTGACCGGTTTTCTAAAGCTTGCCTTTTAATTCCCTTCCTAAAACTCCCGGAGGACAATGTTTCGGACAGAGGATCAAAATTCATTTCACGAGTGTGGAGGGCATTCTGTAATCAAATTAACATAAACGTGAGTCTCACCTCCGGTCACCACCCTGAATCTAATGGGCAAGCAGAACGACAAAATCAAGAGTTAATTTGGTTCCTACACTCATATTGTCACGACCATCAGCAGGACTGGAGTCAGTTTCTTTGGGCAGAGTACGCACAGAATTCCATCAGAAAAGCAGCCACAAACCTCACCCCATTCCATTGCGTTCTGGGATTTCAACTGCCTGTTTCCCTGGTCAGGCGAACCCACAGACCTGCCCTCTGTCGATAATTGGCTTAGTTGGAGTGAAGAAACTTGGAACACTGCCCACGTCCACCTCCAGTGGGCCGTGAGGAGGGTAGCCGAATAGACTGATCGACATCGACGTCCGAGCCCTGACTATCAACCAGGAGATTGGGTCTGGCTCTCATCCCGGGACCTAAGGCTATGCCAACCCTGTAAAAAGTTGTGTCCAAGGTATGTGGGTCCATTCAAAGTTTTCTATTCAAATAACACCAGTGTCTTATAGAATTGAATTACCATCTACCTACCATATCTCACCCACATTCCATGTGTCTTTGCTTAAGCCTTCTGCTGCCCCCGTCGCAGCAACCGACATCCCTCCCCTGGTCATCGACGGAGAGGAGATCTACCAGATCCGAGAGATCCTGGACTCTTGATGTCGGGGTCGCATCCTTCAGTATTTTATAGACTGGGAGGGCTGTAACCGATCCAACTCTCAAGCAGACCTTTCATCATGAGCATCCAAAAAAACCAGCCCTCCGACCTCGAGGGAGACCCCAGCGCCACACTCATATTCGCTTCAGGAGCCAATCGCAGGGGGAGGGCTCTGTCACAAGCTGCGCCTCCGTGGCTCTCTCCGGCCAACAGCAGCAGGAACCTTCACCAGAGTATTAGTGTTTCCACCCAGACTCTCTAAACCCATGTACCTTGGCTGATTCGTTCAAAGGTTTTAGCCATTACCTACACTATTTATACGCTGACTTTAATAAGAGTCAGATGCGAAGTCTTAATTTGTCACTGTCATTACAGAGCGTTTTCCCTGGTTGTTTTCTCTGTGTTTTCTTGGACTGTTATTTGGATATTGATTCTCGCTGCCTGCCCTGAACTTCCTGAATGTCTACTGACTATGATTACTGCCTTGTCCCTGATATCGCTGTCTGCCTGTGTTTATGACCATTGCCTGTTTTGACCTTGACTAATAAAAGCTGCAAAATGGATCATCAAGCCTCAGACGAATCATTACAACATGTTAATATTCACAAATATATATTAATATATATGTCAAGTGAATCATGTTTGAAGTGTTGGGAGTGTATTCTGTTTGAAAAAAATATATTTTCATGCCCGCTTTAATACATTTGTTAAGGAATCATACGAGTGTTTGTTGGTTGTTGTGAATCTGTTAAGGGATTGCTTTAGGACATATCACTTTGCCTCTTCCACTGTAAAATAAATGGCTTAGATGGAGAACGGCATACTGAAAGGAAGCCCTGTCTTTGTTGCTCAGAGGCATCTATCCCCAAGCTGACACTGAGTCTGAATTACTCCACCAGTAGCTGCATGCTCCAGGAACGACTCCCCTGTGATCAGCTCAGTTTTTTTCCCTTTTCCCCAGTTCTCATCCTCTGTGATCAGTGGGTTGCCTGTGTTCAAATGGGTCTGACTCAGACGGTAGTGTGCTGCAAATAATTCTGTGCAGCAGTGATATGTGATTTTATCTTCATCTTGGATCCAGGGGGGAATTTACAAACTGTATTTATATGTCAGCTCAGCATTGCTTCGCTGTTCAGCACAAAAAGAGCATCGCAAGTCATTCAGTAAGGAAATTATGATTAAAAAGAGGAGTCTTCAAACAGAAGTTCAGGTTAAGGGGATTTTAACAGAATTTGTGGCGCAACATTGATTACCATGGAAAATATATAGAGCATCATTACAGTGGCACATGATTAACATTAACTAAAGCTTGTATTTTTATTAAAGTTTGTATTAAGTAAAACTGAGCAAAGAGTATTTTCTGCAATAATCTATTGCGCTACAAAGCTGTTAGTTGCAAATGTTTTAATTAATCAAATTAAAACCAAGTTATTGTTTTTGTATTTGTATTATATTTGTATTTGTAATTTTATTATTATTTTTTTTAAATGCATTACAGGTTAACATGCATACCTGATACCCCATTTCATACATTGAATAAGCTTTTTTCCTATTGTCATTCCAGTTTGAAGTGTTATTTCTTCTCTAATATCACCTTGGCCAGCTATTAAGTAGTAAGTTTCTTATCATTAAATTAATTTTAAATTAGCATATTTCTTTAAAAATAAGCCAACCAAAGTGATATTAACAGAGTTTGTCAGAAACACGTGTTTTTGGTGCTGGCCTGTGCGTTCTCCTTAGCTGGGCCATGCTGGCTGAGTTGCCTTTCCACGACACCCAGTGTGTCCAGATTAACCAGCTGTCCTAACATATGGTGGTCACCCGTGGAAGAAGCTTTGCTTTTAGGCTGACATTGGCATTGAGCATCCCTGTTTGGATCTCATAAAAATAATAGAATTTCACCAGAAAATGACAGTGAAAACTTTTGATGTCATGGCAGAAGAGTATAAACGCATAATTGTTGACTAGAAACCTGCTTATCCTTTATGATCAGTACAGTTTTTCAAAACGGGGCTTAATAATTATATACAAATTATCTTATATTATCCTAGTCAACTCAAGAAGCCTTTATTTATAATAGTGTTTTTAACAATATTGTTCAAAGCAGTTTTACAGTAATAAATAGGAAAATAGTGTGTGTACACAGTGTGAGTTTACAATCAAGCATTCATTTTTATGTTGCACACTTCTCTGCTGCCATCTTTTTCTAATCCAATTCGAATCTTGTCAGCTAATTACAGTGGCAGGCAGCGTTTACCTACACTCCATCTGATTTTCACACCGTCTTATGCACCGTTCACATGTGAGACATGACAGAAGAATCTTTTGAGGTAATCGGTGAACATGAGTGATTGTTTCAACTGGAGGCGGATATATTTGTTTAGCTTTTCCTAGGCTGTTTATCATTACATGTATTGTTGTAATATACCCAGGCAGAAGCTGTGCATTTCCCAGAAATGTTTGTCTTTTTGTGTATAAGCAAAACTGTTCCCATCTTTAAACCATTCATTTCTTAAACATCCAATTGCTGCAAACTAGTAATCTACTGAACAATGAACAATATTTAAAATGTTCAGTCATAGCAGCTAAGCAAAATTTGTCAGAATTTTACCTGAAGGAAAATAAACAGACATTTATATGAGTTAGTTTGAGTATTTGCTTATTTGTACGACCTTCATCCATTAGTATTGGCCCTTTCATGCTCAATTCGCACATTTTACCCCTAACAATTGATCTTCTATCGAAGGCCAAGATGTTTCTATTTTACAGCTGTAAAAAGCTACAAATTATACTGCATTTACCAGAGGCACTAAAAAGTAGAATTCTTTGTTTGTGTGGAAGAGGGGTATAACTTATTTTCAGTAAATATCTTAAATCTTCTTAGTTTGATATACCAAAAAAGATGTGAAAAGATGAATCTCAACATCATACTGTATAAAAACTACTGGAAAAATAATACTGTATAAAAGGGGCCCCAGCACAGATCCTTGGGGAACACATTTGGCAATCTCCAATAAATCAGGTATTTTACCTTCAGCTTGGACACACTGAGTTCTTTCTATTAAATAATTTATAAACCAAGGAATAACATGACTTGATAAACCAACACTTTTAAGTCTGTGCATAAAAATTATCATTATTAGTCAATAATGTCAACTTTCAAAATGACAGTTTGACTATTGTTTTTTATGAAAACCAGATTGATTAATAGCACTAACAAGAGACTCGTGAGCAATCAACTATAACTCAAAACATATATATATATATATATCATCCAGGTAATGACGTGTTAGGAATCAATATAAACCTATGGCTTTTAATTTCTGCAAATTTGCAGATTCTGAAAGGTTTATGTACCTGTATAACTACAAACGTATTAAGAAAAGGTTTAAGGGTCATACAGTCTATAAAATCTGTCGGGTGCTTGTCAATTTTGTTTTGGATTGTGCCATGAATACATGAATATGTTTCAGCAGTCTCTTCATCAGGTACTGGCCCAGACGTTACCACCATGTGAGAATATTATTAAAAGGTGACACTGGTTGCCGGACATCTGTTTTACAGTCAAAATGACCTGTTTAGAAAAAGTTAATATAAAAATCTATAACTCTGCATTATTAAAGGTTTTTGTATAATGTCAATTGATGGTTATGCAATATGCAAAAGAGGATAGACTGCTAGAACAGACAGGGTGTAATGATGGCAGGGGTTCTAAGTCATTTTTTTTCGACATGCCGTGTTCCTGGAAAATAGAATAATAAACACTCCAATAGTCATTTATCATGTTGCGGCTGCAGTGCTCACAGACCTGGGCTCCTGGAGATAGATAAGTCAGGGTGGGGAATTCTGCCATACTGTTCTCTCAGAAAAAAGCATTAAAAGACAGGAATAAACAGCAAAGTAGGTCAGTCCAGAAAACAGCTCTGTCAGAACAATGTATTATGGAATGAAGTTGTTTTCTTTTTCTCTCTATCTCTCTCTCTCTCAAAGTTATTGTTCACAAAGAACAGAAAGTCTGTATAGAGGTACAAATCATTGTTTTGCTTTGTGTTCTCATCATGCTCTTGACTTGTGACCAGGCAATAGTTCTGTCTTGTTATGGCTCCTGAATGTATTGTCCTGAAGGTATATTGATTTTCTTTAAGAATTTATTCACTTATTTAAAAAATAGTAAGCTTGTGTGTCTTATTTACTTATGATCCTGCTATATCTTGTGTTTTATTGAAAGATGGTAGGTTTATCTGTTACAAACCATCTCAAACAAAGAATCAAATCAGAACCCTTTAAGATTCTATAGGGAATTTGCAAAAGGTGGCAAAGTGCAGAGTTTTAGTGGAGGCTAAAAGCTGAGGCTAAGAGCGTAATTTGAATATTGTCTTGAGCTTTTAAACTCATATTTGGACACATCCCAAAATCGTGTTTTAACCAATAGATATCATTGTAGCTCAGGGTGTGGTGATATTTCTCCTTCCAAATGATAAATCCAAATGTTATCTTATCAATCACATGGTCCGAATTTTCAAATGTATAAACCCATGGAGGTCTGGATTTGGAGTTATACTTTGATGTTATGTCCTTGAAACAAATCAAAATAAGGGTTAGTGTTTGTGGCCTCCATGTGCCTGTATGACTTCCCTACAGTGCCTGGGCATGCTCCTGGTGAGGTGCCAGACCTGGACTAAAGCATCCGCCAACTCCTGAACAGTCTGTGGTGCAACGTGGCATTGGTGGATGAAGTGAGACATGATGTCTGAGATGTGCTCAGTTGGATTCAGGCCAGTCCACAGCATCAATGCCTTCGTCTTTGACAATAAATTTGAAATTAATTCACAGGAAAACTTTCTGTGAGTAAACCCATATCCTTCAGGTCATCGTGTATATTGTTATTGTGCTTGTACATCGTCTTGTGTATGGTATACTGTTTTATGCATGTTTTTGATAGATTCACAGCAGGGACACAACTAGCTTTTTGGATTTGTCTGGATGCGGGAGCCCACCATACTCTCTGGTCCCTCAGAGCCGATGCAGCCTAGATGCAGCACAATCTGCAGCACAATCTGCAGTCTTTTAAAACACTAAGATGAGAATTTATCTCACAAGGGGTCTGAGGATCTCATCTCAGAACCTTATCGCTGTCAGGCTACATCTGGTGAGCCCATGGAGTGCTGTGCGGCCCTCCAAAGAAATGCCACCCCACACCATTACTGACCCACTGCCAAACCGGTCATGCTGGAGGATGTTGCAGGCAGCAGAATGTTCTCCACAGCATCTCCAGACTCTGCCATGTCTGTCACATAAGCTCAATGTGAACCTGCTTTCATCTGTGAAGAGCACAGGGCACCAGTGGTGAATTTGCCAATCTTGGTGTTCCTGGCAAATGCCAAACGTCCTGCACAGTGTTGGGCTGTAAGCACAACCCCCATCTGTGGAAGTCAGGCCCATACCACCCTCATGGAGTCTGTTTCTGACACAGACACATGCACATTTGTGGCCTGCTGGAGGTCATTTTGCAGGGCTCTGGCAGTACTCCTCCTGTTCCTCCTTGCACAAAGGCGGAGGTATCGGTCCTGCTGCTGGGTTGTTGCCCTCCTACATCTCCTGATGAACTGGCCTGTCTCCTGGTAGCGCTTCTGGACACTACACTGACAGATGGATGAGCTGCACTACCTGAGCCACCACCAATATGGATGTAACATGCTACCACTAGAGTGAAAGCACCGGCAGCATTGAAAAGTGACCAAAACGTCATCCAGAAAGCATAGGAACTGAGAAGTGGTCTGTGGTCACCATCTGCAGAACCACTCCTTTATTGGGGGTGTCTTGCTAATTGCCTATAATTTCCACCTGTTGTCTATTTATTTTGCACAACGGCATGTGAAATTGATCGTCCATCAGTGTTGCTTCCTAATGCTGAGTTCAGACTGCACAATTTTAGCCTTGATTTTGACTCGCCTACTCGCGGGTCTTGAGAAATCGCTGAAAAACGCCCGGAATCACAGGCATATCACTGCTTGTTCACGCGAGTGACAATCACACAGTGTGAACTATCAAAGACGCGAGAATCGCCGACGTGTCAACAATAAAAAATAGTAGAGTCTCAGGGTCAGAAAACCTTTTTAAAAAATTGTCAAACAGTCGGTACAGCAGCACATTTTGTTCAGGAGGGTTTAAGAAAATTTCTCCTCACACTTTTTCTCCCCTTTTTCAATTGTTTTACTTCAATGAGTGCAATGAGTTACCAAGAGTGCCAATATTAGGGGAGGGCACTGTATATATATATTTCTAAAACATGTCAATAAAAGTAGTCCACTTGGCTATTAAATTTTGAAGCCACAGATAGATTTAAGGCCCTCCAAACTGTAAATAAAATATTTCATGGATCGCAAGAACAGGTTCATTTTCCAAGAAGCAGTTCATTCAAAAGAAAGTCATTTATGAATTAGAATCAAGGAAAGCTTTGTTTGATTAATCACAAAACTGGTGCTTGACTACCACCACTTACAGATGAAAACAGTCCAAAATAGTCCTGAAATTGTTAATTGCTGCCTTCGACCGGATTTTCTGGTCGACTAGTAGTCATTTTAAGCACTTGCCCTGAAATTAGTTTGATGGATATGAGAGGACAACAGGGGATGGACTTATTATGACTTTTATTTACTTCAGAAGCAACAGTTCACAGCATCCATCAGTGATTTAAGGCTAAATTTCTCATTCATTCATCTACATCTTGGCTAGCCTGTCTTTTAAAGACAAATAACTGTGCATTTCGTGCAAGAACAAAAGTGCAGAGCTCAAAGCTGACTGTGTGCCAGCACCTTCATTAATAACAGTTAGAGCGGCATCAGGAAGGCTCGGTGATGAGCTCTTGTTTTAGCCGTCCGGCGATGGAGAAACAGCTGTAGAGCAGCCAGGGCAGCCAGGCAGGGGGTGGGCCTTAGCGGCTGGGCCAGATTCAGCCCTGATGGCTAATTAAAGGTTTGTGGCCATCAAAAGCGGCCCTACTTCCCTCTTCCTGGGAGCAGCCATGCATGGCGTGTGTGCCGTGCCAGAGGAGCAGTGAGGCAGGGGTCATCTCTGCCTCACAGCTGTGCAAGCCTGCCTCGCAAACTCAACGGGCACCCTGTCGGTTCCCGCTCCCCCCCAACCCCCGTCTGCTGCCGGGAAACGGCTGTCGTCTGCAACTGTCTAATCATATATTAATTACTCATGATCAGTCGGCTTTGATTCAATTTCTGGATGTGTGGCAGGCCTGGCTAATGTTATAAAAACTGATATCCGGACGCGACTTTGCTGGATGAATTTGTTGCGTATTTCTCCATCTTTGCATTTTGGTAATGGTCACTTTTTGGCAGTGAAGTTACTCAGAAATGCTGAATAAACTAGAAAAGGGTGAAGTCTTTATGTGTTGAATAAGCAGTGATGGACTTTGGTATTGGTCCAGAGTCCTCAAAGTAATTAATTTTGGAAGCTATTCGCTTTTCAACACAATCTGTTTACACAGCATTTTAACAGCACAGTCCATAAACTGAATGGACAATAGTTATAGATGGATTCTTGGAGAAGAGGATTGTGAGGAGTGAATGCAGCTTAGAGTTCATTTTGGATGTTGTGCATTATTTGTGGCTGTTGACTAAGGGAACTAAGGGAAGAACACAGTTAGATGGGACAATGTTATGCCAGAATGACCTGTGCCAATTACATTTATAATTTAAATGAGTTTAAGATCTTTGACTAAGATGTAATTAAGACAGATTATACCGATTTGAATAATTTTTTATAGAAAAGTGATAGTTTCTGTTTTGGGTCAGTATGAAAAGATTCAATTCAAAGTTTTAATATGAATAAATTAATAGCATTCATATTAATGATTTTAACACAATTTATTTTGATTATTTTATTTTATTTCAGTTAGAGGAAAAAGTCTGAATAACCCATGTTAGTTAAATATATATTTTAAGAGTTGGATGCAATTATAGAAGTGCACCAAATCCTGTGTTGAATTTATAATACTCATTATTTATGTAACTGAATTAATAAGTGTAATATTTTTGTGTGTGTGTGTGTGTGTGTGTGTTTGTGTGTGTGCACATTAGACATTTCTTATACAGATTTGAACCCTTTGTCATATACTTTGTAGAAAAAATATTTTCTGTTTTGGGTCAGTATGAAAACATCCAATTAAAAGTTCTAACTACATTAATTAATATTTATAGTATTCATACAAATTCATTTTGACAAATACAATTAGTAAATGTCTTAAATGTTTTTTGTTTTTTTTCTTCTTTTTTGCAAAGGAGTATCTCTTGGATCCCTAAAATAAAATAATACCAGGATAAACTTTTTCTAACATAATGAATAATAAATTAATAATTAATAAAAAAGCTTATATAAAATTTAACAATAAATAAACTTAATCAAGATAATACATATTATTTCCCCCCTCAGAATATAACTTGCTTCTCAAGTTAATTTATTTTTGTTTTAAAGATGATTACTGTAGATATTCCACATTAAAAACAAGACTAAAATCCAGATGTTGGCATTTTTGGATTATTCCTTGAGGTTTCCCAACAGCAACTTTATGAAAATTTGCTAATTGGTCAATATGGATGTGACAGGTAACTGTGATCTCTGAATATACATACTATGAACTGACTAATTGTATGCTTGCAGTGGAATTAAGAATGATAACAGCTGGCAGTGTACCAATTGAAAATGTCTGACACTAAGAGAGTGTGTGCTTGGGGCAGTCAGATGGTGCCAATCAGCTCTCTGAAACAGGCCAGTCTTCATGTGAATTGAGTGACGGGTGATGGAACTGTCAGAGAAGGGAAACAACAAACTGAATTCACCCTCTCAATGTGTTTGAGAACTATGTATTATTCATCTGAAACACTGACAGACAGAAGGTGATGTTTGAAAACTAGGCTTAATTCATTCAAATGACAGTAAACCCCAAAAAATGTAAATTCTGCCATGCTTTACCAAGCCAATTTCGTTTGGTTTTCTGTGAAAGAGAAGAAAAAATTAAAGAATAGTTCATGTTTTTTTTTCTTAGCAGACTGGTTTGGAATGGCATAAAGGTAAAAAAATAATGACAATTTTTATTTTTGGCGGAACTATCTCTTTAAGGCTTGTCGATCTGACGCAGCATTGGAGACCTCTGGAGCCTATCTCTGCTGAGCTCATTATAAAGTCCTTTTCCACCCAAATGAATGACTAATGCATTGATAACATGCAGGCTAATGCTTGAATGTGGCAGGCGTGCTGTCACAGCAGAGACCGTAATTGGGCTTCCATAAACAGTGAATGCTTTGGGAGAGAGATGGCAGCGGGCAGCAGTCTCTGATCACTGATCAGTTTGCTTTTATTGTCTATTTGATGGATGGCTTTTTTACTCAAGCTCTAGTCATAATGGGGCATTTGTGTCTCTTAAGACCTAATGGACTATTATGGGATTAACTGCTTGTAGATCCTTTGTGTCTATCAGTATCTCTAGTGGACTCTATGTTCTCTTTTTATTTCTCAGTTTAGCCTTTTCTGTTTAAGGCTTCTTTGTGAGTTTTTGAATGTTCAAATAATAGTTTTTTTCCCCCACATTTTTAATACTTTTATAGTTCTTTTGTGTCCTTTTTGGAGCTGCAAGCTTTATTCTCCATTGAAGGCCTATATAAGTAACGTTAAAACACGCACACGTTGGTTTTGTGATTTATGGGGACTCTCCATAGGTGTAATGGTGTTTATATTGTACAGACTGTATGTGGTATTGCCCAACACTGACCCTACACTTTAACCTACCCCTTACAGAAAATTATGTGCATTTTTAGATTTTCAAAAACACACCATTTAGTATGTATTTTAAGCCTTTTGAATTATGAGGACACCAAAAATGTCCTCATAAATCACCTTCATATTTTAATATATGTCATACCCATGTCATTATGCAAATTTGTGTCCTCATGAACCATATAAACATGCAGACACAAACTATATGTGTATAGATATATGTGTATATATATCACAATCAGTGCAATTTATAGCTCAAAAACAAATGAGGGTTATGAGGGTAAATTCAGGTAAACTGGGACACTATTTGCCATTGGGATATCCTGAAAAAATGACCTGATCTCGATGTTCATATTGTTCGATGTTCAGATATTCGTAGTAGAGTAGATTTTAGTGTCTCATCTGCATGACCCTATCGTACCCTTTTGCATAGGTATTACACACGTAACGTAAACAATGTATGCTGTTCTGTGTCAGCGACACTGTAAGTGGATGCACTGTTTACATAGTTAATGCTTTGATCTGAATGTAAACAACATATCCAAGTACCAACTTATTGGAAATACGTGCCTCTTACATTTCTGCAAAACTGAAAAAAACGTACCTATACATACGATTCACTGCAGTTTCAGATGAAATGAACACCACAGGCAGTAAAATTCCCACAACTTTTTTCTCTGTAAATCAAACTTTTGTGTGACAAGGAATAATTCCAACATGATAGAGCATTGATCTTTAGTGACACTCACTGAATATCTGAAATCTGAACAGCCACAAAACTTACCTCAAGCAGCACTATAAAACACTGCAATACGTACCTCTACCAACCTAATACAAACATGCCATGGTTGGGTTTATACATGTGTTTTAGCGCCAATCTCTGGACATTTCACTTTGAAACTGTGGCGAAAGATGCAATAAGGTACATAATTACAGGGTTGCAGAAATGTATGTAGAGGCATGTATTTCCAATGAGCCTGGATGCATTTGCATTGCATGCGTTGTTTACGTATGTGAATTGCTGAATAAAGTCATTATTTTAGTTATCTTTGCACACAAAAAAGTATTCTCATAGTTTCAAGTTAAGTTATTTTAATGTCCTCCTTGCTACATTTCTGATCCTTGATCATGCAGTTGAACAAATTTCTTGCAGGTTTAGAATGACGTGAGGGTTCTTAACTTCTTGGTGAACTGTCCCTTTACAATTTTGTAAATTATTTTATTTTTTAACATTAAAGAATAGAACCTAATGATCAGCCAATTAATGGTTATAAGTCATAGCATCAAATTATAGGCCTCTCCGTTAAAAAAAAACAAAAAAAAAACAGCATATGCGGGTTAGGTATGTTTTAAAGCTGGGTTAAAGCTGGTCCTCTGCTGGTTTAATCTGGTCATGTGCTGGTCCTAAATTGGTCTGACCAGTATATGACCAGCATAAGGACCAGCTTAAACCAACATCCCATTTTCAAAACATACCTAACCAGCATACAGTATGCTGTTTTTTTTCAACATGGTTTGCAACCAACTTCTAGTCACCCAGTCACCAATAAAGGAGCAAAAAACGACACAGAAGCTTTAAACACAATAATAGACAACATTCATGATGCTTCTTTTGGAATCTGACCTCCAAAAAGACACAGAATAGGTCGTTTTTGTCTTGACTGATATTGACCAATTGTTCTAATGTACTGAAGAAAGCCACACATGGATCCAAGTTTAGCTCCTCTGTTCTTCAGTTCAACTGTACACCAGCGCTTACGGCCTTGTTACTTGTTCATTTGTGAATACAGTGCTTGTGTGATTTGCTGAATAGGGACATTACATTTGTGTCACAGATCAGCAGACTGAACAATGAGATCACTCTTATGTCTGAAAGTTCAATCATGTGCCTTTGAGTACAGATGAAAAAGCAAGTGAATGGAGCGAATGGTCTTTCAATATGGCCAAAGTGAATTGGGCCATGTTTACAGCCTTCAAGCGATCGAGTCAATGCATTCTTAACGTTTAGGGAATGCGAACGGTGTAGCACTCTCCCTTTGAAAACCTACCCAAACCAGTGGCACAAAATAACTTTCTTTGAGGCCAGGTGTTTAAATTCTTTCCACATGACAGGCTGTGAAGGAAGAGGTGTTTAGTTACCACAGAACAATGCAAACTCATGGAGGCTTTCACCAGCTCTTCTACTGTGTCACCCACTATATAGAAAGAAACACAAGTGCTAAGAAAAAATGTAAATATGAGTGAGCTGAATGGCTCGTCAGGATGGAAACCTTGAGATCAGAGCGTCTTCAGAGAAACCCCGCTTCAGATACTGCACAGGTCACACCAAAGAGAAGCGAAGAAAGACCGGCACAGAAACATATGAATGGTTCAAGTACCAGTGTCAGAGGTAAGGAACGCCAAGCACTTCAAGACAGAAGAAAGACCACAGTGTTTCTTCCTCTACTTGACTCAGATCTCAGCTTTCCAATGGCCCCAAACAATAATACTCCATCATATTGCGTGTGAGCATGAAGTGAGTAGATGTGTGAGAATAACTGAGCTTATGATTTAGAATTGAATAAAAGAGGTTAGTTTTTCATAGAATAGCGTATTATTATTGTTGTTATTGTGTTAGTTTGTCCTTTAGTGCATATAAATTAGTGCAGTAGTTAAACTGATGTATTATTATGATCGAACATGAATTAACAATAGTGATTTACAGTAAGATTAGCCTAGATCAGTAATTCTGTGAAAAGGGTTTTGTTTATGATATGTCATTTTAGCAAATTAAAGTTTATTGGTCTTGTGTTTGCACATGCAGATAGATTTGGATGGATTTTGTGTTTATTTTAAGTATTTTGTTTGTGTTTGTATTTTTAAAATGCATTTCTCTGTTTTATTTGTGCCTGTTTTGTTTTTTGATGTTGTTTTGTTTTTTAGTTTACAAACTACTTTTAAAAATGCCTTTATCCCTCTGATGCGTCATGGTCACAATTTTATCTATTCTTTTGTTTTGAGATATTGCATAATACTATATAAGCAAGATGGCGACAGGAAAAGAGGATGCACCATGTACTTTGGGAATAAGTGCTAAATACTTCAGAGAACAAATTTAACAGTTAAATAGTATGTCATAAATATATTGATCCTCATTTTATTTATTTTTTTGTACTTTTTTTCTGTAACAGGATATATATATATATCGGTCCACTACTGTGGATGCCATGCACCAAAAGGATAATGCATACAGTCTATATTTATATACTATGTTATATAAAACTGTAGGCATGTAAAGATATATACTGTACGAGTGCAGATATATGTTTGCGTGATAGTGTTTGAGTGTGTGGTGGGAGGCTGTGTGCGCTTGAGTGTGTTTGTATTTGTGCTCACATGTGTATGAGTAACCCCACCACACACACTTTCCCACTATATAGTCTCTGTGCACAGCCCGCAAATGTTGCTCTGCAAGTTCAGGACTCAGTCCTCCGTAAATGCTTAGAACATACTTTAATATTTTTGTTGAACTGTTCTGGAGCAGTGTTGTAAATACAATGTAACCATTGATTTCATTTTGTGTCCTTGTTTGGAAGCACAAACAGAGTAGTTTCACTTTTACAATGACACACACCATCTCCAGAACATGGTGCTGGCAGCAACACTACAGCGGAAATAATAGCTCCGCCCTTCTTCCTTTGCGTAAACATTTGGGCGGTGTAATGATTATACACCGACTCTGTGATTAAACGAACTGTTTTAGGGGGGTGTGTACTTAAATATTTGCAACTTAAGGGATCTTATCTATTCACTAACGGCACATAACACTCCAGAGAAAGGAAAACTTGAAATCGCATTACATGAGCTCTGTATTGACTATAATAACTTTTTTATATAATTTTTTTTTTTTTTTTGCTTTATTCATAAAATGAATTTATTTCGCTTTGCTTGGTTATTATTCTATATAATTTTCCATTTGGTTCATTTCATTATTTTGTTTTACTTTTATTGTTTTGATTTTTATTTTTGTGGCTATCATTTAGTTCTGAATTTGTAAATGTCTTTAAAAATAAAACTTTAAGACCAACAACGAATGATTTGCATGCCACATGGAAGTTCTCACCGCTCTACTCCCCGCTGAACAGAATGTCCAAGTCCACAGTACAGCCAAGTGCCTTTGTTCCCCTCTCACTATGCCATGCCTGCATTCCAGCTCCTTGAGAGCTTATAGTCTGGAGAGAGATTTGCTTTCTGGGTCCCGGCGGGCTGGGGCCATGATCAAAGTTGGGCCTTAATTTCCTCCAACAGCTTAATGAAGAGGCCTCACTGTTACAAGCACACCGCAACAAGCCTGCTGGAAGGTTCACTGTGCGCTCAGTGGTCCGCCATCTGCATTAAAATGCTGACTTGGCTTCAAGCGAGGCGTGGGCACACAGGGAGAGCCGTTACTGTATTGTGTCCAGGGCTGCAGAGACGATCCCTCACACAGCTGGGGTCTGTTTGGATCATGTGGCCAGAGGCACGTGTTAGAAACAGACCTGCTCTGGCTTTCACAGTATTACGTCCCGTAGAGAGGAGCGGGCAGCCAGCAAAGATCTGCCACATTCGCCCTGTGTCATCTGGACCCTGGTGACTAACTAGCACCAGCAGCCAGAATATCTACGGACATATGTCAGCCACCTCACATTGTTCTGCAAATTAGATTGTTGATGCAAATCATTAGGTTGTCTATTTACAGTAGAGCTGAAAGTTATGAGAGTTGAACTTTGTGATGTAAATGAGATGGAATATTGTTTTTGAAGGTCTCTGCATTTTGATTTACTCCTTATGTAATTGCCTGCTTTTGGACAGAATCAACGATTGATGTTTGCCTTAAAATGATTAGTAGGAACATTCTGGTTACTTGCTGGTTTTGTATATTATCTGTACCAGGCTTTAGAAGGGAATGAGCTTTTTCTGGCCTAATTCCCGAGAAATTATGTGTAATGGATTTAAACTTAAAAGAATATTTTTATTTGGTTTTATTATTTATATTATATTTATATTTTAGTCCTTTCCCCAGAAATCATACAGGATGCAAATAGTATATTTATATATATATACATTTACACACACACACACACACACAGCATATCTTTATTTTATTTATATATATATATTTTTTTTTTTCACATTAGTTATACAGAATTGTCATTTAAACGTTTCAGTTAGACTATCCCTTTAAGGACTGGATTTTTTTTTCCACATACAGGGAAATTTATTTTTTTCCATGTACAGCATAACAACACAAGCATGGATGCACAGAGAGATTGCATCTATAGAAAATAATTTAAAAGCTGTATTAGCTAATGGTGTTAAAAAAAAAGCTATCGCAGGACTTGGACTAGATTTCTCTTGCTTAAACAATTATTAAATGTCATGAAAACATGACAGGAACTGATGGAAGAGTATATCGGTTTTCCGCAATCATTAGCACCTAATCCCATGAGAAATGACTCACTAATGACGGCTGATAGAGGGGTCTGCTTGTGAAATTGAATTGAAAGTGCCACAAAAGATCATTTCGTATCAGAGAGCAATGCTTCATGGCTGGTATGCGCAGGCTAAACGAATCAGACTCAAGATGTCCAGGTGTACTATCAAGCAGAAGTGTGTGCTTCAACCTGGCAGGGTGGAAAAAGCGGCGGGTTGTGATCGTACCTGCATGGATGCTCTCTCTCAGAACACACACAGAGCACATCTCGTCTCAAACAAACAAGTCTGAAGGGCAAACGCCTTTGGCTGTCACTTTAAACTAAATGTGGCCACAAAAACTGTGACAGCTGAACAGCCAAATCAAATCTGTGCTTTGTACAAATAAGTAGTACTTCTATGTGTTTATTGTCAGCATTAATTTCCATATTGATACTAGTTTATTTCCTTGGGTTTATTTTTTTAGCCCTATTTTGTCTTTAATGGTGGAATGAGTGAGTACACACACATAACAATAATAATAATAATTGCATATACTGTAATAATAATAGCACATTTTTTATCTAATACAGCCATGAATCTTTTTGGGAATGATGCAACAAGTTTTTCACACCTGGATTTGGGGATCCTCTGCCATTCCTCCTTGTAGATCCTCTCCAGTTCTGTCAGGTTGGATAACCTGATCAGACGGCAATTTGTACATATTTTACAAGGTGGCTAATATGTACGAATTTGTACAAGCTCACTCTTATGAATTCATACGATTTATTCTAAATCGTACGTATTTTACGAGTTGGCAATTTGTATGAATTTGTACGAATGACCTAAACCAGGGCAAATCATACGAAATTGTAATAGAATTGTAATTGAGTCGTACGAATTAGCACAAATTTGGCACCTTGTACGAATACGTACGAATTGCTCGTGAGACTGTGTTGGGTAGGATGGTAATTGTTGGTGGACATCCATTTTTAGGTCTCTCCAGAGATGCTCAATTGGGTTTAAGTCAGGGTTTTGGCTGGTCCATTCAAGAACAGTCACGGAGTTGTTGTGAAGCCACTCTTTCGTTATTTTAGTGGTGTGCTTAGGGTCATTGTCTTGTTGGAAGGTAAACCTTCGGCTCAGTCTGAGGTCCTGAGCACCCTGGCAAGGTTTTGGTCCAGGATATCCCTGTACTTGGCCACATTCATCTTTCCCTCGATTGCAACCAGTCGTCCTGTCCCTGCAGCTAAAAAAACCCTCACAGCATGATGCTGTCACCACCATGCTTCACTGTTGGGACTGTATTGGACAGGAGATGAGCAATGCCTGGTTTTCTCCACACATACCGCTTTTAAGGCCAACAAGTTTTATCTTGGTCTCATCAGACCAGAGAATCTTATTTCTCACCATCTTGGAGTCCTTCAGGTGTTTTTTTAGCAAACTCCATGCGTGCTTTGATGTGTCTTGCACTGAGGAGAGGCTTCTGTCGGGCCACTCTGCCATGAAGCCCAGACTGGTGGAGGGTTGCAGTGATGGTTGACTTTCTACAACTCTTTCCCATCTCCCGACTGCATCTCTGGAGCTCAGCCACAGTGATCTTTGGGTTCTTCTTTACATCTCTCACCGAGGTTCTTCTCCCCCGATAGCTTAGTTTGGCCGGACGGCCAGCTGTAGGAAGGGTTCTGGTGATCCAAAACATCTTCCATTTAAGGATTATGGAGGCCACTGTGCTCTTAGGAACCTTAAGTGCAGCAGACATTTTTTTGTAACCTTGGCCAGGCATCTTCAGACAGTTCCTTTGACCTCATGATTCTCATTTGCCCTGACATGCATTTTGAGCTGTAAGGACTTATATAGACAGGTGTGTGGCTCTCCTAATAAAGTCCCAATCAGTATAATCAAACACAGCTGGACTCAAATGAAGGTGTAGAACCATCTCAAAGATGATCAGAAAAAATGGACAGGACCTGAGTAAAATATAGGAGTGTCACAGCAAAGAGTCATTAGAATACTTAGTTTTACAGCATTCTTTCTGAATACTTAGTTCCATGTGATATTTCAGTTTTTCTTTTAATAAATCTGCAAAAATGTAACAAATTCTGTGTTTTTCTGTCAATATGGGGTGCTGTGTGTACATTAATAAGGGAAAAAATGAACTTAATAATTTTAGCAAATGGCTGCAATATAACAAAGAGTGAAAAATTTAAGGGGTTCTGAATACTTTCCATACCCACTGTATATATATATATATATATATATATTTGTGCTGTCAAATAATTATTTGCAATAACCACATCCAAATGAAGTTTTTTTCTGTACATAATATATGTGTGGAATATGTAGATGTATTATGTTTATATATTATATATATTTATTCATAATATAAAATATAAATTCGAATATAACTATATACTGTAAATGTGCACACATGTAAAAACATATATATTGTATTTATGTGTCTTTACATATACATACAAATAAGCTCAGTACACACATATTATGTAAACAAAAACTTTTATTTTGGATGCGATTAATCTTGATTAATTGTTTGACGGCACTAATATATATTATTTTAGAATATATTACACACACATATTCCAAGTATATTAGAAATTATTTATAATAAATAAAATAATTTACTTACACATTTGCTGAAGAATATTTTTGACAATTATTGTTTTTGTAATAAATTGCAAATGTTTCTCCAGTAAATGAAAACAACAACAAAAAAACCTTTCCCCTTCACCCCGAATAAATATGTTTTAAAAAATCTTTTAAAAAATCTAATTGTTATATTATAATATAAAACAATTACACAGCATTATGTAGTTCAAATTAATGTTTGGTGCAAAGCACTTTATATGGTTTATGGTTGTTAACATTATGGTGATGCAGGAATTAAGTTAATACAGTAATGAATTTCCTATTTTTATTACAGATCTAGATCTAACATGACTTGAATGTTCAAACAGAGTCTTCATGGCTTTTCTGACATGTGCCAATGTGAACACCTGCTTCAAACACACTGTTGTTGTTACCATGGTACCACTTCTCACATCACCTTGTTGTAATGGTTTAAACAACAAGATCAAGGCTGTCTCAGCTGTTACTGTCACTGTTGCTAGGCAACTTTGCAATCAGAGTTCAAGGATACAAAAGAATAAAGCTTGTTGATGTCCCCTTCCGCCTTCCGCAGACTCGCCATACACACACATCACACGCAGGTCACTCAAAAGTCAAGAATATATGGACAGATCATTAATTAACATGACTCGTGTCTTATTATTTTAGTCTAAAAGCATTTACTGCTAGGGCATTTGATAATTAATCTGACATGATATAGCCCATTCAAATTATATTTGAGATTGTACTGGGGGTTTTAAAAAAAGTAAATAAATGTGTCCAAATTGTTTCTTGTAGATTTTTTCTAGTGTTGTTTCCAGGCTAGGAGTGGATTTGTCAAGGACCAGCAAAGTTTAGATGTGTTTTTCCCTCCTGAAATCTAAATCATACTCATTTTCACCAGTTTATTTAGCAGTCACCATCCCCCATCTATGCAGTTCATCACAGAAAATTATTTCGGTGTTTTATGAGACTTCTGGAGTGCTTAAATAATGTATGTTGTAACAGTGCCCCCTAGCGGTGGGAAATGAGTATTAAAGGTTTTATTTCTATCTTAATTAAGACTTCACTTGACAGTGAGAATTTGCATTATTCATTTACAGTTTTTGTGCATTGTATGCATATAGTTCTCATATTTTATATCCCAAGCATTTTCATTTTGTTGATCTAATGATGAGCGGATTTTTGAAGGGTCAAAATTAAACTTGATTGAAAGCTGTGAGCCAAAAGTAAGCAATAAATGTAAATAAATGAATATAAATAATAAATGCACAAACAAAAAAATTATAATTTTGTGTATTTTTTTTTTTTTTTTTTTTTTTACAATTTCACATTTCACACAAAAAAAAATCTTAAACAGTTTTTATATTTCTGTTAAAAAAAAAAAGATTTAGAAATGAAAAAATGCTCATGCTAAAATTTTGTAAACATCAGTGGGGGTTATGTTTTAATTATGAGTAAACACAATTGTTTTAACCTCTTATTTTCAAGATTACTAATCCAACAAAAACACAGAGATGTCAAAAAATCTTGTTGCATTCTTCCAATTTGCCATTTGATGTCAGCAGAGACTCTGAGGACTGTTTCAATGTCGATCTGCAACATCCTCAGCAGAGGTGAGCAACAGACTGTTAACCTATGCACCTCACAAATATAACATTAATTGGGACTTATCCCTGAATTCGATATTTGTAAGAGATTCAGGAACCAGAAGAAACAAAGTATGATTATCGTTTCTTGATTTTATAATAAGAATGATCAGTTCTGACATGCCTGAATATCATGGCCCTAAACAAGAAAATGTCACTAATTCTATAATGCAAAGAGGTTGTGCCTCATGGATACTTCATGTTATGTATAGTGACACCAATCCCTGTTTTGAAGAATTAGTTCACCCCAAGAATTAAAAATATGGGAGCTGGCACTTTTTCCTTTTATTTATTTTTGTGCACTTTATTCTAAGCCTTCCAAACCCACTGTATGTGATTGTGATATACATTCTACTGAGGTGTTTATGGAGCTTTTGCATCCTTTTTAAAGATTGAAAAGCGTGTAAGTGTAACCATCTGCATTCGAAAAACATCTTCATTTGTGTAGAACCAGTTTTGGAGCAGCATGAGGCTAAAGTAAATTATGACAACTGTCATTTTTGGCAGAACTTGTTCCTATACAAATGCATTTCATGCATATCAAAAAGATAAGATTTTCCCATATGATCTGAATTCTCTCTGCATGTCTTCACTTTCTCCTTCCCATCTGGAAACAATCTCATTTTCATGATGCATAGGATGGATCCTCAAAGCTGACTTTCAAGTAACCTTTCCTTACTTTTGACAGCTTTCCTTCTCCTATATATAATACATTTTGACATTAAACTGTATCTCAATGAGCATCTGTAAATTCATTGGAAGGTATGTCCAACAGACCTATAAGCTTGAGACTTTTTGAACAAAGTAGGAACAGCTCTGGCACTAGTATGTGCAAGCCACAATGATAAAAGTGTTGGCTTGCAGTTTTAATACATCAAACCTTAATTAACTTGGCATCGTTGCTTCTTTATTTTATAGATATACAGTAGCTGTGTACATTTATGTTAAATCAGGAAGAAAAAGATGTATAATGTGCTTTATAGATTAGATTTACTTTTGCAGCCTAACATTGGTGAAACAGTCTAAAAAGAGATCAAAGGTCTCTAGAGGGATGTTTGGGTTCCTGATGTAGTTATTTAATGTGTGGATATGAAACTATTGAATAAATCTTGTGTGAGCAGTACCATGTCTTGATGCTTAATTAAATTAATTAGCAAAAAAAAAAGCATATGCAATGTGGTGGGCATTTTTAGAGATTAACCGAGTTAATTAATTAATGAATTTGGAATGTTTTGCTCTGTAAGAAAGCACTAGGTTCATTCCTCTGAGCAAAGAAGCAGGTGTTTACATGAGGATGCATGATCACTTGGGTGGCTTAACATAGCTCCATGAAGGACAAATGAGTGCCGTGTGAAGAAAAAAGCAATTACAAAGCCCTGAAGGGCACTCCACTGGGACGCGGCGAGTGCGCTAGCATTCTATTCAAGGACTGACTGATGTGTTCCACCATCTCGTGTACCAGCCTCACAGAAAGACGCTACAATTGGTGTGACTGCCATGTCAAGATATGATGACCTTCACATACCCCATCGATGCTGCCACTTCGACTAGAACAGGAAGCAAACATGGGGGAAAGGATGTTCATGTACACTTGAACTTTAATGGAAGTCCTTCAACTTAGCTGTTCATAATAGGGGTTTCATGTCTTCATTCAGTCCACAATGGACTGTTGATAGCCAAACAGTACTTTTTAAAGTCAACAGAGGTTATTTCTATGCATTTAGTAGTATGGTTTAGGTGAAGTGATGTTTTTTAACACAGGTTCTGTACGATTTATTATGTTGATAGGTACGTAATGCTGTGTTTTTATTATGTTGCTTCAGGTACGTATTTCAGAATTCAAATATCCAGGGACTGTCGCTCAAAGTTAGGGTTAGGGTTGCTCCATCATGTTGGAAATATGCCTGATTGATATAAAAGGGCATTTGTTGATGCAACGGTGTCATTTCAATATCTTTTATGCAGATTTGAACTATTTTACTAAATAGTACTCCGTGAGCTAACGAACAAACCTGCTGTCACAAGATATGTGTGATGCTAGTGTTCAGAAGCATCAGTTTTCAAATCTCCCAGCATATTAATGTTGTTTTGAAGTCATAACATGATGTTCTTCAAGTAATTGTGTGAAAATGATGCTTAAATTAATCAAAACTCTGTACATTTGTATGCAAAGGAAAAAGGTTTCTGAGTGTTACTACCTCTAGTGTTCATTTCTTTTAAAAACTGCAGTAATATGTACTTATTGAGACGTATTTCGTGTCTTGCTAAAAAAGCGCACCCAGGTATGTTTATGCCATGAAACAAGGTAGTGAATTTCATTTATATAGCAACAATTACCAATACAATGTTTTCCATGGTGGAAGCTTCCATGTCTTACAGTACATTCTGTACATTCAGTACATTCTTTAAGACAGTGATGACATTTTTCTGGTGTCTGAATTGTTTTTGAAGGCAGCTTATAAATGGGATGGACCTAAATATCTCCTGTATAATATAAATGTCTCCTGTCTCTGACGTCAGAGCTCAGGACAGTCACTAGTAAAGGATTTGTCTGGTCATTAACCATTGCCATGTTATCATTCTCCAGAATGATCATTCACATTGCATTTCCATTCAGAATGGCTGAGCAGCAGAACGGAATGCCCATGAGCAAAGATTGAGGTATTTATTTCACGTCCTGCTGTAGCCATGCAACTACATCTTAGATGAATGAAAATGCAAGTTTTCTCCAGACCTACTTGGTTTCCTCTGTTCACATAATCTTAAACCTCCATGGTTACAAGGTTTGTTGTAGTACACAACTGCCATAGCTGTGTCTCTGCACCAGTGAGAGATATCAAAAATGGCAGTTCCACAAACATAGCGAGTTGCAGAGGCAAACACATGTTCGAGAATATCATCCTGGGCTCTTCATTTCTCCACCAACCAAAATCACTTGTTCTTTTGTAGGCCCTGACAGAATTTATAAACTCATGTCTGGAGTGGGCCGAGGAATCATTTTGGTGTCAGGCAGATTGACATCCTCCGAAACTGAAGGCTTTGTATTTTTTTCCCAGTGCCTTCCCAGGTGTGGAGGTCGTCATCTCAGCTGTAACAAGATGATAAACAGTTCTGACAGTGACCACGTCATGTGGCACAATGTGATAGTGTTTTTCGTTATTTTATCATATTTTCCGGTAGCTGAAGGGAATTTTTTACATTCGTAAAGCCTTATGGAAAGAATTTTATTTCTTGCCTTTTTTTAATGTCCGCAAAACCCTCGAGTGAGAATAAAAGTCTGAAGTCCATACAAATGGGCATTTTTTACCCCAGAGTGTGCATTGGCATTTCTTAAGTAGAGGCAAACAACTTAAACCACAACACAATGGAAGTTTAGTATTGCTGTTAATTGTAGGTCTATGTATGACAGGGTTTAATTTTCATCTGTGACCATCTAACTGTGTTCATCTGCATATTAATCAGCTTATCTCCAAATAAAAATGTGAAAACTACATTTTGATTTGAGGTTGTATTTTACCTCTCTTGGAACGTCTTTTAAGTTCTCCTAAAATAAACAATACTGTAATAATACTGAAGGTCTTTTGAGGTAATTTTCTCTAAAAATGACAGCAGTGGTTCTTGTAGCTATATACATGAGCCCTCAAATGTGACAGGCCTAGGAGAGACATGAAATTGGCGCCCCTTTAGTTATCCAAATGATTTGTTTGCATTAGGGACGGTAATTATATATATTTAGGAAATATTTAACCGATAACGCATTCAGAATCAAGAAACCGCGTGTGGTGATAAGCAATTACTGAATAAACCATTTTCACAACATTCTACTTTATGTATTTCATATACCTCAAAAATGATTATGGGGTGTCTAGCCCTGCATCTATTTTTAAGATTGTTATCTATACTTTATTTTCCAATTGTAAGAAGCAGTAACAGTCAGATTTTTCCTGATCTGATGCTTAAAACTGACTTTAAACATTTGGTGTAATCAAATGCAGTGTGGCTGAAACAAGTCACATTAATATTTACAATGAAGAATCACAATAATAGATTTAATAGCTATATCCAAAAGCTCTTTTATTTAAATTGATCTTCAGTTTTTGAATCTTCTCTTTCAATGCAGATCTTTATAGATCGTTATAACTCATTGTGTCTAAACCAACAATTACATCTCCAAAACATGGCATAAATGGAAATTAAAACCCAAAATATTTAAAATGAATGAATAATCACATTCAAAGAATGATGCTGATGATAATACATTTAAAATAATGAAAGGCATGTCCAATTGTTACAGTGATTTTCTTTAAAAGGAGAGGTTAAATCTAGTCTTAGCCATTTTTCAACCAATAATACTGAATTTCATTCAATTCTTCTTTATTTGATGAATAAATCATCCATGTCACAGGTCTAAGAGAATGTCTCTGTTCGTTATTAAGAGCCTCATTTAAAACTTAAATCCTGTGAGAACCCCATTTTATTTCTATGCAGTGTTGCATCGCTGTGGGTTTTTAATTTGTGTCTGCAGTTCAGAGATAAAAAAAAAAGGCAAGTGGGAGATTCAAGAGTTCCAGCATATCCTTGGGAGACAGCATCACTTAATATTTGTCTTATGCCAATTATGTAAATGAATTTTGCATTTCGGATTGTGCAGAGTAATCTCTAGGTAAGAAAAGAGACTGCCAAGGACTGTTGAGACCTGGTTGTTCCCAAACTTTATATTCATCTGAAATTGAAAATTGAACACCGATTATTCAGGATTCTGTCTCATCTGAATATGAGATGACGTTTAAGATAACAGGGTCACTTTTCTTTAGTTAACTGACTCAGGCAAACATTCTTAAAGGTTTTGTTCCTAAACAAGGTCTGTACTGATTTTTTTTTTTTTTTTTCCTGTGTGGCAAGATTTGTGCAAAATCCCTGGGTATAAACAGTGAGTGTGATTAGTGTGATTGTTCCTAGATCTTCCTGGATCAACATTCCAGGGATAATTTGTCTGTAAATATCTGTTTTAGGCTTATGATCAGGTTTAGGTGCTTTCACACCCTTGTTAATCAGCTATCATTTCCTGCTGATTTTAGCAACAACTTTTGGGTAGGGATTGGGATAAATATGTTTTTACACAGTAATGTTGATCCAGGATCATTAGTTGGCAAAATCAAGGCGACCGGTTATATACTGTGCTAACAGCATGGTAACATCTGGTAACATACACTCTTCAATTCGAGAACCGACTTCTAAAACTCAAAACGTGCCACAGGATGTTATTTTTCAACTTGTGCATTATGTTTCCTTTCAGGGAGGCATATTGCGAGCTGTTGGGAGGCTGTGCATTTTGTGATGAGAATGATCTTGAAGGTCTTCATGTATGATCAGCTTTTAGATTCTGATTGCTTCCTGGCCTTGGAAAGACACCTTGAGGATCTTGAGAGGATGAAGTTGGATTCATGTCATTGAACAGATTGCTGATGAACAGATGTATCAAGATTGGAAAAAAAGAAGAAAATGGAAAAGGTTTAGTGAATATTTAGTAGTAGATGAAGCTGTTATGTGCAAGGAACTGTAATAGAATACGATGGCATTTATCACCAATTCATCATGTCCCTATCATTCTGAAGGTTGTATGATGGCCTTGTCACTCAAAGAAGACCAGAAATATGATCCATTTAAATTTTTTCAAAGAATGTTTATTGGAAATTGGAAAATTATATGTATTATGTTTTACAACTCTCCAGCATCAAATCAAATACCTCATTCTCTAAATTGTGTAACAAGAAATGTGGCTTTTGCCAAATTTTGTGTGTATTTCATTGGTTTAACATGTTACCATACACAAGCAACCATCTCATATACAGTATGGGCAGATCAGGACTTATTCAAATGATTTATATGATAAATTGCACATAGCATTGTTTATACAATCAGTGGCATTTAAATAATAGTTATTATTATAAATGTTTCTGATATTTTAGCCTGTATGTGGAATGCGCATGAGCAAGTAAAGGTGAATAATGCCATACTGTATAACAATCATCTGAATGTCATCGAGAATGAAAAACAGCATTGATTTCTTCTGAAGACAGCAGAAATTACAGCTTATTTAATTACATATTAAGCAGTTATGCATATGACTATTTGTCAAAATTTTGCAGACAAGACATTTTTAATGGTTACTCTTGGTTTCTTATCCTTTCAAGC
This sequence comes from Enteromius trimaculatus, assembly GCA_032361065.1. NCBI lineage: Eukaryota > Metazoa > Chordata > Actinopteri > Cypriniformes > Cyprinidae > Enteromius > Enteromius trimaculatus. Next base: position 14,575,780 of record JAUMHP010000076.1, read on the forward strand.
CTATGTCTCCAACAACCACTTTTTTGAAAGTGCCAGATGTATGTGAGCATTTCAGTGAGGGTAATTCAACCGATATATGCGAGGCCGGTAGATTATTCCATTTACTGAAATTGCTTTTAGCGTTCTGTAATAGAGCAGAATAATTTATCTTAATGGAAGGTTTTATGAAAACACCCAGATATTTAAAACCGTTAGGGCTGCATTTCATGTCGTCAAAGAGACTCTTGATTATTTGAGCTCGGGAAAAGAAAATGTTTGCAAAATTCAAACACACAATAGGACCCAATATGTATTATAAGACATGCTGAAATGACTGATTGATTAACTGTGAAGCACTTGATAGAGTACTACAGTTTTTCACTCCCTCGAGCTGTGAAATCTATAATACCTCACCCACTTTTTAGAATATACTGTATGTTTACTTCTTTTCTTTTTAAATGTTAATGCAGATATTGACTTGTACTCGCGTGCACAAAAACATTTTGGATTGTCATGCAATGGTGCATTGCCAGTTACATTCCCTTCATTCTTATACACATGTATGAGATGAATTTAAATGGATGGGCATCACTATGAAGCAAGAAGCAATTTCAATCATGCATCTTTTTTCACTGCGGCTGCACATTTTTATAATACCTGGTAGTGGTGCAGATAACTGCCACTGATTATTGTAACCCAGAGGAATCTATAGCCATCTACTTCAAATAGGTGGAGGAAAATTGGTGATCAGTGATGGTTCCAACTTATCATCAGCTGTGACCCATGATTTTTTTTGGGAACATTAGTCTACAATACAGAACATGCAATCACCACAGACAAGGATGGTGCGCAAAACCAATGAAGAAGCAGAAGTAGCTGATTTGATGAGGTCCTAAGCAATCTGTCATGGATAAATCTTGACCATCTTAAAGTATTGCGGGAGTAGAATAGAAGTGGTGTAACGAAGCATGAAGATGTAGAGTTGCATCATGAAAGTGTCACTTAATGTAATAAGCAGTTAAGTAATTTAATAAATGGTTAAAAAAAACTATTGGTTGGCACATAAACAGTAATTAAAACAAACCCTTATTGCATTTAATAAGGACTGGGATTTTAAGCTCTGGGAATACAAAAGGTCTTTTTTGTAGTTCATACAACTTTTGCATTATATTTCAAGTATTCTGAAGCTATAAAAAAGTGCTGTGTGTTCATTGTTTTATTGCAGACAAATAAAGTATATAATAATAATTACACCAGAATCAGTAAAAGCAGGAGTTCATTTCAGAATGGCCAACAGAACTATTAGAAGGAAGCAAGGAAACTAATTAACTAATCAAGTAGAAATGGAAGCAGGCATTGTCAGTGAGGTGAAAACACATAATGAGCAGTGCAGAGACAGAGACCTCTGTTGGTGAATTACTGTATGGAAATTTTTGCATGTTTTAATGAATACTGCCTGACACAAACTGAAAAAAATGTGTTCTTGATTTTAGTGGGGTATATAAATGTAGAAATGCAGCCCAATACCGGAATCATCTTTTTTCTCTTTCCACTCTTTAAGAAATATTGGTTTCTATTCCTAGTATTTGATCCTTTTTTTAATTTATGATTGATTAAAAGGAGAGTTAATATGTGTGGAACAGTGTCAGCATAAAATGAAGAACAAAAAAGTAAGTGTCAGGGGAAAATGACAATGTATTAAAACTCACTTTCTTCATGTTCCGTAAATAGAAAAAAAAATCATAACATACATATTATTTATAAATAATTGCACTAATAAATATATGTTTACACATACACAGTATATACAAGTTATATTTGCATCCCTTTCCCTGTTCATCATTCTGTTGTATTATTGTAACGATCAGCTGGATGTGCCAGCACAGCTCTGGGTGGCACTCCATGCTCTCCACGAACTGTGTGTGTGTTTGTGTCTGTTTTTCACTCATGGACTCATATCAATTTACTCATGTATCCGCCCACCTTGTATTTTGTCTTGTTGTTTCATTCATGTCTCCGCCCAGCTCGTCAGTTGTCATGGTGTTTCATTTTTGGCTCCACCCATTGA
>JAUMHP010000076.1:14602511-14621748 GCA_032361065.1 Enteromius trimaculatus
CTATCTATCTATCTATCTATCTATCTATCTATCTATCTATCTATCTATCTATCTATCTATCTATCTATCTATCCTTCACGACCTGTTATAAAGTGAGATTATTTCATAAAACGCAGTCCCATCTCTGAATGATGTTGGTCCTATGGTGCGGTCGCTCATCAGTTGTGCAAACTGGGATTGTGCTTTCTGGACTCGTCAGGTGCAGCTTTTGTCCGCGCGCTCTCTTATCGTGGTTCGGCTGGAGCTCTTTCATGCTCTTTCTATGACTAGCAGGGGGGATTTACTGAGGGAAGAATTGCAATAAATACGTAATCAGGAAACCAACTGGGTCTGGACAAGTGGAAAAACAGGTATTTGGAGAAAAAAAAAAGACAGAAAAGGGGTCCCTTGCACAAATGCGGCACATTTGTGTCGTGTGTCACTGAATGTAACCAAATGATTTTTTTATTCAAACCTCCGTTTGGATTTGGTTTCCCATCCTTATGCGGATTGGTCCTCGCTTGTGTTCTGTAATAGAATTCGCTGAATACAAAGATTTTAAGCTAGGTAGCCTTATTTAGAAAGCTCAATTCAAACTTCCAGAAACTTATTCAGAAATGATGCGGTGTTTTGACAGCGTTTACAGGTTCTGCTCTGCTTAAAGATCAACCAAGGTAACAACACGAACCTTGCATACGTGAACGAGTTTCAAACTACGAATGAGAAGCATCGCATGCTCCACTCTTTCTCTGTCTCTGGCAGTTCAACTGGACTGGTTACTCACCTTGACTCACATCCTACGAACAAAGTCATTTCTATCTAATTGGGAATGTTTGCCACAACACAGATGTTGTCTGATGTAAATGTGGCCTTTGGTAATAGGCTAAATGGATATAATTCGCAACCGACATTGGTTGCATGCGGAAATGTCATCTGTTGATTTAGTGACATCTGCTGGTATTTATGGCGCTCTTGATGCAACATGTTAATGCTGGAGACGAAACATCTAACTAGAGAAGAACGCAACTGAAATATTTAGCTGCTTTAAGGTGCATGCTGTTTATTAGTTTCATACTCCATGATACAAAACCAGGACTGACCCACATAGCTGCCACATTTTAGAAAAAGAAAAAAAAATTCAGCCCAAAGGATTCAGTCACTTACTTACATTTTTTTTTCTTTTTCATAATTACGTTCATTAAGCATATTCGAGTATTTTATTTATTTATAAAAAAAATTGCATTTTAAATTAGTTTTGAATCAGACGTAGACTATGGAAACGTAATTACACATTTACTATTGTTTTAAAGAAATTAGAACATTCATATTGCACAAACAGTATCAATATACCAACTGATTTTTATAGTACGACAATGGCATCGCGCTTATATATCAGAGTCCTCTGTTATGCCATGATCTCTGTGAGCTAACAAAACAATCAATATAAATATAAAGCATCGCTCTGATTGACAGCTATGGTTGCGTGTGCATCACGTGCGCAATGACCGTATGACCGCCAGACCCCAGTACTCTTATGTCGGTAATTAGCATCTCTGTGGCCATAATGATCTATTCTTTGCTACGTTTCTTTGATGCCTTGCTTGTCTGTTTGCTCTTTGGTTTATGAGTCGAAAAAGCTTGGCGTCAGAAAGGCGCCCCCAACATGCTGCTTTTCCAGCAGGTCTGTCTTTCCCTCGGGACGCAGTGACATGAGAGCAGAACCTCGGTTCTGATTAAGAAGGGGGATGAACAGCTCTCCGCCTGGATTACGGTTGGTGTGTGGACTTTTAATAGACGATTTAACGTTTGTGAAACGTTTCTTACCCTGTGAATGTTACTCGTGCTGGACTTTTAGAGTAGAAACACTGCAGGGAAGTCTAAAGAAAATTTCAGTAGGCCTATTAAGCAGAAGTAGATGTGTAGCTGCAAAAATATTATATAGATATATTCATTTAAGAAAATGATCTATGTTTATAAAACTATATACATCATTACAATTAGCAAGTGTCTTAAAATCCCAACTATCCATTCTTTTACAAATGCACTTAAATGCCATTTATTGTTACCTTGATTTGAATAGCCTGTTTGTAAGGTCTGCTCCGGAATTTGAGTAATTAATTAATGGTTGTTTTCCATTATGTGATGTGCCAAGTGATACAACTGCATTTTGTTGCAATTGTCACGTTTGCTCTATTCTATTGTGAGATACAAGAGTTGTTTTTTCGCTGACAGAGTTGAATAGGGATTAGCCTATGGGCTGACCACATGCTCCGTGGCCTTTGTTATTTTCCTTTTTGTGTTTTGTTTGGTTTTTTTTGCACTGTGTGAGTAAATTGATGAAGGCACTGTGGATAAAAAGAGAATGCATTGACAAGGGGTTTCTAAAGCGAAAGGTCATTTTGAGGTTCGGAATTGCCATCTGCCTCTGCCCGAGGCTTAGAAGACTGGCAATGATGGTGACAAGCTACCATAGAATAATGCAGAGTTGTGAAGCCAAATCATGTCATTAAACTACATCAAAATTTTTTATGAAGGATGTGTAAGTATATGCAATGTAAAGTTTTATCTTTCTATGCAAAATTAGAAAAGCTCTATATAAACATGATTTTTGCGGTCTTGCGTTTGCATGTTATAATCTCTTCATTGCTTATTTCAGCTCAGGCCTCCGACAGTGATAGGCCAGTTCCACACGCTGTTTTTTGGCTCTGTGCGTACATTTTTCCTTGGAGTCCTTGGATTCGCCGTTTATGGCAATGAGGCCCTCCACTTTAGCTGTGATCCGGACAAAAGGGAAATAAACCTTTACTGTTACAACCAGTTCAGACCTATAACACCTCAGGTAAAAGTTTCTGAAAGTACTTGGATTTAATAATCTGCTATTGCGGTACCAAATGAAAGGACAGGATGCAGGAAGAAGTAGAAATAAATAAAAGCAAAAACTTAACAGCTTTTTATTCATTCATTCATTAATATCACTAATTTAAACTGTAACTGTAAGATTTGTAGTTGAGTCTATGGAACCCTAGAAACTATCCTAGTAACTGTAAGACTTGACGCTTATCAGTCACTTCCACAGAGATAAATTCATAATATTTTTGTTGGAGAAATTAAGCGTTTTGTCACTATGCTCACTGATGGATTGTCAGCAGTGAATGGGTGCCATCGGAATGGTTTCATACAGCTGATAAAAACATCACCATAATCCATAAGGAATCCACATGACTCTAGGCCATCAGTTAACATATTAAAGTTACATTAATGGGAGCGACGCACTGAATTAAAATATCTTGATGGATTTGTTTGTTACAAACACACAGAATTTTAAGTCACAATACTAGATTAAAGGACTGGAGTCTTGTGGATTACATGTGAATGTTTTTATCAGCTGTTTAAACTCTCATTCTGATGGTACCCATTCACTGCAGAGAATCCATTGGTGTGCAGGTGATGTAAACACATGGGAAAACCATACTGCAGGACGAAATGACAAAGTGAAAAAACAAACAAACAAACCCAACAGAAACAGAAAAGTAAGAAAAAGTTATTGTTCTTTGTTTTTTTGTAGGTATTCTGGGCATTGCAGCTAGTCACTGTCTTGGTACCTGGAGCTGTCTTTCATCTTTATGCTGCTTGTAAAAATATAGACCAGGAGGAGATCCTTCAGCGGCCAGTGTCCACAGTCTTCTACATCATCTCTGTCCTGTTGAGAATAATTCTGGAAGTCTTAGCATTTTGGCTTCAGAGCCACCTTTTTGGGTTCCTGGTTGATCCTATTTATATGTGCGATGCCAGTGCCCTTGCGAAGATCTTCAACATCTCAAAGTGTATGGTTCCTGAACACTTTGAGAAGACAATCTTCCTCAGTGCGATGTACACCTTCACCATCATCACCATACTCCTCTGTATCGCTGAGATTTTTGAGATTCTGTTTCGGAGACTTGATTATTTAAACCAGCCGGTGACTTGAGACTTTAGCAAGTGTTTTGAGTGATGTTTTATGTCTTCTATGGATCTCTGAATGACAGACAGGACATAAACCCACATACCTCTGCATTTTCTGGTGGTAGACACAGAAATACATGTTTTATCAAAACCATCCAACTTATCATTCCTTGTCTGGAATAATCAAAACAAAACAAGTCTAATTAGCGGCAAGAGACTCTTTTAAACCTAAAAAACAGGAGACTCTTTTTTTTACTTATGTAATCTAATCCAAACCCACATAAATATTTGATAGGTAATTATTCTTTACAATAATGCTTTCAGATGTAGATATTGAAGTATTATGCAAATTGCAAGTACTATTTTGACAATTATGATTTAATATAAATTTCATTCTTCTGAAGGAAGAAAAGTACATGCAATAGTGCATCATTTTCTACAGTATTGAATGGTATCTAGTTACAATCATGCACATAGATAGAATATTCATCATGCTGTTGATTTCCATATAGTTTTGTGTCCATTGTGTGTGTCTGTAGAATGTGTATTTGTACGTTTTTATCAGGCATCCATCCAACTTTTGTTATTATTCTCAGCTAAGTGTTTCATCTCAGGTACAAAGTGGCATACTGTGATCTCTTATTTTGTGTCTGCGGGTAACTATTTATTATAAGAATACTATTTATGCATGAATGAAACATCTGAGGAGATCTGACAGCAGGTCTGGCATGCACATCTTCCCACAGTTGCCTTCCCACTGTTTAACACCACAGCTGTTTGAGTAATAGCTTTCGTACTATGTGAAGGGAGTTGATCATTTATATTGGTTTTAGATCAGTGTCTGTTGGATTTATGATATGATTATGCATGAAAATCTTCATATATAATAATTGGCGCATATTTTATGAATGCCATAATGTATTATCAGTCTTGGTCAGAAAAAAAAAAAAAAAAAAACAGATCTGCTTGTGAATCCTTGGCAATCTGTCAGATAAAATGCTTTCCTAATGTTTGTGAAGTTTCAATCAATTAAAAATATTTAAAATATGCCATTCCTTTTTTATGCACCTTTCCATATTTGCGATATTTACACAAGAGGAATTTAAAAATAGGCTATATATATTTTGAATAACAGAAATATGTGGGGCTCTTTTATAAAAGTAACAATAATGCTGTGCAGTAAAGCTACAGGTTCACTTACTGAACTGAATTGTACAACATTTATAATAGAAAACCTGTTTATTGTCACTCTCAATTAATAAAAAAATCTACAGCAGGAAAGCAAATTTGAATTAATATATTACATATATTACAAATATATGATTGCATCATAAACAAAACGTTAAACAGAATTCTCTGTGTGTAATCCAATATGTCTTTGATGCAGAATAAAAGTAAGCGCTAATAATGTCGGTCGTTTCCTACTCCACGCCTATGGAGGTCAGTAGAGGCGTGGCCGCGCGTTCGCGTGAAGATGCGGAAGTAACTCCTTCGCGAGCGCCTGTCATCTTTGTTATTAGCTATTTTCTGGCCCTTGCTAATCCTAGAAGTTTGTAACAGTGTCTTTTCTTCGGGATGGCGCTCCCACCGCAGCTGAAAGCAATCCAGCACTATTTAAGAACAGCGCAGGAACATGAGAAAAGAGATCCGGTGGTCGCTTATTACTGTAAGTCTGTGAAAATTAGCGTTTTGTTTTGTTAGCTTGTCACATAGCGGCCCCTCCCCTCTCACTGCTCTATTAAACTTGTCATTTGGTAGATCATACATTATAATTTGACTTAAATGGGTTTAATTACATTGTATTTTTTACATGAAGTGGATATAAATATTGTATTTTTAACCAATCCGTTGTGGAAGATGGATTCAGTTACTTTGCTAAGCTAACAGTTAACGTTAGCTAACAACTGCTGTTATGATTATGTATTTGTTAGTTCAACAGTATAAGTTACAGAGTATTTATAAATACACATGTACAGCTAGATTTCTAGTTTGATAGCTCTACACACGCTGTTGTGGTACAATTTAGTAATAATTGTATCAGGATTGGTTACGTTAAACGGACTGCTTTGTTTGGAGAGGTTTAAACTAAACTTTACTAACGTTACATCAGGAGTACATCATATGCTTAATTTTATTTACTTTAATGCTGTTCTGGGATTTGTAGTTGAGATATAGTCGTTCAATAAAGATGATATTCAGTTTTTTTCTTTATGGTAGGTGTAATGTTAAGAGTTGTTGGATATATGCTGAATCATGTAGGGGATTGCTGTAACTTTTACCTCGCGAAGCTGAAAAACAAGTTCCCTGTCCGCCCTTTTAAGGTGACCTAAAGTTTCCACAACTATACTTGCGGTATATTTCCGAATTTATTTGATTTAAATTTTGACATAATTTAATCTACTTCTGCTTAATAGGCCTAATTTAAACCGCATAGGGAGGAAATTAGTGTTATAAAGGGCTAGGGCTTTTGAAAGACTTTGGTGCTTTGTATTATTGTACAGGTGTGTCAGACTTTGCGTGTTGTATATCTATTTTTAGCACTACTGTAATGCTTCCGTACAGACTTTTGAAGTGTGACGTAAACTGATTGTAAAATTAATTGCGACCCTTAACGCAACAGAAAGGTGGTCAGCCTGATTGATCAGGGGCCCCCAGGGACCATCTGCAGGCCTTGAGCCTCTAGATGGCCCCCATCCCATTAGTAAGCTTGGTCTGTGCCCATGTCATGTGATGCAAATAACTACATAATATGCATGTGTCATGCATCTAGTGATGTCATAAAACTGCTCTTTCCCAAAACTATCATCAATCATTATCAATCAATCATTATTTAGTTATAATTTACCACAAGTTGTTTGAAACCTGTTTTTTTCTTCTACTGAACACAAAAGAAGAGATTTTAAAGAATTGTAGCTAAACACTTGCTGGTCCCCATTGATTTCCGTAGTATAGGCGTTATTATTTCATACTTTGTTACTAGTCAATTTGGACCAGCAACTGTTTGATTACTAACATTATTCAAAATATATTTTATGTAAACACACATACAAAACAGTTTTGGACCAACTGGAGGTAAAGTAAATGTCAGAAGTTTCATTTGTGGGTGAATATTATTATAATTTTTTTCTTCATTAAAAAACACTAATTGTAATTATTGAAGTGGTTTTTGCAAATTGTACAGAAAAGTAAATTAAATGTAGAGAAATCTATAAATGGCAAGAATAATATAAGCTATTGTGTATTAGGAAAAACAAAATGTAGCTGGTTACTCACTGTCTGTTCTCTTTGCCAACTATACAATGTTTGTTGAGTCAGGATTTGATCAGGGCACGGCAAGAGTCCAATATCAGTGTATGTCGGCAAGCTGCCCACAAAGCTGTCGGTGCTGACACCAGTTATATTTTTAACTCACAAAAGCAGCAAAAATGTATTATATTTAAATTTGTTGAAAAAAGATAGAACATTTAATTTAACTCTCTTAATGTTTCATGAAAATCTCATGTCCCCTAGAGGGACATTCTCATAAAAATAAATTATATATATATATATATATATATATTAGGGCCGGGACTCGATTTAAAAAATTAATCGAATTAATTAGAGGCTTTGTAATTAATTAATCAAAATGAATCACATTACCATTGAATAATGACTGAATACATAAGCTTAAGCAACAAAATATTGTTTATTTTTAATATTGCTTTTGTTCAATCTGATCTGAAAAGTGCATGTGGCACCGGTTGACCCCATTAACAATGACCAGGAGAAACCAAACTTCTGTCTAATTTTACTTATTATAAAGATTCGCCACTGTCAAAGAAACAAGCTCTTATTCAGTTTATAAAGTGAATAATATTATGAAATGTTTTCTTATAATGGCTATGGGGGTGAACACTTAACATGATATTATTAACTTATGAACTGAATAAGAGCTTGTTCTTTTGACAGTGGCAAGTCTTTACTATAAATAAAATTAGACAGAAGTTTGGTTTCTCCCGGTTCGTTGTTAAAGGGGTCAACCGGTGACACATGCACTTTTCAGATCAGATCTGTGTGGAGCACTGGCTGTTGTCAGACTCCTTGTGCAGACAATAATCTCACTGCATTATTACAATTAATTACAAAAATAATGTTTGCAAATGTAAACTGATATTTCCAACTGACACGCTACTGCAAAAGATAGAAATAACCCACTTAAAACCATTTTTTGTTGCTGAAAATACTAGTGGCCTAAGACTTTTGCACAGTGCTGTGTGTAACTTTTTTTCCGTTGCTTTGTTGTTGTCATAGTTACCTAAAGAGCACCTTTCCAGGTAGACTGCAGACAGTTAGTACTGAGAGTCCAAATTTATCAATAGGAGACCTCCCACTGCTTCTACAACTTTCCATTTCTGAGTAGTGAGGTATTACGTCCTTTCTTTGCTGAGTCTAAATGTCAAACTTGATATATGTGTTATGAACCCTGAGCTATCCATGAAGGCAGAGGGGCAGCTTTAAGAAAATGTTAGATGTAATCTCTCTTCTTTGTTGGGCTGTATCTGAACTCTCAAGGAGAAAGGCAGTCCAATTACTCCGACAAAGGCCACGTTTAAGCTTCCAGGCTAATGCCATCCTGATGTTAGAGGGCAAGATGTTGTAGAGAAGATCGATATGAATCTGTTAAGGAACTACTTTGCAAAAAACTACTTTTACAAAAATTCCTTATAAGAAAACATTACAGGTGTGCATCTTAACACAGAACGATGACACTGACATGTTTTAAGATATGTCAGAGCAAGATATTTTCATCTGAGACAGCTCAAACATGCAATTTAGTCTTGGACTAGCTTAAGCCTTGTCTGTGAAACTGGGGGATAATGTTATGACACTTAAATGTATCACGATTTCCGCAAATACATAAGCAACACAATTGTTCAAGCTGTTTTCAACTGATCAGCAAATCGATGTGATTTTGAAGGATCATTGGACACTGAAGTACTGGGTTTTAAAGATCTCATAAGTTTATGAGGACGATCCATGGGGATGATCTATGAACTTACAAAAATGCACTTGCTGAAGTTGAGTGGGACTTGCAAATGTGCTACACCAATACTTGCTAAACATCAAACGACCATCTGCGGGTTTATCAACACCCACTAACACATCTTTTGGAAGATTTTCAGCCTTTTTATTATCTCAATGATTACATTTTCTTACACAGATGTGTGTTTATTCTGAACAGATCAGTTGCTTGGCGTGCAACTGTGTTGTTCTTTACAGTTCACAATGTAAAAGCCAGTCGAGTAAACAGTCTCTGTGTAAATTTGAAACACCTTTTTTCATATTTTAGAATGTATACAGTGCTTTGGGACATCAGTGACAGTTGTTTGTATAAAGCTCTGATTGTTTTGTACTCCTGCATAAAGACTTCTCATTAACACTAAAAGGTCTAAGCTGTTTCTTTTAATAGAGGGTGAATTCAGTGTGCCACTGGAGGTCAGCATTGACATTTAACTGAGCGATTCAGGATTTGCTGGAATTGTTTCTGTTGTTAACTTCCTGGCCCCTTTTCATTTACGACTTTATCTATTGTTTGCTTACCCTCACGATAGTTGATCATGGTACGTTTGTTACATAACTAGATGATGATGTGTCTACACTCTCAGTTATCATATATTGTTTTTCATTATCCTAAAATTGTAATTATTCTTGGCTCAGGAGCTATGCTTGCTTTATGAATCATAATTAGTGATTTTGTTATACCATGTATTTCAGCTGAAAAGTATTTGATGCTTTACACTTTTAAAGTTAGGATGAACTACATTATGTGATAAAGCCTACTGAAAAAAAAGAACAGATTCAGTCCTGCTTCAGAGCATCGGTAAATGCAAAACTGTTTTTCTGGATTATAAGAATTGATGTTTTCATTTTTTTAATAAGCGACAGCCATGTGCGCGGTGCCAGATTAATGTGTGGCAGTCTTTAGTTGTGCCTGGTTTTTGAAGCAGAATGCTCTTCAGATGCAGTTCTACTCTGGCTTCTGTCTCTTTGACAGAACTCCAGTTCTCTGATTGGCACCACGCTGTAAACCTATGGAAAAGGCCCTCTTTGACATTGTTTTCCTTCCTTCTCGCTGGACCTTATCCAGTCTTCAGGCTGAGCAGCAGCTACATAATAACATCCTTGTAGTAGGGAAAGCAGAGTGCGCGGGCTGACATTCCTGAATATACAATTCAGTTCTTACTGCAGATGTCAGTGAAATACTCGGGCATGTCCTCATCTGAAGAGTCACGCTGTCTTTCGTCTGTCAAACGTCAAGCTTGCGTTGATGCTTACTTGGCCATAATGAGCATCTGAGATATTGTAGTGTGCTTTGTTGGACAGTGGACACTGAATGGGTGCAGTCTGGTGCTTGGCCGACCCACGCCTGAATCATGTGACCAATAAGAGTCTTTCTAAATCAATTCACTTAATTTATTGCAAAACAAGACCTATTTTAACTCACTTTGATAAGGTCTGTGACCGCTTTCAAAGAAATATATTATACCATTAATTCACACTCCTTATTTCACTTGCTTTCTTTTTTTTTTATAAACAGAGAAAGAAATAAAATCACCCGTAGGCAAATAATAGATCATGGTTTTTATTTTCATGCTTTACAAGTCTGAATGGCCTCAGTGTTGCATTGTTTCAGATGAGGAAAATTGGATGTTGAGCAGTATGGGCGTAATACAGTTACAAAGGAGGACTTTGTGACTGTATGCTATGATCTATTCTGATAGACATCAGATCTCTGCAAATTGGGCCTCATGGAAGAGGAAATGGCATGTTCTTAAAGAAACAAGGACGTTAAGTACTTGACAAAAATATGTCAAACTGTATGAGCCTTTCCTTTTAGCTGCCATCTATTAAACCCTCAATTATTTTGTTCACACAAGGTTATCTGACCGATAACCTTTTGATTGTGACCTCATTATAACCGGTCTTCTCCCAAAATGGAGAGGATTTTTTTTCTGTTTTGTTTTGTAGTGACTTTTAAAAGGTTTTGATTTTTTAGTTTAGATGTTTGTTTGTTTGTTTTATTTTCCTTAACAAAATTAATTTCTAAGCAATAGGCCTGTGTGTTTATTTCTGCCTAATGAATGATCAGAGACATGCTCAAGCTGAAGTGGCACTAATCATAAACAAGTAGTATAACTAGTATGATATATTGCATATCCAGATTTATAGCTCATAAATCAGTGACCATCCCCATTCCCCTGTATTTATTTGTAGTTTTATTGTATTTGGATGTATGTGATGATTTGACTGATAAATGTGCAATATCTTGAGTGCTAGGCTATTTCATGGCCTTTCCTTGTTCACTCAGACTATTGTTTTTTTTCTTGCAGTTTGTCTTAAGCTGATCATGTTGCTTTCTCTTCCAATTTTTCTCTCTTAGTATTTTTTTTATCTCATGACTAGTACACTTATTTTTTTTTTATATTTAAATCTAAGGCACCTTACATGTCTGAATAGATGTGACTTGTGGCTGTGGTGACCCATACCATATCCAAGTATCCAGAGGGTCTCACCTCAGTTGTGGTATTGAATGTGGCGAGAGCACTGGTTATTTACTTCCACCACCCACAATTCCCGCTGGACCTGGGACTCGAACCCACAACCTTTCGGATTACAAGTCCAACTCCCTATCCATAAGGGCAAGACTGAATAGACCTATTGTTTGAAATAAAACCTCAGCATTTGATAGCAGTTCAATTTATTCAGTTTTAGGTGTGTATTCTATCTAGGACTTCTGTCAACAAAAACATTTGTAGTTCAATTACTGAAATTTGCACTTTGGCAGAGAGCATAGAACTATCCAGCAGCATACAGACACCTTTATGAGGATGTATTTGCCCTGGCCCAAGCACTCACATCTGGGTATATTTGCTTTTCCTTGTTTCCTTCAGGAAGTTGTAATTGCCAGTTCACTGTGTTTTACTGGCTAATGTGTTTAAAATCAGAATTAGATGAATGATTTCAAGGCCTGCTTCGCATACAAAGTGCCATTCAGAGTCTCAGCCTGACAAATGTCACTTTAGCAAAGCATGTGGAATTGGTTGTTTTGTTTGGATGTTTTATATTTCTAAAAGCACTGTAATATCAATAAAATGTTTCCAGCCTTTAACACATTGTGTTTACAAGAAAATCAGTAAGTCACAGTATGTATTTCTCTTAATGATTCACGTTATAGCTTTGAATGCTAGTATGGCTTTTACAGTGCCCCTATTATAGACACAGTTTCCACACAGCTCTAAGCGAATAAAGACATCCTGGAAAGTTAAAATCTAAAAGAGCACAGTGTATGAAGGTATTGTCTCTCAAACAAAGACTTTGAATCATTGAAACGAGTCGTTTTTAAAAGTCGTTTTCCATGTCGAAAACATGAAACATTAGCATATTGCTGCCCACTTGTTGGTCATGCTAATTCATTCTTTGCCACTAGGTGCCACTTTTGGAGTGGTAAAAATAGTGGTTTACACGGTAATGCTGTACACAAAGCAGAACGCTAACAAACACTGCTTTATCAGGCATTACAGACATGATGACATGGGAATGAGACCAATCGAATCAAAGACTGCTGATTAGCTTCATGCAAAGGAGGGGTTTAAAAAATGAATCGTCAAACAAATCCTTTGGGAGTAGTCAAGCTGTAAAATAAATAAATAAATAAATAGTTGCATACTATAAGACAGTGCAAGTGTTGTTGTTTTTTTACCTTGCATGCATGTCGGCTTAGTTGTGGTCTCCCAAAACCAAAATATGAACTTTCATTTTTTTATTAATTGTAGGTTATAGCGTAGGTATTAGGTTCGATTTCCGTGTCTTGAATAAATTATGTCTTCACAGTATTTACATTAAAAATACATTTCTTGCAAATATCCATTTTAAGGACCAAGTACAAACGGTTCATAAGGTCGTGACATAAATCTGTTAGTCTTCTCATTGTTGTGACATGTAGTTTTGTTACATCAAGTAAGTGTAAGAGGTCCATACTGATGTATTTTAATGTTTAGCACAAGAAGGTTTTGGCCAGTGTTTAGCCGCAAGGGGATCGTTTCATCCCTTTTCATCACATAAATACGATAGCAAGCCCAGGAATATGTTGTAAGCTCTCATCTTTTTAATTTCCTTTGGGAATCATAGGTTCACCTAGGTGAGATTTTAAATTGGTGAAAGTGTGGGTGGGACCGGATATTATCTTCATTAGTAGAGCATATCCCAAAGGCTCTGGGCTTACTGCCTTTTTTTTTCCAAATGTCCCTCTTAACACTCCCTCTTAACTTAATGACTTTGAGCTTGTGCAATAGCAATTGATTGTTGTCTTGTCTTCTTCCAGGCACCCTTTAATGAAGATCTTGTTTGTGATTCTTCTTGAATTCTAATGAACAAACTCTGTGCTTACTGTTTCATGCTTCACCTCTTCTTTGTCATTATATTCTTTATTGATTGATCGAAAAGACTTGTAATGGTATTCATTTATGAATGTGTGAGGTCAATGAACTTTATTCTGCATATGAGTGTAGATTTATGCTCTTACAGCAGTAAATTCTGAATCTTTTGAGTTGTTTGCCTTGGCAGTTGTTGCTCTGGTATTAAAGGGTCACAACGCCCCCCCTGTTTCAGAAGTGCTTTTTCACACCTCTGGTTTTGGGGGTAGAGTGTGGAGACAAGGCGGAGACTGCATTAAAGGGGGAGTGACATCGCGTATGTGATTTACCGCGCGCCAGCATCAGTGGTGCGCACTGATCTACACGCGAAGAAACGGGAGCCGCGAGCTAATTTCAAAACCGTGCGCGAGCGTGTTATGTCATCTGCGCGCAATTCAAGCACTCGCGCGAGCATGAAATTTCCTCTGCGCGCAATTCAATTCAGTTCAGCACGCATCCAAACTTTAGCTCTGGTGGCATCGCGGGGAAACGAAAACAACTCTTTTGTTTTGTTACAATGAAGAAAGGCACAGACACGACCCATGTCTCAGAAACAGCAAGCCAGCCAACGTAAACAAGTGACACAAGCACGGTGATTGGATTAGACGAGTCCTTTGTAATGAATAATGTTACACTGCTCATTAATAATGCATTAATAGGGCAGTCAAGCCGATGACGTAGATAGGTACTCTACAAGCCACGCAGCGAATTAGCGATGCACGATATGGTTGCAAAAAGCGCAAAAATGACCAATTTCCACTTTGTAACATTTTTAGTGACATATATTATTGTTTTAAGCAATGTACAACATGTATGTATCTGTAAAAAAACTAAAAAAAAAAGTGTTTTAGGGTGTTGTGACCCTGTAAAATCGTGCAGCTGGAAAATATACATAAATTGTGCATCAAAGGCTTGTGGGGCTTTGTTTTTTGTTTGTATTTAAACCCTTTTCCTTATTATTCACCACTGTTATATACTGTACAACATGTAAGAATTCCATTGTACGGACCACATATGGCCACTCAAATACATTGAAAACGTTTACCAGATGTGTAGGCCTGACCATGTTTTGTAACTCTAATTAGTGACAACTGGACTCCAGTGGTCCAAAGACACATAAAAGCAAAAAAAAATGCAGTTCACTGGGAAGAAATGGGAATTAGAGGATAGTAGAGAAAGCTAATTAAACTTTAACACATACCTTTTAGTTAGGCTACTATTTAATTTTTTTTAACTCTTCCAAACTCATCATTACAATTACATAAAGTAACTCATTTGGACAATAGTACTTTTTTCCCATTTTAGGTCAGCAAGATTTTGAAATGACAGAAATGTAAATATTAAAACAGTCTCAAACTTTTTGAAAACAGCTTTATACACTCTTGGCGTTCTCTCAGCCAGCTTTATGAGGTAGTCTGGAATGCTCTTCTTGTATTGTAATGAAGGATTTCTAATATACTGGAAACGTACTGGCTTCGTTTTCTTCACTTCATTCCAACTAAAAACACTTTCTGTTTGTCTTGTAAAGGAACTTGTACAACCTGCTGCAAAAGATGTTTATTTCAGGCATTTTAGCAAAAGCGATATAGTCCTGAGGTGATGTCCAGTCTAGACCTTTGACTGTGCTGTATACAGAGTGCATGACATCAGTGCAGTGATTAAACGTCAAAAGTAAAATACTCCTCTCGTGTCTAATATGTTTCAGGTCGACTTTATGCCATGCAGACGGGAATGAAACTAGATAGCAAAACTCCAGAGTGCCGAAAGTTTCTTGTGAAACTAATGGATCAGTTGGAAACGGTAAGTCCTAAATAGGTTCACTTCTCTTTAAATTAACATCTTACCTCAAGAGCTCATTAAGCACACTTATTGAACTGATGAAAACCATTTAAAACTATTTACTTAAAAATGTACTGCTTTATCTTGCAATATGCTGATATTTACAGATAACTATAGATTCATAATTTTAGACTCACACCTCTACTAATTTTGATTTCTTTTGTGTATGTGGCATTAGCAAGTGGTAAGTGACCTTTTGTATTAAGGCCACTATATTCACATCACCGTTCACAAGGCTGAGTTTATAGGTCTACTTAGAAGGGGAGCAGGAAGTTACGGAAAAACATTCTCCTCCTAAGCTTTTATGCTTGGGCCCTGTTACAGACATTTCGGGAACCAATTAGGCAAGAGTGGAGACCCTGCGGTCTCTAGAGCTCGCTTTTACTATCACCTCAGTTCATTAAATGTCACAGAAACGGGAAACAACAATCTGGAGATCCAAATCCTGGTGGGCACATCCGGTCAAAAGGTCTGAGGCAAACAGTGTACTGAACTGAATCTGTGTGAAAGATCCCTAATCAGCCACCTGATTATATACGAGGAATCTTTGACATAAAGACATAAAGAAATCCATCTATCTGTTAAGCTTAGAATTTTTGATGTATAGCTATTTATGGACTATTTATAGGAATTGTCAATTTAACCGCCCTTGTTCTAATAGAAGTGTTTTTTTTTTTTTTGTCTTTTTTTATAAAACTACATTGGTTCAGGAAGCATAACTGTAATTAAAATCAGTAGTTCTTTAAATCATGCAAATAATAGCTCGTATCTAACTATAATTGTGCATAACTGGCAAATAGGTTTGAAAAAGGACGTGAAGCCCCATATATTTTGTTGCCGATGCAACATTCAGTCAAACTCGAAGTTATTTCAGCACAAACTCATCTGTCAGCTAGCAGAAGCTAGACAAATGAGGCACAGCATGGACAGGTTCATCCTAAAGAAATAATAAAATAAAATAAAAAAAAGCAAGGTAAAAGAAAACATGACCCCAAACTTAGTTGACGCAAGTTTACTTGAGACAGAGGTACACATGATTTGTGCTGACCTAAGTGTGTTTTATTCAGCAAATGACAGGCTTGAAATATCTGTCTTCTAAATGACTTTGAAGTCTAGAAATAGGAGTTTTGTCTCATGGACTTGCAAGGAGAAGTAGAATGTGCTCGATAAGGTTCACTTCACCTATATCATGCTCTCGTGCTAAATATCAGCATGTGTCTTGGCCAGAAAACACATAGTACGTTCTTCGCTTTTTTTTTAACAGAACAAGCTTCTTTTAGTAAGACTGTTAAAATGACTCTAGTGTTTTTTTGTGGATTTGGGGTAAACCCCATGGAATCGGTGTGCAGAGACAAGATCTAGTTTCAAGGCTTTGATTTAGTGTGCACTGGCAACTGAAAGCGTTCAATCTCACTTTCTCTCTGTACTGGTTTTTGCACGCTTCCTTCCGAATTATGTTTTTATATTCTTCTGCGATGCAGCACAAGTGATGTACTGTGCCTTCGCAATGCCGTTTCATAGAATGGGTAAAAATTTCATTAAAACGTGAACAGTGAGTCCATTCAGGCGCCCAGGTTCCACCTGTTGAAATGTAACCAGTCGTATTTGCTTTACTGATTTTACAAGGAAACCTGACGCTCTCTAGCAGACTGTAACATCACAGAGAGGAAGGCCGAGTCCGGGGGCCGCCGACTGGCTGAAGCTTTGGCGGTTGGGTGCTGGCCATTCCAAACCCAAGTAAAAGACTGGGTCACCGCTGTCTTATGTGTTACCTTGCTTTGCAGGATTAAAGCTGCAAATGTGCTGAAACCTGCCATTCCATTTCATGTTGCAGTGAAATTAATTTATTTTTTATGCAGGACCACCTCAAAAATTGCTTATGTTTATATAAACACAGTTTAAATTTATTTTAAATGAAGCTACACCATATTTATTGTCAATGTCCCAACACGGAGAAGGATGAAGCCAGGAAAACAAATGGATATATTCAGAACTGAAGCGGTGTCAGTATTTTTAGAGTTGAAAAAGAATAAGCCTGCTGTAGTCCACGCAGTTCTACTGTCTGTTTTCGCTGAATTATGAGTCTGCTAATTCGTTCGCCTGGTGTTGCAGAAAAGATCATAATAATAGCTGGGTGAATGAGTCCACTAATTGCGCGTGGGCAACCCTCCAGAGGGACTCTCTTTTGCGACAAAATATTAATTACACTAGGCTTCTGGAGTGGAATCAAAGTAGGAATTAATGAGTCATGCTATGGAAACTAGGACTTTAGAGAGTAATCATCTAGAATCTGTCATAAATGATGCAGTAAACACTCTTTACGGTATCGCCCACACTAAAACATGCTAAAACGGCCTAATTTGCATAGCACTTAAGATGATAATTCACATTAACATCAGTAGTGCACATGGAAAACTAATTTTCTTTGTTTCAGATGAAGAAGGAGCTCAGCGACAATGAATCCATCACGCAGGAAATAGTTGGCAACGCCCACATTGAGAATTACGCCTTGAAGATGTTCCTCTATGCAGACAGTGAAGATCGATCAGGACGTTTCCACAAGTAAGGGTCTGGATTGGATTAGTCAACAGATTGTTTAAATGCGCAGACCTTAATTACTGTTTCATTGAACTGTGACACCAAAATTATCCCACTGTCAATATTGCACATACAGGGAGTGAGTAGCAGGCTAAAATTAGCAACAAAGCTGGTTCTGTACAGGGCAGTTGCTTGGGAGTGAGACGGCATGGATTAGCCAGGTGTAGCGTTACAGGTCACGGCAGTATAATGAAGCTGTTGTGGACGGTGACGTCATGGGCAGTGCAGCGCTGGTAAAGGGTCCAGGAGCTGAATACCTGGCAGTGACTCAGGCCTCAGGTCATGCAGACTGGCACTTCCCAAGGTATTTTAAGTGAATGTTAGTTTGGTTGTAGCTAGATAAACCTGAGTACACATTTCTAATATGTTTACCAAGATGTAATAAAATCTCTGAGAAATACATGTTGTCGTAGACGTTGGAACCTTGTATGCGATGCCGTTGCGCAAGAAAAAGTCTTGTGTTGCTGCAAGAAGAAACAACAGGTCCCCTTTGAGTCTCAAAATGCATTCTGAAATGGATAAACTTGTGCTCTTTATCCTCTTCCTGCTGATGAGATTTAGAGTGACCATCTATCTTACTGTAGGAAGCTGTCAGTCCTGCATACACTCCCTGTCCAGAGGCCGCTCTTCAGGATGTATTCACATATTTAGGGTTTGTTCGAACAGTTCAAAAGGTGAATCATTGTGTACTTTATGGTTTTCTTTTAAAAGGTACTCTAGTTCATGACGTTTATACTCATTCTGGAAAAACAATGCCAGTATTGTCAGTAAGTTCCTTTTAGGTTTTCTTGAACATGAATGTATAATTGTAAGCCTAAAGGTTTTCTAGACGGTGAGGTTTTTCTCACAGTGATCAGAACAGCGTGCCTGAAGATGATAATGTACTGATAGAGTCTTAAAATGAAAAGCCACTTTATATTGTATTTGTTTTTGTGTAAGGAGGACTTGGTACGTTCTCATGTCTCATTTTCATGGTTCCTTATTCGAACATTGGCGTGTTTGACTACAGCAGATGTGTGACAATGATTAATATGTCCCAGGATGGTAACAGGGAGCTGTTGTATGAGAACAACACCATACCTGACTTTCAGGGTCGTTGCATGAGTTTTCATAGGAAATTAAAAAACACCTACCTAAACCTTAAGTAATTGACAGTTAAGCAAAAAAAACTACTTTGGGGTCCATAGCAAAAAAACAACACTGATGACATCATAAATCCGTATTTAATGGCATCATGTGTGAAAAAATGAAACAACTTATGGAAAGAGAAAACTAAAAAAATAATAAAGTCGGGATTACCAGAAGTGAACGGTCTCTTTAATTTCATAGGTTCTTGATTTCTGAGTAAGATAACACGCTATTTGACAATACATGTTACAAAGATTTCAATTTTAACCAAGTGCTGAAAATATAAAATATTTCTTTTT
>JAUMHP010000076.1:14621782-14681351 GCA_032361065.1 Enteromius trimaculatus
GACCCCAAACATCTGAACAGTAGTGCATGTGTAATATCCAGATGTTCCACGTTTTTGCACTACTGCTTTTGAGACTTAGAATTGGGTTATTTATTGTACTTTGAGAAATTTTATTGACTCCCGTGTTAACAGTTTAATGTGTGTTTTTATCACAGGAATATGATCAAGTCCTTCTACACCTCAAGTCTCCTGTATGATGTGTTGAGTGTCTTTGGCGAATTATCAGACGAGGTGAGTCACTGTGGCTTGTTTTGTCCTCCAAACTGTCAACTAGGTAGGTCTGTATTTTGACGCCAAGGCTAGTATGACAACGTTTTGTGTTGAAGGGACATAAATATGGGCCTGAGATGTGTGTCTTGACACAGTCCCCTGTTTCTGATGGCACAGACACAAACTCGCCTAATTTAGTGGAACGTGAAAACGTCTGATGGAATCAAATACGTCATTAGAGCCATGTTCTCGTGTTCAAATCTGAAAACTGCTACAAAAACATGAAAAGGTGGAAATTAAAGGGAAACTATAAAGCTTAGCCCAAGGACTGACAACGCCTCACCAGACTCAATGTACACAGAGGTTTTGAGAACCCAATTCTTGGCAAACTTGTGCCTGGAAAGTGTTGCTAATACACCAGTTGAATCTGTGTATTTTCAGTGTGCCTATTAGACCATCCCTACTGGTCGCCATGGCCGCAGATGTCTCTTTTATACAGAGGGAAGTGACCTGTGTCCGAAGATGGACAATGTTTCATTGAGTGTTCTTCGCTCCCTAAGGGCCAGACATTTTCCTACTGTAGAGAGCTCATTGGATTGACTGTTGAAACAGTGTGCCTAACACTAACCCAGACAATGCGCTCTCAGAATCACCCTCCATTACTGTGCTGTTTCTCTCTGACAATGCCACAAGGAGTTCTGCTGTATTAGATTACATGAGGAAAGGGAACTTTTTAGTGCTGGACTTAAGAGGACTCCGTTCTGATGTATGTAAAAGTAGATGATGTAGAGGGGCTTCAGGAAACTGCGAGACCCTTTTAATGGATTCGAGTCGGTGGTGTAATTGCAGGTTTCAGCATGCTTCAGACCATTGAAAATAAAGCCAACATACTTTAAAGGCATTACTAGATTACTGCACAAAATCAATAATTACAGCTGTTATATGAGTAATATGCTTTTTCATATTGCAAAAGACTGGTTGATATAAAGTTTTGACTTTAAAATAGCTGTTACACATTCCATTCCATCAGTTAAAATCTTTATTTGCTTACACTTTGTATCTAATATATAATTGAAAACTAGGCTAATACACTGTAATATTAAACATTATAGCCTAATTGTTTATTTTGATACTTATTGCATGTTTAGTTATGTTTTAAAATGGGGTCCAGGAATTACAAACTTAAAATATATGTTGAAAATAATATTTAAAGCAATCATTTTTAGTATGCTGCTTATTAACAGTATTTATTCTGAAAGGAATATTCTTTTTTTTTTTTTTTTTTTTTTTAATAATCTGACTATTGGTGGGTAGATATATCCTGTCAGTTTAATACAACGAAAATATTTTCTAGATGAATAATATAAAAACTGTAAAAACATGAAAGTAATTAAAAAATAGTTTGTCTTTATAAAATTGCATTTAATATTATTAAGTGTATATGAAAATATGCTGACTTCATGTTCTTAGGATGGGGGGCCTTTTTACAAGGGTGTCATCTTATTTGTGGGTAAAATTTTGAAAACCCCAATTATTGGTTATTTAATGAATATTGGGACCTTTTAACATACTGCATGCGCCACTCAAGGAATTAAACATTCGTAAATGCCTTAACATTAAATCGATTTCAATGCAGGTTCTTTTCATTTTTAGTGCGTTATTCAAAAGCAATCCGGAATATATCAGTCATTAAACTCACATTCATAAGTGCATGTACCATAATCCTAGTGTGAATCATCATATTCAGACAAAATCCTGACAAATCAAATCTGTTCTTTTAGCACCTATTGTGTTGTTGGGAAAGTTCAGTAATTGAGCATTTCTTATCTAATCGATCCGCCGATTGACTTTCTAATTCTCTCCCCTATCCAGAATATTCAACACAGGAAGTATGCAAAGTGGAAGGCAGCCTACATCCACAACTGCCTGAAGAATGGTGAGGCTCCACAGCCTGGCCCTATTGGAATGGAAGGGGAAGCATATGGTAAGTGCTGATATTATATCTGCTCCACCAGAATGGTCCTGTGACTCCCATTAACAAAATACACCAGTCGGGGGCTTTCCTCCAGGTTTACTAAGAAGCTTTCTCTGTACGCGTCTGTTGTTGAGTCAGTAAATGTTAGCACATTGTGTGCCTTATCAATTTCTGAAGAACACAGGAGAAGACCGTCTCGCCCTGTGACCCCCCCCCCCCCTGCGAGTCAGCACAGGCTGCTATTTATGTGGTGATTATTTAAACAATCACAGAGTGGATCAGGGTTGCCAACCTCACTTTTAATAGTGTGAAAATTATCCAATATTGGCTGATCTAACTCTTTTATGTTTGAGAGTGAGTTCAGAATTGACATGTCTTTAAAAATTAAATGGGGGGGGGGTATCTTATAAACAGTGTTGATGTAAAAAAACAAAACAAAAAAACGGACAAACATATTAGATATTGCAAGATAGAAAAAGTAGAAATCAGAAGCAGCTTAATTGGGTTTTCTGAAGATCAAGAACGCTTCAGTTATAAAAATGCCCATAGTAATAGGAAGTTACATTGTAGGGGTGGCAGTTGATTTCTTAAGAATATGAATCAGAAATCTCTTGCTGTATATTACTTGTAGCCAGTGTAAAGGATAAAAAGTAAATTTAATGTAATCAATTCACAGAACACAAATCAATTACATGTTGTTTTAATAGGATGCTCATGTTACCCTGTAATAACTGGAATGGTTAATTCAGTGTTTTTGTATGGAATTACATAAGGCCAATGTTTTGATTTGGACATTTGGAAAGGAAAAGGTCATTTCATCCTAAACTGTTTACACAATAGCAATACCAAACCCATTTCCTCCTGAAACTTTATTTAAATTAATGATCACCAGACGTAGAACAGCATGGCCGTGCCAGTAGCATATAGCAGGGCTATTCAACCTCATCAAGAAGTGGGCCAAATGAAACATTCATTAGAAGCAAACCAAAGCTAGAATATAGTGTGAATGAAAGCAGCTGAAAACAGTTACATTAATATTGATCATTTATATAAAATATAGCTGTTTTTTTTTTTTTAATTTCAGAAAATATTTAATTAATAAAACATTTAAAATGGCTTTTTCAGAGTTTGTCTTTGAGAGAGAGAATATAACTGATTGCAAGTAGACTGATTCAAGTGCCTCTTTCACTATGGTTACAGTCTCGTTGCATAACCGGTTGAGAACAAATTGCATTCATTAGGGCAATCCTGATTTCATTCTGTTTTGCATGGAACCGGTGGTTTTCATAGTCTATGGGTTCAGATTTGGTGAGACTGTAAATAATGCCTCACAGATTTTAAACCTGAATAGACAGTCAACACACATTTCATGCCCCATTTTTTTACTTAAATAAAAAAAAAAAACTGTAAAATAATCCAGTAAAATAGATCTCTATAATATTTCTGAAGTAGAATATACAAAATCATCTACTTGATAAAGCCTTTTGCTGTTAGTCATCTTAAGACCGGTCCTCCTATTACTTGCAGTTTCATTATGAAGCTCATCTCGTTTCGAGCTATGAAAATGTGACTGTTTGACTGCCAGGTAATGTATTTCAGAAGGTTGCTTATGTTTAAGAGTGAAGAATTTTGCTCGTTCATGCGGAGGTCAAAATAGTGTTTGGCCATGGGATTCAGTTAGATCACTCTCCCCTCCACATCTGCTGGGCGTGCTGCTTTTGACCTGACCTGCTCATGTCAGAGATGAAGTCATCTGTAGACTGAGCCATTGGGACATACACATGCATGCACAGTATGTTTGTGTAGTATGTGATACGTTACCTGTATCATCACTGTGTTTTATTTTATGCAAAAAAAAAAAATCTATTTTAACTGCTTCAAACTCATGTCACAAGTGTTTCTTCATATTTTAATGGTATTCAAATGAGATTTTTGAGCTTTACATCTAGCAGCTGGGCCCCTCTTGTTAAGTAGTGACCTCATGCTTGGTTATTCCCACTGATGTGCAGCATTGCCAAGAGAAAAATGATAGCATGCTTTTGCCTTGCATTGAGGTTAAGCACCTTGCCACAGATTTGTCTCGTTCCATGTGTCCGTCAAATTGCCTTTCCTAGGAAGTCACTTAGAAAGTTGATTATAACAATATGCCAAGATGTTTATGTGTTTGAGGTCAGACCTGCACCGGGTCAGCTGATTAATGCAGGATCCCAGTATGACAGTGCATCTTATTACAGCATACAATGAAGGCAGACGTAGTTTTGCTCCTTAAGGACTTGAAAAGTGATCGCTGTGTTTTTCCGAATGCAATTGTTTTCACCAAGTCTAACAAAGTAGAGTATTTTATTTGTTAAAATTGATGTAATGTTTAGGGAACATGCTGTGATGAAACTTTTTATGAAAAATTGATGTGCTATTTGATTCCATTTATAAGCAATATTGTAGCCTGGTGCAAAAATTCTTCCAGGTTATTACACCCTGTGTGCAAAGTCAATAGCTCAGTGTGGTAAACCAATACTGGAACACAACATGAGGGTTAAAGAAAAGAAAGGACGAGTCAAAATTATTATTTGTGGTAATCAATTTGCTACAAGTGCTGGTTGAACCTAATTTGTGTCGAAAGTGGAATATTCCTTTAAGAACCATACTAGTGGTATTGTCTCCACGCCATATGAGTTTGGCTTTCCCACTTACGGGAATATATGCACAGCAAGCACCCCTCGGGGCATGGGAAAAAGGCTTATTTGAAGGAAAGAGAACTGATCTGTAACAACTTTCTCAATTAGTATACTATTTCTAAGACTCATCTACAGTGTTTACACCAGTAGCTTTTCATTTCCTGGAGCAGGATTTGCGCTCAAGCCATGACTCCATGGAAAGTAAGGGGTTCTTTATTTTTGCCTGTTGAGAAATTAAGGTCAAACTCAAATGGGCTCTGGTGTCAGGACAAGTACAGCTTGGAAAAAATGAGAGGTTTCAAGAACATGCTCTAGACATGCTGAAATCATTGTCTAAATGACTCTCATGTAGTATTCAGGTGAATTAGTTTGCATTAAGTCGATTATATAACCGATGTTGGACTAAATTGAGACAAATATAACAGGCATGACCATGTGTATACATGTACAGTATGTTTATGTATAATATTATAACTTTATGTAGCATGACTGATTGCAAAACGTGAGTTGGACATGCTTCAAATTTAATTACTCCTGATAATGATGCCCTTTTGCCCTTGAATGAAATCACCCATGTCAATTCTGATTGCTGCTAGTTTTATTATTACAGCATATCCCTCCTATTGCAGTTTTCTCTCAAATGTTGCATACATTTTACAATTCCACAAATGACTTTTCCATCCAGATGAACATGACTGCAACATTCCAAGCAATTCATCTCGCATGTTAAAACAATTCCATCTGTTCACAATTTATTCATTCCCTCCCTGTCACTAATTAGCACAGAATACATTTTTCTTTCAAGTGTAATGTAGGTCACAATTTTTTGGCCGGCAGCTGTAGAGTTCGGTCGAGCACACCCATTGAAACTTTCAGAATTTTCAGCTATCAGAGCAGATCAATGATAAATAAAGAGACATATTTGCAGAAAGAGCTTCTCTTAATCCTCATGTTGACTTTTACAAATCCATAGTGCGCTAGAGCCAACGCTGGCTCCCTCTCCATCACCTTTCTACTTAAAACAAAGGAGTGTTTTCATCAGTGAGAACTTTAATGGAGATTTAAAATAAGTTTAACAGATCAATCTTTATTATGCACTGGGCAGTGAGAGGTGGGATCTGTATTATGGATTGGCACTTAAGTACCCAGAAATGGTAGCACACTGATTAATCAATAAAACACACACGCACACACACACTTTAATAAATACTTTAATCATCAAAACATTGAACAAGTCCTGCAACAAGTACGCATTAAATAATAAATCAGCTTATTTACTGTTTAACTTTTGGCATGGGTTACAAATGCCAGTCAACACTGTTTAGAGAGGGTCAGGTGCTCTTTGAATTATATGCGGATTACTCGCATTGACAAAATGAACATTAATTTTCTATGTGCTGTGTAGTTTATGTTATACATTGCTGGTATTTATTTCCCTCATTGCTCACAGGGAAAGCATGATATATATATATTCAGGTGTTCAGAGTTTATTCACGGATAGCTCAGCTCTCTATCCAGCCCCTCGGTGTGGATTAGTGCTTTTAAGAACAGAAGGGATGGCTTTTTTTTTTTTTTTTTTTTTTTTCTGGTACTGTCCTTGTGTAATCACAACCTGTCTTTTCACTATAGCAGCACAAAGCTATCTCAAGTCTAGACTTTCGTGGCCATAGTCTGCCAACTTATGGCCTTTTGTACAATTCCAGCATCGCCCTGAGAGCACAACTCTCCTCCAGGATCAGCCAGGAATCCCTCTGATCCTTGGCCGATTAAGGCCCACTGCACAGAAACCATATGAATGCCATATTTTCATAATAGCATAATGTTTGTTTGACTTGCCCCACCCTTATTATTTCTCCACCGATTATGAAAATAAACCCCCCGACACATGTCTGGGGAAAGGAGAGACGTCCAAAAAAGCATTTTTAAATCAAGCAAATTTGGAAATGTGTTTTTCATAGGCTTCATTTAGTTGTTCCCTGTGAAGAAATGTTATATTGAAGTTTTACCTTGTTATTAAATGTTGCTGATGCAGGCAAATACATATGGTGCTAACCTCTAAACTGTGTTTTAGTGTAATATATAGTATTTTTGCGAAATTGAATCTGCCCATGGGCTTTAGAAACATTATGAATGTGGGACGGTTGTTAAATTTCAAATGGAAGAACCCAGCCAGTTTATTGAAATTTCTTGCTTGCAATTCATTGAAATTGGTTCAGTTTAATGGCTGTCCTCATCAACTTTATTCCAGGGTTCGAGGAGCAAAAATATTTCAAGCTTAAATCAAATCACGCTAAAATGTCACTTGCATAATAGATTCAACTGATAACATTTTGCGTGTCCAAATTTCACATTTGTGTAGTGTTTGTTTCCCTGTGCTGCCAAGTATCTCCTTGGCGACATGAAGTTGCCCCGATATTTTCAGATTGAAGCCACATCATCAAAGGCTTTTACAACTGAAGCCCCGAAACGGTTGACTGGCAGTGAGACTCATTTGTTCCATGATTTGTATTCATGATAAAATGATGTGAGAAAATAATGCTGTGTGAACATAGGCATCTTTTCAGCACTGAATGGGATAATGTGAGGAAACCGAAAAGCCTGATTAGTGCTGGCAGCAGACACTTCAGAGCTCCATTAGTTGTGGAAAAATAACTCTAGGAAGGAAAACTTTATTCTGAATTGCATTGGTTTTATCAGTATTCCCAAAATAAAAGTTGAATTTTCTGGACCCTTTCACAACAAGCTTAATGTTGACAAAGTGGAATGCTGTTTGCGTGAACATATTTGCTTGTTTTTTTTTCTCTTTACTTTAGATGATGAATTTGGTGCAGAGGGTGGCGGTCCTTCAGAAGGGCCTCACAATCCACCCCAATCTCAGCCTTCTTTCCACGGTCACCCATCAAATCAACCCCCAGCATCCAATTTCAGTAATATTCAGATACCTCCTGGGTCACACGCCCCAGCCAATACGCCTGCAGAGATTCCCCAACCAGAAGGTAAGCTAGCTGAGCTTAAGTGTACTTTATAACCATCTGCCATGCTTCCACTATACACTACTATTGAAAAGTTTGGGCTGAGTAAGACGTTAATACTTTCACTCACCAAGGATGCATCAAATTGACAGCACTCGTTTTTAGTGTCACTTCCTAACAAACAATTAATCGCATCCAAAATCCGTTTTGTTTACATAATATTTGTGTGTGTGCTGTTTATATTTATTGTGTGTTTATATTAATCCACACATATGCGTGTTTATTTTTAAGAAAAAAATTACATTTATATATCAAATATTTATGTGTTATGTTAATATTAATGTATACGTCTAAATATTTTCCTAATATGTGACCCTGGACAACAAAACCAGTCGTAAGTGTTATGAAAATCTGCTATATGAAAATCTGGAATCTGAGGGTAGAGAAAAATCTAAATGCTGAGAAAATCACATTTAAAGTTGTCCAAATGAAGATCTTATCAATGCATATAACTAATCAAAAATTAAGTTTTAATATATTTTTGGTAAGAAATTGACTAAATATCTTCATGGAACATGATCTAAGGATTTTTGGCAAAAATTAAAAATCAATAATTTTGACCCATACAATGTATTTTTGGCTATTGATGTGTGTGTGTTTATATATAAATAATAAATATAGAGAAACACAAATATTATGTGAACAAAAACATTTATTTTGGATTGCGATTTGATCACAATGATTTGTTTGACAACCCTACTCAAAACATTTATAATTTTACAAAAAAAGATGTTGTCCTTGCAAACTATTGTCATTAGAGAATCGGTGTTATATCAGTGGTGAAAACAGTAAGAAATGTTTCTTGAGCACCAAATCAGCAATGGAATGATTTCTGAAGAATTGTAGCATTAAAAACTGGAGTATTGGCTGCTGAAAATTCAGCTTTGGAATCAAAAGAACAAATTATATTTTAAATATCAAAATGGGGAAATAGTTCCATTTAAATTGTAATAATATTTTACATCAATAATGCCTTTACTGTATTTTTTTTATCAAATAAATGCAGCCTTGGTGAACCCCAAACTTTTAAGTGGTAGTGTATGTGTACTTGTTTTCTTTTATTTTTTAGGAACACTTTCTGGTTTATGGATAGCCATGCATTTAATAACGTTTTAAATCCTATTTGCTCAGTTTGTGTGGACAGAGATTGGTAAACACTGATTGTCATTCATAACAAATCCCTTGACTCAAACATACAGGTTAGTACATGTACCTCTTAGAGGACTGGGACAGAGCTTTTGCGCGTTTGCTTGCATATTTTCTGTTTAGGGTTCCTGTTTTTCTTTATAAAGCTCAGAAAGGCAGGGTCAGGGTCCCCACGAGGGGCATGTTTCCCCCGGTAACTGCTGTTCTCTGTGATTAGTGCTTCGACTTCCAGACACGGAAGTGACTAATCTGCAACATGGCACCCCAGAGGTGCAAACACTTAATTTGATCATGCATAACATGCTCTCATTTCCTTGCTCTTATATTTGACTCCATGTCAGCTCTCTTTAGATGAAACCAAAGGGAACTTTGCTTTAAATAAAATGTACCTTTTGTTCTTTACTTTGGAAAGATCGTGCTCAGCCGTAGCTGGTAGCCGAGCACATCTAAATCTAAATCAGTTACAGCGGTCTAAAATAAATGAACTAGTTAATTCATCCATTACGTTTTTTCAACATTTTATTAGCCATGATTGCAAATGCAAAAAATGCTTTCTTGGTTATGAGCTAATAGACTTTTTTTTCCTCTTTTGGAGCAGCACAGCCTGTCAAACCAGTGCCTGTTCCACGAGCAATGCCAGTGGTCGATCCTTCACTTCTAAACATTACCCAGGAAGGTAAGCTTTTTGTTTGAGGATGACTCCTCTACACTGAAATCCAATTTCACCGAAGTCAGCAAACAGTCGTGACAGAAAGCATAGAACCTCATTTCACAGATATGATGGACCTCATTTTCTGCTCATGAAGCCAGAGGAAAAATCAGATATTGCAGTGGATTTTCTGAAATAAATTAAGGCTTTATGGGAAGCAGATTAATGCTTTTGGCTTTCCATAGTTGGTGGGAACGGCCGCAGATGAAGCTCAAAATGACATTCCCTTACTACCAGCCATTGTGTCACTGGAACGTACCTTTAATAAGAATTATTGCAGATTGTGCCCAAAGCTGCTGTTGGCATTCAGCCTGCCAATTAAATAATTTGGCTAATGAGTGAGGTCATTTCATATACAATGACTGTCTATTATTGCTGTAAACACCAGAAATAGAGCAGACTGAGAATATTGTAATGCAAGATGCAATTTACCCTGATACAAAATTCAGAGGACAAAAAGGTGCTTTTCTGGCTCAACCAGACATGTATACATTGAAAACAGAGTGTCATTTGATATCGTTTGGCTAATTGAAGTCTGTCTGCTATCATAACTGGTACCCAGACAAGGACAAACAAGTATGATGCATAAATATTATTATCATTATTATTGTGTAGACATTGTCATACTGCAAATTGCCTTTTTGAAACCAGCCTTTCTGAATCATTGAGGTCTTTCTGAGAACTCATCGGCTATGACATCGTCTAATTGGTTTGTGCATGAGACACTAATTGGTGATGTGAAACAAAGCTCTGAAGGTGATTTTGGTAGGGGTCATCTTTCCAAGAGTACAATATCTACATGACCAAGGTAAAAAGAACATTCATCCATAACAAACTTCCATAACAACTTTTTATTTAGTTATTTAGTATTAATGGATAATAAATCATTTATATATTATTTCTTGTTGTTTGAATACTGCAATAATAGTTATTTAATATTTTATTCATTAAATTAAATTTTAATATTTTCTTTTTCAAAAAAAAAATAATAATAATAATTATGAATGTGGGATGGTTGTTAAATTTCAAATGGAAGAACCCAGCCATAGTATATTGAAATTTCTTGCCCCCACTTTTTCTGTTTATTTATATTCATCACTCAGTTTGGGGTGTCTCAGGGTTTTAATTTAATTTTAATAAATTAATTTGTTGAAATATTAGTTGAAAATAATACCAAATCTGAATTTATTTGAAATAAAATACAAATTACTGAAATAAAATAACTTTCCTTATTTTTGTTGGTTTTGAAGTCAAAAAGACGACTAACATAAGATGGTACTATATTAGATGTCAGCTTTTTTACCTTTTATGAATTTTAATTTTGGGGTGAACTATAAGTATAATATTACATAATACTGAATCTGTGTGGTTTACTTCTGTAGGTAATTAAATAGGTAATTAAATTAATTGAATCTTTTTTCAACTCATGCTGATCTAATTACTATTTTAAGAGTAGTTAATGGTGATCAATACTTGCAGGACAATGATGAACAAGACCAGCAAACAAGCTGATATACCGACATGCCTCCGAGACAACCGCTCAGCCTGCACCCAATAACAAACAAACCAATTACCCATTACAACAAGTCCCAGGGTGGATCATGTCACTACAGTGTAACTGGGCAATGTTTCTTGGTTAACAAACAAATCCTTACGTCACAGGTCCTGTACTTACCAGAAGTCACATGAAAAGTCCTAATCAATCTAGTCTTCAATCCAGCTACCTCAACCAAACAGGCATCAAATATTCAAGCCATTCATAATTTCAGTTATTTCTTTTTCAGTTGATCTGCATACAAGTGGAATAATATTTGTGCATGACACAAAGATGAAACTGTTTGAGTCCCATAAATGCACAAATAAGCCTTCTATTCCATATTTCTCGCCCTCTACGGCCAAAATAAATGATGACCAAGGTCACAACATTACCAGTGTAGGGACTTGTTGAAATGTTCTTGAAATCGAGCAGACGATTAGATAGTTCTGTGGTTATACTCTTCCCAGACTGTGTGTATATTGTAGTAATCGAGGTGCAAGCAGTGCTATAGAATGAGACAAAAATGTATTATGGTTAAATATTAATACTGGAGAGGAGACAGGATCTAGACATCCTTTTTAGGTTCCCAGAAATGCTGTACCTAAAACTATTTTGAAAGCTCACAAGTGCTTTGGTGGTCGTCTCTGTCCAGTTCATTATTTGGTTCCCACATTATGGATTCAGCTCAAACTGTCACTCAGAGTGTCACTGTGAGAGCCAGCATAGTTTACATTGTGGCGAAGGCATTCGTGCACCGTGACTATAATATTTCACATGCCCACTGGCAAATGCCTTATCCTAAGTATTCATAAACTAGCTCAACCTCAGCTCACCCTATAATTTCATGTGCTGGTTGGCACTGGAGAGACATGCATGTGTGAAATGGGTGCATGGCTTTCCCAGAATTTTCCCCTGGAAATCATTAAAATACTAGCAGAGAAGCTATTGTATCTGGCAATATTTGTCTCATTTTATATTTATTAATTTGTTATTAATAGCTTAATATACCCTATGCTGTTTAAAAGTTGCATTTTATTTTTTATAAAATAAGGCTGAGTTTGTTGTTTTCAATTTGAAAACAGTTGTTGTGAATAATTATTGTGCAAAAAGTGGAAAAAGTGCTATTTATTTTTAATTTTAATGGAAAAACAGTTGAAAAGAACAGCATATTTTTAAAAAGTTGGAAATGACTTCACTATCGCTTTAAATGCATAATTTCTGTGTCATTGCTGATAAAAGTGTTATTTCTTAAAAATAAAAAAACCTGACCCAGTACTTTAAACAGTGATGTGTTTGTCTCAAGCGTAATTCATACATTTCTTTTTACAGGTGATGTGCGACTCACACCAGAAGATTATACTCGGGCTCAGAAATACTGTAAATACGCAGGCAGTGCACTGCAATATGAGGATGTGGGCACTGCCATCCAGAATCTGCAGAAGGCCCTGAAGCTACTAACCACTGGCAAAGAATAAGACCATTGTGCTGTTCCCCTAAAACCACTTTATCAGAGATCTGGCCCAGAGGAACTGAAAAAGGGCCTTTTCCTTAGCCTCATCTGTAACAAAAAGAGACACGCCACAGGACGCCCCCATCACTCAATACAACATCTGTTTCTGCCATATTGGATGTCAATAGTTGCTCATTACTTGCCCGAAGAGATACAGATACAACACTAAAAAAATCAGGTGCATGTGAAAGACCTTTTCAGATTTTGAGAAGTTTAAACCACGTATTCATGGTTTGAGGTGTTTTAATGTATTTCTTCACAGCAGTTTGATTAGATATGCATGGACATGGAAGCATGTCTCAAGATATTTCTTAAGCAGGAATTCTCATCTTACCTCAATCTCTCTGCAACATGAGCTTTTAAGACACTTTGCCCTTAATTACTTTTACTACTTTCCGTTCACTTCTATGTGTATGCTTCAGGTGAAAGGATTCTGCAGTTAGTTAACTGTTTCTGACATTAGTTGTGCATTGCTATGATCAACAATAAATCTTTTTTTGGAGCCAATCTTTTATTGGTCATTTGCAGTGCATGTTTACTTCATAATAATCCTTAATGAAAAACGAGCATCTCACATTTAGCTTTTTGGTGGACGATTTTTAAATGTAGCCTTTATATGTTGCTTTCCAGGGTGTATGTGTTACATTATGTGAATAAGCTTTGCACACATGCAGTTACGTCTCACAATTGTTTTTTTTTTTGTTTTTTTTTCCTTCCTAGAATTCTTGAGTGTATCTCTCGCTATTGAGATTTTTTATCTCATAAATGTTTTGGGTTTCTTTTTTCTCCATACATAGTTGATTTTAAATTATTCCGGTAAAATGTGCTACAGTAGGTGTTCCCGCAGATTAAAAGACGGGGGTTATATTGTATTTCAAAGGCACTGAAGGTGACACACTGAGTTATGTTATGATTGGTCATTTTACTTGTCACAACCCATCCGGCCCTATGCATGACTGAACTTGGTCAGTTCAGTGTGCATATTCAGGAAACATCTAAATATAATAGACAGTTCCTGTTGTTTTCTGTTCACCTTGCAATTTTTGCATTAGCGGTGTTACTGTTTTTCTCTTTCTACAGTTTAGCCTGGAGTGTAATAGAAAGGGCATTGCACTTATCTGAAAGTAGACCGAGCTATCACTGCATGCATCTGCATTTGCCTGAATCTTTTCCTGCCTCACTGTGGATGCAAATGAACATCACCTGGGATTTTCCGTCCCACCTGTCTTACTCCTTTGTACTCTGGTTTAATTGGCTTAAGTGAATTTACAAAGTAACGTATTGCTTCTGATAAAATCCATCTAGGACAGCATATACATTTACACTCCAGCGGTGGATTTAACCGTAGCGTTGTGTCTTTCAACCTTTAAAAATTAACCATAACTTCTGAGTGACCACATTCATCAAATTCTGTGACTTTATAATCTCTTTTTAGTGTTTAAAGTGTGTTTAAGGGTATTGACATTGACGCACACAGATAAAGTTTACGACTTGATCGCTATCAGTGCTGTGGGAATAGAGAAAACTCTATCTTTTTGTTTTACCACCAAGTATGCTCCATTATCATTCAAATTTACCATGTTTTGCAATGGCTTTTGAGCAGAACAAATGAGTCATTTGTTAACGGCTCAGAATCTGGAAGGATCGTTCGATTCTTAATTTCTGGCTCTGAGGTTGTTTTACATTCACAATCTTTAGCCAAGTTCCTGTGTTATGGTGATAAAATGTCATTGTGGCCGTAAATCTCAATACTAAACAAAACATATAAACGTAGCTAGCCTATAATAAATGTCCATGTTATTGTGTATGGGTTCTCACACCCACAATAGATCAAAACCTAACAGTCCCCTACAGGGACTCTATCTGATTCAAAGAAAGAGGCAGGCTCTGCATCCAAATAAAGGATGACAAAATGTGTAGTAATATCATTCATCAGCTTATAGGCTTGTTGTAAACAGGAATTGGTTAGAAGCACATAACCTGAGATTTCTGTAGAACGTACACTATTTGACCTGAATGTTGAAATGTAAGTATCTGGGGGACATGCAAATACAGTTATCCGACTTGTAGGAACTATCTAACTGGAAGATCTTCTCTGACGTTGAAAACAAAGCAGCTAGCATGGGTGACTGAGGACAAGCTCATCTTTACAGTCCTGTAATAAGGTCTTTAACAAATGAGTAAGAAGTAATTGTTTGTTCATGAAAATAGAATTAGGAAAAAGACTGAATTCTCTATTTTTTTTTTTTTTTTTTTAATTTTACTTTCTGAATTATCTTTGTTTAACAGATAAATTATTTTTTAAAAGAATATGTGTGTGTGTGTGTGTGTATTTATATATATATATATATATATATATATATATATACATACATATATATGTATGTGTGTATATATATAAGTTTATATTTGGTAATAAAACTTAGTTACTATAGTGTTTTCTATAATATACTAAATCTAGTTCTACTTTTATTCTCACGTATGTTTACTGTTTATATAAGTAATATAATGTAGTTAA
This sequence comes from Enteromius trimaculatus, assembly GCA_032361065.1. Classification (NCBI taxonomy): domain Eukaryota; kingdom Metazoa; phylum Chordata; class Actinopteri; order Cypriniformes; family Cyprinidae; genus Enteromius; species Enteromius trimaculatus. The sequence continues at coordinate 14,637,095 of JAUMHP010000076.1, forward strand.
TTTAACTACACATTACATAAAATTATAATTTAAAATGGCACGAATTATTAACATGATGTTTGTCCTATTATTCATTTTATTTTTCCTTTACACGTGTGTTTATATTAGCCTATTTTCATTAGACATTTTATATAAAGTAAGCATATGCTTAATCATACATTGTTTCTCATATTTAATCCTAGCAGCAGCGCTTACCAAGCACTAATGTATTTAGCCTATTTATTTCTTTTTGGGGTCTCCTCGGGATTTCTCTCACTGAAGGGTGGGGCTCTATTCAGAACTGCCTCCAGCGGTTGGACAAGCACAGTTTTGTCTAGTAAACTCTTGTTAATGCTTTACCCAGCATCTGTCTGCTCGTAGAACAAGTTCATCCATCAAAAATAGATGCAGTTCGTTTTAAAAATATCTCCCATGATGATACGCGTGTGTTAATCCCTGGCGTGGCGCGTGGAAGTGGATGCTGGGCTGCCTCGCAAAGTTCTAACCCTAAGTTGTTCAAACAGGAGAGATATAATGCTTTTTCAACGAGACGAGCTTCAATGAAATAATGTAAGTGACTTTTTGAACTACTTATTAGTTCTTTTCACTTCAGTTTCTTGGTGAAATTAGCCTAACGTTACGCATAAATTTCGTGTCAATTAATCTTGTTTTCCTTATTTTGACAGTAAAAAAAAATCGCTGAAAAAGAATTCAACTAACTGAGGCGTTTTAATAAATGTTCAACATATCGTCTAATATAAATCATAATGATACTGCTATTAGAAACTGGGTGAGCTGCTTATATGTAACGTAGTATTATTTTAAATAACTTTGATAGTTCGTAGGTTATTTACTTTTATAAACGCAAAGTGCATGTAGTCTTGTTTTATTTATAACTTGTTATATTGTGCGCGTTTAGTTGTATTTTACTACTTTTTTTATGTAACGGCCCAGAAGATTGGGTGTCGCGTTACAATGATGGTGGGCAGTTGAATTGCTTGTTGGACGTTTAGATGGACGCAAATAAAACTGTAAACAACTAAATAGTATTTAAAATGTCTACGTCTGTAAATTATAGCTTCCACTCACAGTCTGTCTCTGTCACTATAGTAAGCTGCCTGCCTACACAGCGTTATAGGCATCACAGGCATCCAACATCTACTTGATTTTAAGGCACGACCGTGAAGTAGGTTAATGTTCAGTTTCTTAGGTCTTTAGATGAGGGTGAGCTCATGTCAAAGAATGATGAGTATTTCATTTACCTGTAGTGTTGACAGCTGTGGTGCTTCTGAAGATAGTGAAGCAGCCTAATTAAAAAGCGTTGATTCACTTTTTTAATTCAATTCATCAAAGGTTTAGGTTTTGTAACTAAGTAGCTCATATTATGATTTTCTTAACATGATAGTCATAGCATTTAGAATACCAGAAGCTCCTGTTTCTGGTTTTCCAACTCATTTTTACCATGATGAATCAAGTTCTTTATGCTTCTCGCACGGTCCCTTGAGTCGCTGACCCCATTCATGTGTATTTACATATGCTTAGGGGAGCATTCTGAACAATGTTCCCTAATGTTGCGCATTACATGAATTTTATATAGTGGTCTAAATTGGCCTCACTCATGCCAAATGCGCAGCACCTTACTGAGATGATATAAGGATGTTTATTTAAATATGTAGTAACATGATTTGTAACAATGATTTATGTCCGGGTGTTGACTTACATTCCACTTAGATAAGATTCCCTTCTCGTTTCATGCCATATTTAATGATTTTCTTCCACAGTTGTGGCTTGTCCTAATGAATGCTGCTGATGCCATGTTGTGGTTCTTTAATAAATTATGAATTCGGGGCTCTGTCTATTGTCCTGCTGGCTAATTGTGCCTTCGTTAAACTGCACTGTAGGCTGAAAATAAAGATCTCTATTATCTTTTGACAATGGTTGTTCAAACGAAACAAGATCTTGGGACCTCACACAGTATCTTGTAACTTCACACACTTCTAGTCTTGGCAACAAAAGCTTAAAGACTATGCGTTATTAACCATAGTATCAAATGAAGCATTGCGACAATCTCATTAAAACATACTCCGTTTCAGATGATGGAAATTTTCCCTCCATTAAGACATTTATCACCATAACACTAATACAGATGAACAATGCCCAATTAAACAAATAATATTTTTGTCAGTATTACCTACGAGGTCTCTAGTGGTTGCCGTCTCCCACTGGAATCTTAATTTTCCATAGAACTCGGATAATGACTCACCAGAACTCGCCTTCTTGGAAGCAGATTTCAGTTCAGGGGTTGTTTGTTGATTTCCAATTTCAAATTTTGCGTCTTAATGTGGTTTGCAGTGAAAAGTCACAGATATGTGCATTTATTTGTGCGGATTGGTGCTGCGTGCTTTCTACAGTAACTTTACTCTTTTGCTCCTTGATTCAATAGGAGAACTTTTTTTCTCTAGTTCTTTAGAAAAACTACAGATGTTTTAAAGAGCTTGGGACAGCAATATGCTGATCTGAATAACATTGAGATTTACAGCTGTAACATTAGGACTTTTTTATATTTAGGGAACCAGAACCATATCAAGAACCTAAAAAATATCCCCGATAAAGAGGTTCTTTAGGTGCTACACAGAATTTTGAAGAACCTTTATTTTCATAATGGTTAAATTTCCTTTCCAGTAAAGACTTCAAAGTTCTGTTGGGGTTTCTGCAGCTAGTCAGCAATCTGTGATTAAAAAGCTCTCAGCAGGACCATTTTAAATTTGAAAACTGATGCTGAAAGTGTCAGTAGACTCTGCTAGAACAGCACAGTCTTTTTATGAAGGAATGAGAGCAGGGGCTCCTGGGCAATGCTCCATACAGTCCATTATTGTGGATGTGAAGAACCAAAATAGTGATCTGCTCTGATCTGGTTTTAGACTGCAATCATTGCTTTTAAAGAGATGTGGAGTAGGTTCTCAGTATCCTTACCCCCTTTTGAACATGGAAGGACATTGCATGGTTAGTGTATTGTAGTTAATAATATTTTAAAGAGATAATTATCCCAAAAGGGAAATTTTATCATGCTCATTTTGACTTATGTGTACCACGAAAGAAAACCTTATCTAAACTGTCACTGATTTTTGTCTGTTCTATGACAGTCTTAAAGAGTTTAATGTTGTTGAATTTCAAAATAATTAGTTCTATACAGTCATGAGATGTTTACAGAATTTGTATAAAGATCTCTAAGACCATGAAATGGCATTGCAGTTTCAAGCATTATCATTTTCTTTTATTAGTTACTGGTTTTCTATATAGCTAAATTGCCTTATCAAAGTATCCATCCGTTTATTTTAGCAGCTATGCTATATTTTTTACATGCATGAACCGCTTTAATAGATAACACACTCTCTTACTTTTTTTTATTTTAGCCTCTGATTTCCTGTCATTTCAAGTTTTTCTTTGTAAATAGTGGTGCACCCCTTTGTAAACCTCACCGTCCGTGATCTTTTTCAGCAAACTTATTATGGCTGACGTGGGAGAGTGATTAGTCATTATGTAACGGGGCAGTTTTTGCATGGCTGTGGTCACTGTTCTGACAAGAAAAAAATGGTTTCCATGCCACAAATACATAATTTAAACCTTCAAAGTTCTCCTAAATTATAGACACATGAATAAAGATATTGTGCTCCTATTTGTGTGTGTGTGTGTGTGTGTGTGTGTGTGTGAGAGTGAGAAAAGCTAATACATACGTTTATGCCAGTCGCCGTGTGTTAAGTCAGTGACTAAGAAAACCAGAGACAACAATTCGTGAACCTATTTGCATTTTTTGCACAAATAAACTTGAATTTGTTTCCAAACATCCTTCAAATTTCGTTCCCGACTTTAACGGCAATCCATTTAATGAAACCTCTAATGCAGTTGTGGTTTTTGTGTATTTACACAAATTGAATTGTGGTTTGTTTTGAAATGTAATTTGCTAAATCTGATTGGCAGGATTTCGTTCATCAGTGGTAGGTGGTGGAGATGGAAGTTCCAGAATGCTCTCGCAGTTTTCCTGCTACTGCTCTGCATTTCGACCTCAGGTAAAAGAGCTCTGTGGTTATGAATAAAAAATGTTATAATTTAAATAGTTTGTTATCAGAAAATGTAAACCATAATTTAGTTTATATGTATATTGATTGCACACCATGCTTATCAACATTGCTTCCATTTCATGAATTCATCTTTTTTCCTTTTTTATGTCTTATATCATATTTTCCATTCGCTATGTTTCTCTGTTCAGTTTGTACTGTATATATACTTTCTCTCAGCTTCCTGCCATTTGTTTAAATGACTTTCTTGCTCTATATCATGCTTTTTTAATCACCCTTAACATGCTTTTGTTGTTCTTGTCCCGGTCAACGCAAGTTATGCATACAAAATAAAAGTCATAAATATACATACCTACATATACTACACCATATATAAATAAAACAGGACCCAAGGGTGGGATCTGGCTCTGTTAGTGGTCTCACAGCATGCAATGGTGGGCTTAACTTTTTACTGTGACTGCTCCTGTTTGTAGGCCGGTCATTACACACAACATGGGTAGGGTTTTTTTTGTGCAGCTGACATAATTTTTGTTACGACTTCTGAGGCTGAGTTATTATGCAGAGGGGTTATTAATGATTTCAGAAGGAAAAAAAACATGGCCTTAACTGGCAGCTTGAATCCTTAATCTGCCTGTTGTTGCTGAATTTAAGTTCCCCGTGCGCTGCATATGAAAAGCATGTGTCTTTTTAATATTAGTCGCATACCATGGCTCGCCTGATTTGTTCGTACTGTTATATTGGTCCAAGAAGGAACGTTTACGGTCTTTGGATGCCTGTCAGAAATGGTTTAAAGCAAAGATCAGATTTAATGCTGGGAATCAGCATCAGGGAAATTTCTAAAGCGCTTTAATAGTTTAAACAACGAGCAAGTGACTGCTAAAGCTCTTTCAAAACAATGAAATTCAATTAATGTAAGCCACAGCAAAAACAAATAATGGAATAATGTTGTGCGGAGAAGGCCAAGAGCAGTTTGGAACATCATTTTAGGACGTCCGCCTCTCGTAGGCATTCCAGACCTCACTTAAATCACGCCTAAATCGTATGTAGTTCAAACTTGGAAAATTCTTGATGAAAACACTTGTTGATTAGATGTGATTTGTCACGTTCAGCGAACAGCGCACACAGATTCTCCGTTCCAGACATGGAATCTTTACTGTCCTCATGCGAAAGGTTTTCATTAAAACCAGATGTGATTATGGCCCATAGAGAGACCAAACCCTTTGTGCATAAGTTCACAATATGCTTTTGTTGCTTGTTTTCATACCGAAACCGCAAACGTACACACAACTTGTCCCATGTTTATTCTTGGATGCCCTTGTTTTTCTACCATGCTTCCTAAGCCAAGAAGCCATGGGTGTGTTTATAGAGTTAAATCTCGCTGAATCCTTATAACAGCTGCTCTATGTTGATCAAGAGCATAGCAAAAGAAGTGCACAAGTGATGGACTCAATTAAGGAACAGTTCCCCCAAAAATGAAAATAATATCATTCACTCACCCTTATGCCATTGCCATCTTATTTTTTTTTTTTTTTTGATTCCATTAAAAACTTGATGAAATGCTGGGCAGCTGTTTTTCCCAAATAATGAAAGAAAGTTTATTATTCTATGATTCACAATTGCAAAACGCCTTATAAAACTGTTATAAATGTAGTCACATATTTTATTATCATGAATAAGAATACAACTGATACTTATACATCCACGAGGATGAATTTTTATGGTACTTTACAATCATAAATAACAATTGTTTAAACAATATCTGTTTTGATATCACAAAGAACAGCTTGGACGTTCTGCCTTGCATCTCGTTTTCTTTTCATGAAAGGCATCCGTAATGAAAGAAGGGTGACTAAATGATGACAGGATTCGCATTTTTGGGTGAGCTGTTAATTGACCCTTGGCAGATGAATGCAGCACACCTGAGGTACAAAGACAGAAGCTAAACTGCCAGGAGAGTGAGAGAAAAGAGACACTTCAGGATTAAAGCTTTCACAAAATGTGACGCTGCTGAAAGGGCTATTTTCAATCTCCCAGGCCTGTTTAGCCTGAGATCCATGTATCTGGCATTCCATCTTTTGGCATCTTCCCTAAGCGGCCTTTTTCTAAAAGGACATTTGGAGATCAAAGCTCTCCTTTTCTCCTGTAAAATCATGCAGGCATTCTTTCATTGACCTTCACTTCATCAGCAGTCACTTCACAACAATGCACAAATCCCATCTTACCACGACTGTTATTTTATTTGATTATTTTTTTATTTCAGTATTATTTTCACTTTTGAGTACAGTATAGCTATAGTGCAAAAATTAGACAGTGTCTTTTCCAGTTAAATACCCACTTAAAGGGTTAGTTCACCCAAATATTAAAATTCTGTCATTAATTGCTCACCCTCATGTCATTTCAAACCCATAAGACCTTCGTTCATCTTCGGAACACAAATTAAGATATTTTTGATGACATCAGAGAGCTGTCAGACCTTTTATAGACAGCAACACAACTGAAATGATCCCGAAACATAGTAAATACGTTAAAGCTTGTGTATGCGTTGAGATAAAATGACGCAAGACGTAAGTCATGGGAGAAGAATGTTATGGCATTTTTGCTTTCTTTGCACAAAAGAAAGAATTTCCTAGCATCACAAAACTAAAGTTGAGCCATTGATGTCACATGGACTGTTTACTGATGTATTTAGAACGTTTCTGGACCTGGGATAATTTCAGTTGTGTTGCTGTCTACTGAGCGTCTGACAGCTCTCTGATGTCATTAAAAATGTGTTCCGAAGATGAACGGTCTTATGGGTTTGAAATGACATGAGGGTAAATAATCAATTACAGAATTTTTATTTTGGGGTCAACTAACCTTTTAAACATGTTTAAGTGCAATAAATAACATTGTTCCATCTCAAGCAAAATGAATATATTTTAATATGATATAATCACACCTTCAGAAACACAACAGGCTTGGCATTACAAATTACATGTATGTTTCGTTTTCAACATGTTCAACACAGTTACACTTTGATGTTTCTACACATGTATATAAACGATGATCTCACTAGTGAGTAATTGACCTTTGAGTGGAGTGATCTTGCTTTGTACAGTTTGTGCGAATTAATATCATTAAAAAAGGCAGGTGACGTATTCAGTCCTCCTGACGCACTACTGAGATGAACCCATCCTGGGTGGGAACCAGGATCTGAGCAGCGCACAATATATTGTGCCAGTTAGAGCTGTGGCTTCTGTAGCACAGTAGTGCCGCTTTTTACTGTGGCCCACTCCAACAGCTTTGCACACAACTATAAAACAGCAGGATATTCCAGTTGCGTGATTCCATCCAATAGTGATTTCAGCTTCTTTCTGCAAAACACTCACAGGCCACTTGTCAAAAGCTGATCCCATTCCTTGCTTGTTTAAACCCCAGGCATGATGGCGGAAATAATGATCTCTTTCCCCCTCACCTCTTTACTTGTTTTTGCTGGACAACTGTTCTGAATGTTCCACCGTTTTCTGTCCCGGGTGTGTCGATGGGGTCTTGTTTGTGGTGGGTTTTGTAGTGACCCAGTTGAGACTGGTCTGACATGCTGATTTGTGTGGTGTATTTGATCCTCCAGAAGGGACCGGGAGAATGCAAATGTGTCGAAATTTTAGCTTACGCCCCAATAAAAGGGGTCTGCTTTACATTTATGAAGTGTTGTTTGCATGTAGAGCCTATTGGCTTTTCAGCGTGAAATAAAATAAAAAATGAGGTACTTACATTTATAAAATCTATTTATTCAAATTGTTTTACAGTTTACAACTTGCAGCGATACAGCCAACGAGCGTTTGCCTTGGAGCCATAACACATAATGTGCTATACTTCATTAAATTCAGAGTCACTCTCCTAAAAGTAATTTTAATCACAAATTTTGCCTTTTCTTGACTTGTTTAGTTTATGTTAAATTGAGCTTGCTGGCACAGGGCTGTGGGAAACAAGCACTAGCAAAAAATTATTATAGTATTATTCCATTATGAAATGATCCATTAATTTTGTATTGTGTTAATTATGTATGTAATTATGTATGTTAGTTATTTGTACCCTTGATGGCTTTTATTAAAATTAATATATGTTTACGTTACAGTATATTTGGTTTGGACCTGACTCAAAGTCATAAAAATAATAAAGATGGCTTAAAATTATTTCAATTAAGACAAAAACCTGCTTTAAGCTAAAACAACAAAATTAAGATAATAAAAGTTAAGATATGAATAATAACTTCAAATTTTTTTCATTTGAAGAACCTAATTTGTATAGTTCCCACTATATTTCTAAGTGTGCTAAGTTCTGAAATATTTTATCATGTAGAAATTACAATTACAATTGTAGATTTTTATAACATAACTTTCTATCAAATTTAGTTTGAGACTTAACAGATTTCATGATTTGCAACAGTAGTGATAATGTGAGTTCATAAAAGACAGCTTTTGTTTCTAGGAATGCTTTTAGATTTCTGACCACTTTTAAACAGAACCAGAAAGGGGGGAAAGTGTGTGGTTTTGGCTTCTTGACAGCTTGGATTGAAATGTAAGTGGTCTGAAATTCAGCCTTTATATCAACTGTCCACTCCGGTGAACACAAGGCATGTAATGACTCGGGTCTCTGAAGAGAGTAAACTCTGTGGTTTAGTTAGTGTCCCCTTAAACGGAGGATCATTTTCCCTTTCCAGGGGGAATGCCCTTTATTCTTCTATTAGAGAGCATTTCTCGTGCTTCAGCTTTCTTGTTCTCCTCCTGGAATCTGTGTAAAGCCATCAAATCCCATATTTCCTATTTCTTCTGAGGTCCAATAACTATACCTGCAAATTTCAAGCCAACTACTATGCATACCTTTTTATAGCCACTAGTGGACATTTATTCTTGGATGTTTCATGAAAATTGTTTTAAATTTCATGCATGAAAATACAGTTTGTTGTTCTCAACAGTATTGTTACTGTAGCAGAAAGAAAAAAAAACTCATGGAATATTATTTACTTGGAGAACATATAATAAATCATTGAAATTAGTTTGTCCTTTGACTGCTGGAATGGGTTATGAAATGTAACCCTCAGTGATGTTTGTTTACTTACATCAAACTTGTCCTGAGGAAGCCACTGCATCTTGAGAAAGTTTAATTGCTCAGCGCTGCTCGATTTGCCAAAAAGTGCTGTGGTTTTTGCTTATGTGCTTTTCGGGACTGCATGAACAGAAGCCATTGTCTCTGAGTCAAGTTTTTTTTTTTCCATTGAAGTCTTCACATCCGAGAGTTGCCTTGAGGGATCTTAAAGGATATGGTTGTTGACGTCCATTATATGGCTCACGATTCTAGGTTGTCTTAAAGGCAAAAAGACTATAGGACTCTCGATCAAACTTGATACCTGTCTCCTTTCCGTTCTGTCCTTGTCAATACACTAACCCAACGGCTGTCTAAACGCATCTTCCTGTCACCTCGCTCCTGTCCTGTCCTTGGCCGCCTCTAATACCTGTCCTTTGCAAACTGAAGTGACATATGACCTGTTTGCTTGCAGTAGCACAGAGCTGCCAGAGTAGCGTCAGCTGCAATGTGGTGCTCACCGACCCCCAGGGCTCTTTTACCTCCCCCTGCTACCCCAATGACTACCCACCCAGTCAGGCCTGCAAGTGGACCATACAGGCCCCGTCCGGCTTTATAGTGCAGATCACCTTCCTAGATTTTGAGCTCGAGGAAGCACAAGGCTGCATCTATGACCGCATCGTCATCAGCACTGGCACGAGCGATGCCAAATTTTGCGGCTTAACACCCAATGGACTAACTCTCAACTCCAGTGGCAATGTAATGGAGATTTCCTTTAACTCAGACTTTAGTGTCCAAAAGAAAGGCTTCCATATCAGTTACAAGCAAGGTATGTTTATTGCATGGCGAGTTCTTCACAGCATGTTTATAAAGATATCTTTTTTTTTTATCATTTATGATTTATTTTAAGGAATAATTTAATTGAGTCATATTATTTAATAATGTATAATTTGTTTTTTTTTAATCCTGTTATGGTTTATTGGATGCCATTAATTATGATTTGTGGCTTAAAAAAACAAACAAGCGTGACAGCAAAGGCATTGTTTTGATACAGTGAATAAATATCAGACATCATAGACGGCAGTATTATCAAGATTATGTTGCTGAACTCTATCTCTTCATTTCATATCACAACTGCTCAAATCATATTGCTTTGCCATTCATGCTATCAGTATCATCTCATTGAGTTCTTATGACCACAGTCACAATCATTTAACTATACTGAGTTATTTATTCAGCACGTCTCTCTTTCTGTTAAAAAGAGATTTCATCCTGCAAAGTATTTTAATCAATGTTTTTTGAATGGTTTTCAGAAAAAAATGTAATTCATTTATTTAATTTTAAGGCTAGTTTTCAGATTATATTTGAATGACTTGGCTATTTAAATGAATGGCTGAGAACATTCTGGTAATATAAGGTAAAGTTTAAAATAATACATGTAAAAACCTGTCTAACTCTGAGGTGAAAACAATAAACTAAAAACTTTTTTTCTTTTGTTAGTTTGGGAAGTAACACATAGTATTTATTTTGAGTTGTAATTTTCTTTCTGAGAAAAAAAAAAAAAAAACTACAAATTCCTAGATGTAGGCTCATTATCAGGCAACAAGGGTGCCTGTGTAAATTGACAGACACAGTTATGTTCAAGAAATAAGAACCTACAAAAAAATAACCTTTGTTATGAAGTCAGGTAGGTGTGAAGGTACCCATTAGTACCCAGTGGCTTACAGATTTAGAAACTGTATTTTCATTACCTTCCCAGTGAAACAGGTTGGAAATGAAACACCTTTGAGATCAAGCTCATTAGTGTTTATTGTTCAGCAAACCCGTTTCTTGTTCTGTGATCAGTAGCGTCAGATGTCTGGTTATGTCAAAAAGCATCATGAATACAGAGTGCAGGGATCTAATAGAACTGGAGGTGTATTTTTCCATTCTAAATTGCTTGTGGTTTTTATAGTGAGACGGCCAACAGACACAAACTTCCGCCAATTTAAATGAAATGTGTCAGCAAATCTGACTTAAAAGAGGTGTTTTAACATGAGCAAAGAAATATGATTGTCCGGTTTGGAAGAAGTTTAATAAACTTGTCTTGGATTGATTACTTAATGTAATGTTTTCAGACATTAATGTTTCTCTTCTTTTCTCATGTCTGTATAATGAATCAGTTACTTTATATTAGCCGACACTCATTGTTTAACCAATTTGGAGATCATCAAGAGGTCTGAATGAACCATTTTCTATTCCACTGTAACTAGTGCATGCATTTGTGTCATATTTTTCGATCTAATGTTTTTCACTCTTGCAGTGGTGGTGACACTGAGGAGCCAGAAGGTCACAATGCCAAAAAGCAGCAAGAATGTTCTGAGAGTGTCCAACTCAGTCTCCATTCCAGTTCTCACTGCATTTACTGTGTGCTTTGAGATCGCCCGCACGGCCCAGAAAACTACAGAGACCATCTTTACCTTGTCTGATGCTGGTGGCACATGCATTTTGGCCTTTGAGAAGACTGTCAGTGGTATGGAGCTGTACATCAGCAGTTCCTCCTGCTCAGTAAACAACATGCTCAACAGCTCAGACATCACATCCAGCATGATGAACATCTGCTTCACATGGACCAGGTCCACCGGCCTTGTGGCAGTGTACTTTGGAGGCCGCTATCAATTCAAAACATGTGCAAACTCTAAGGGTTACACCTTGCCGGGTGGGGGAATCCTTCAGCTTGCAGGAAAAGGGTCAAGCTCGGTCAGTGTGGATGATCAGAATTTGGACGGCTTCATGTACAATTTCCGATTGTGGGATTACGCCATGTCCAAGTCCGAGCTGTCTGTCCTCACATGTGATGTCGTGGGAAACATCATTGACTGGGATCATCGCTTCTGGACTATTCCAGGCAGTTACTTGCAGACCGACAGCACTCTCAGCTGCAGTGAGTATATGGTTTCAGTTCTGTTGTGCAGATTCTGGTTTATGATGAACTAATAAATGGGAGAGATTTACACAATTTGGTTTTGACCACTAGTACCATTTTCTCATGAAATATGAGATAAATTAAACCATAATCAGATAAAATTTCAAATAAAAATTATTTAAATTCAGTTCAGTTCATTTATATGTTAAATTATAGTTTTGAGTTCTTATATATTTTTGTTACATATTTAAGTAGATACAATTTTTGGGGGGCTGATAAATACAAAATCTGAAATATTTTCTGGTAGTAATTCAGAGTAATTTCATATTAATTCAGATTACATGTTACATTACTTAATAACAATTCGTTATGCATAATTACATGCATAAGTGCAGAACATTTAGTTAATAAATATTACTCAGGACTATGATTAGACTGTAACAAGGAGACCTTAAAGTGTAAAAAAAATTTGCTTAAGAAGTAGAAAGTGTTTGAAAATACATACTGTATGCAAATACACATACATAAGAAAGAGAAGGGAAATTTAGAGTGCTTTATTTGTAAACAAACAGAAAGGACTTATGATCACGATAAACCCCATACTGCATTAAAGATGCATTAAAAACATATTCAGAAGTCATTGTATCACATTGGAAATGCACTGGAATGCAAGGTGAAAATGCAATGCAGCTAAAGGGTATCCAAATACTTTGCCAATACAAACAGATGTTAATGCAAAGTTTAAAGAGACCAATTTTTTTTTGTGCACTTTCTGATAAACTAAAGATGCAGAAGGGTTTTTGAGAACCATTTCTTATCCCGCTACCCAAAAAGTTTTTTTTAAGTCCTTCAAATGCCCTCCAGCTCTCAGTGTAGAGGAATGAGCTTTGGGTGGAATAGAGGAAAAGTAGGCATGACTCACATACATAACAAGACTCACCAGGGACTGCTTTCTTCCACTTAGTTAGGTTCCTGAAACTCTAGATGCCCAGCACATCTTGGGTCAGCAGCCCATGGAAAAAAGTGTTGCTTTAAACTATGGCGCTTCAGATCAAAAGCTTTGACTCACTCAGTAACGTTTTGTGCCCTAAGACAGATAAAGCCATGCCTCCTGTGTGAACATTTGGTCTGTGTTAGTCTTGGAAGTTGCGTTGGAATTATATTCTCCGGATAACCCGTTAAATCGCCTACAGTATATAGATCCCTGTTAAAGGTGTTTCCTTGTCACGAGGACACAAGAACAGGGAGAGTACTGGGCTTCAAAACTCTGAAAATGATTCTGTTTTAGACAGTTTCTTCTTTGCAAATGTTATTATTAATATGAAAATAGTTCAAAAGTTTAAATAAGAATATACACTAGTGTCTTATTTGATTTGTCTTCATTTTGCTTTGCTTTGTGTCCATCTTGTGCATCACAAGTTTGCTTTTTTATGAACTTACTAGTGCATAGTCCAAAATACTTCTGTTTAGCCTGCAAAGTCATTTTTTGTAGTAAAACATATTTAAAAGAGCCTTGACTGATCAACATCTTGTTCATCACAAATTTCACAAAAGTAATTCAGTAGAGCAGAATAAATTTTTCGTACATGTTTTACATTTATTTGAGAATTAATATCAAAAACATTTTTACTTTTTGACTCAAGGTTTAATTTTGTTGTCGAATCCAAAATTTTCAATTTGGACTCCCACTGTTTGTCTGTATATACCGCGATTTATGTTTTACAAAAGCTTTTTAATTATCTGTCCATTTCAAAGCATGAAATTCCTTTGATGCATACATAATCCTCCCATTCCAATGGCTAAGTTGAATTGATTTATATGCTTATGCTAACTAGTTTGTTAAGGCAACTAATTTCTCATCTTCTTTTGCAGTCTGTTTCCCAAAATGCATTCACTTAACAGCTTCAACTAGTGGTGAGTGTCTGCTAACATGCCTAATATGTGCGTAATTGCTTGCTTGGAGCTGTGAAGGTCATGCATGACATGTACACAATATCATTCATAGATGCTTTTTGCACACTGTACAGTGAATTTTCTTTAAAATGTATTTCCTGAACTAGTCTGAACTATTTCTGAACTAATGCTCATGTTCTTAGTGACAGACATTTTGAAAGCTGATGTTTATTGAATTACACATATATTTACTGACGTTTCATTTTGAACCAGTATAACTTTGTGAACTTTCTGCTTTTTAAGGACACAAAATGTTAATTTTCAATATGCCACTGGTTGCTGTCTTTATTTGCTCTATTAATGGAAGCTGAATAGAAACAGAAATAGAAAAGAATGCAAAAGCATCATAAGAAATATCAGCACATCTGGAGTCAGTATATCAGCTTTGAGAATTTTAAGTTATTATTCAATTAAAATGTTAAATTCTATTGAGCTGTTATCTATTTGAACATGAGAACCAGATCTGTCAATTTCTTAAATAATAATTTAGCATAATATAGTGTAGATGATCATGTGATAAACTCTGAAGATATAATTAACTCATGAATTATAGTATGTCTTAATAAAATTTTAATGGTGCCTTTTTCATTTTGGGTAATATTTTTAGAAATGTACCTTTTCGGTACGATAAGAAAGTCATACAGGTTTGGAACTTCTTTAAAAATGTTTTTGTTCCATTCATTCATTGCGAATTTTTGCCATTTTAGCACATTTTTGCTAGCAATATATTTTTTGACCTTGACAGGAACATTGCAAGACCCCCTTAGCCCTCTGCAGACAGTTAGACGCTGGAACCTATGACACATAACTATTTCCTTTGCTCAGTTACAACCAGCTGTGCTTGTGATGTTGGCGTAAAGTCAAGAGGCCCGTGAAGCTGAGCCTGGAGCAAAACTAATGCTGTCACTAATAAGCATGCTTTTAAAACGCTACCCACCCCTGTCTTTCCATTGGCTACTCATGTGGTTCCCTCTCATCCTTTGACAAGACCAGTGGGAGACGGCGATCCCACCTTCCATGGAAACGCAGCAGAGGTGCCTGTCCTTAGAACAGCTGAGTTTTTTCCCCCCTCAATCTGCCATTTAACACTGAGCTTCAGGATGATCAGAGACTCTGCTCTATAACACTAGGCAGTTTTCGCAATGTGGCGTCTCCGTTTATATTTTAAAGAGCTCTTAAAGTTACCCTACTACATGATGTTTTTCCTGTGATGTACAATGGATTAGTTTCTCAATGTAGATTGACACCTGAGTTAAATGATCTTTTTCACAAACGACTTGTGTTCAGAGTTTAAGTCAGAGTTACACTATATGTCAAAATAACCAGCTTTTGATGAAACCAATATCCTTTTGGTTTAATCCTTTAGCCATTAAGACTCTTAAAAGTTGGTAAACATCAAACAGATCTGGGAAAACCTATTATGGTCAGTGCAAAAGGTTTATTGACAAGACTTTTGTCTTCATGCGTTCAGACATGTTGTTTATACACAGCCTGAGCTTTATTTCAGCGGATGAATTGGAAAGATTTGAAAAGCAAAAGAAGATGCAATTTGGTATTTCACACATCCCTAATGGATTTGTGTTGAGAAGAGGTGGTATTCCTGGGCCTCGATCAAACCAACCCGCAGAACATTTCTGTCATTCAACTGTGGCAAATGATTAAATTCCACCTTTGAGTCGCTGATGTTCAAGTTTCAGTGTGAATATTTTGAGGTCACATTCTATTGTCAAAGCCAAGAGGAGTGCTGGGAAATATATAACATTTTTTACGATCCAAATCTTGTCCTAAGGTAAACGAGAGAATGAATATTTTTGACCGTGCTTTGGGAAGTCTTGAATCATTTTATATGTATCTTTGTGCAGCATTTAGATTTTATAGTTATTATTTTAATATAATTTGTTTTCTCAATGTAAACATGAGCTTTTCCCGTGCTGCCTTTTTATTTAGTTGTTTATTTTTCAAACATTTCATTTGTTTTAAATTTTCATTTTGAAATCTTTCTTAGGCACTGCCATAGCAACTCTTTCCCCGGGAACCACAGGTTGTGCTTCTCCTGGACTTGGCTGCCCAGGTAGGAAGAAATATGCTATTTATAACTGTTCATGCTGAGCACACTCCTCAAAACATGCTTTCCTTAATAACTAGTTTACCCCTTATAAACAAATATATTGTCTCATCAAAGTCTTTACCTTTTTGCCGTTTTTGACTTTGCTGATTAACATTCCTTTGTCTCTTAATTTCGTTGCTAGTTTTAACATGAAGGATTTTAAAATACAAGTATAACCTTACTTAGTACTTGCGTAAGCATGATAAAAAAAAGACAGCTTGCCTTCTACTCGTTAAGACACCCCTGAACTGAGGTTGGTGGCCAGTAAACGTCTATCATCGTCTGGGAGCCATGAGAATCCTCAGGCCTCCTGTCCTTAGTAAAGCCATTAAAGGTCATTGTCCCATGCTTCTTTCCCACTGGTCTACTGAAATTTCATTACATAATATTCATTCCCATGAAGTACAAAAATGGCATATTCTTGCCTGGAGATTTGACAAGCTTTCAATAAAGTTATTCTTCATGGTTGAGAAATAAACTCTGATTAACGTCACTCGTCACTGAACTGTTATTGTCGTCAATGTATCATATTTGCATAAGCATCCTATCATGAAGCTAAAATATCTTTGCATAGAAATCCATATCACTGCTTATAGAATCGTGGGTAACTTAATTGATTTCTTTTAATTATTTCACATTCAACTGGCTGTCATATCTGAGGGGTAAAAAAATTAAAAAAGGATGAACTGAGTGTATTTCTGAGGATACACAAGGTAGAATTTGACCTATTGGGTGAAAAACCATTCGAACTACCAAGAAAACATTTCACTTTTCATTCACATTGCCCACTTTTTCTTGCCATTAAATAGTTTTAGAATACGTCATGTTTCTCATTTTTG
The DNA here is from genome assembly GCA_032361065.1 of Enteromius trimaculatus. Lineage (NCBI taxonomy): Eukaryota > Metazoa > Chordata > Actinopteri > Cypriniformes > Cyprinidae > Enteromius > Enteromius trimaculatus. The sequence goes on from JAUMHP010000076.1 coordinate 14,654,015, forward strand.
GTTATTCTGTTGTTTTTTTTTCTCCATATTCATCTCACGCTATGCTTATAGTGCACAACTGTTCATTTGCTCCACAAGTTGTTCTTGCGTTTGTTTTTTACTCTAACCTCCATTTAATGCCAGTGTGCCTTTCTTCATCCCTGCCACCAGCAACATTAACCGTTACCACCACATCCATTGCCACCACTAACATGATTCCTACTAATGCAACAACCCATGGTAAGCATTCACATCTGCCTTCTCAACATTTTATGCCTGTCCTTTTGTTTCATGAGGGTAGTGTATTTTGCATAATGCAGAACAGGTGGTGGTCAACTCATTTGGAGAACATTGTTATTAGCTGCGAAAGTAATGGTCCATTTAAAAAAAAAGAAATGTTGTTTTATTAATGCTGTGTTCCAGCATTTAGATTTGTTTTGTTTTTTAAATGTTCAAAAGTAGATTCAAAAACATGTTGCTTTATGGTTACTTCATATGGTGAGTTGGTTGAATCACAGCACTCTATTAATAATAACCCTAGTTATTTTATTTATTTATTTAAATCATGTAGGATTGTTTTTAAGTAAGCAAGTCTAAAATGGTCATTTCCAACACAGTCTCACGAGCAATTCGTACATATTTGTACAAGATGCCAGATTTGTGCCAATTTGTACTAATTCGTACGACCTCACTCGTATGATTTCGTACGATTTGTCTAAAACCACGTGATGGGTAGGTTTAGGGGTGGGGTTGTGTTTAGGTAATTCGTACAAATTCATACGAATTGCAATGATTTAGAATAAATCGTATGAATTCGTACGAGTGAGGTCGTACAAATTTGTACGAATTAGCCACCTCGTAAAATATGTACAAATTGCCGTGAGATCAGGTTGTCATTTCTGTCATAACATTGCAGTAGTTAATTCAGTAGGCAGTATTAATTCTTTTAATGTCCTTTCATTTTTTTTAAGTTACACTTTATTTTGATAGTCCACTTTAGACTTTACACTAACTATAGATAACTCTGTGTCAAATACATGTCAACTAATTGCCATTAATTCACAACTACATGTCTACTACTGTAACTCTCAGTAGACTTTTAGGGTAGGTGTAGGGTTAATAGAATAAGTTGAGATATACAGTCTGTATGTTTTATGTTGTGTACCCATCAAAATATAGCGTTGGAAATTATTAAAGAGACCGTCTACTAATACCCTAATGACTTCTAGTTGGCATGTAGTTGCAAAGTTACTTACTGTTAGTAGAATGTCTGAAGAAAATCTGAAGTGTTACCTTTTTTCTTCTGCATCATTTAATGTAGCAACAATGTAGTTTATTGTCTAAATTTAAATAGATTCTAAATGATCAGTTTGTGCAGTTCACTGTATATAACTGTGGATAGTTTCCCCAAACAAGAAGATATGTGTCATCATTTATCCATCCTTGAGGTGTTTCAATGATGCCATAAAATGTATTTGTTATACAGTATGCCATCTTTTTCTTCATTGGTATATTCCAAGTCAAATATATATCTCTTTAAAATAATGTTATGAAGCAGATAACCCAGTAGATGCTAATTTTACAATTTTGGATGCATGTCAGTAGAGCTCATTGTCTCTGTATTTTCTTCATCAGCTCTTACTACTACTCTTTCATACACATCTACTTCTAGCATGCCTCTAACCACAACTTCTGGTAAGCACATATCTAGGTTTCCTACTGTTTTATATTCTGTTTAATGAGGTATGGTAAATGCCCTCACTAATACATGTGCATTCTGCTTTGTACCAATGCTAGCTCTACTCACACCAACTACTAGCGCTAAAACAACAACTACTAATGGTAAGCTAACACTTACAGAGTAAAACATTTAGCCGTTAATATACATGTACCTGGATATCATATCACCTTACTAACCAAACCTATAACATGTCTGTGCCGTCATTAGCACCAACTACATCAACTTTAATCCAATCTAACCCGCCACCCGCCAACCCTGGTAAGACACTTCTACAAAAGATGTATTTTCAAATGCCAATTTTATAAGCTAAATTACTCAGTATTGTCTAGAATCTTTTACATCTATTTGATTCTATGTTTCCAATACCTGATTATTTTAACAGATTTGCATTTATTTGATTAACTGTTAGGCTAGGTATATCAAAATGTTTGTGGAATTTGGACACTTAATGTGCTGCATAGTTAAACATTGTTTTGGCAGATACCTTGAATTAACAAAAATAAACAAAAATGGCCAATAAACCAAAAAAATTGCATGGCAGTATATGGACCCTTGTCTTATGTCCTCATAGCTTTACTCATAGCTTTATGTGTGTTAATTTACCTAAACCATTCATCAGTCATTTAATCCATTCATTCGTCTGCAGCTGCAGCTGCCGCTACTAACTCACCTCTGTCCAACCGCAAAACCAATGGTAAGCCAAACATGTTATCTCATGTCATAAATGGCTTGCTTGTGCTTACCAGGTGATGTCACCACTAAACTTTTTCATTTGTATGGGCACAATGGGAACTGCTAGCTTGTTTAAATGGGAACGGGAATGAAAACATTGGTTAATTGCTCTGTCATTTTCTGGGTGCATATGAAAGGCCTCATATCTATTTTTATGCATGTTTGTATACTTATCAAATATTAGAATGTTCAGAATTGTATGAATAAACAACATTCTATCTCTAATTTGTCAGATGTGTGTTGTGATTAGCTCATTTTTTTATTTTTTTATTTGGACTTCTACCTCTTGTATGTATTTGTCAGAATCTTGAAAGCTTTTTATATATATGTTTTCTTTAAACACCTACCTTTACTCTTCTCTTTCACTGCATATTCTTAAGTTACCTTAATGTGTTCAACTAAAACCTTTCCTGGCAGCCATCCAACAGTTCTTTACAATTCTCTTGCTTTTAGCAAAGCTACATTTCAAAATTAACTACCTTTCTTATTCTTTTACTTTGTGCATAGCACTCTGTGTACTCTAATATAATCTATTTTATTATCGATGGCTTATTTATGATGTCAGTAATACTTTTCTCTTCTTTATTCTGCACTAACATTAGCATTGCTTTCCGGACACATTGTCTGAAACTGTGTTTTAGTTTTTTTTCTGATTTCTTCACAGTCACCAGAAATATCTTAATGACTGGATTATATTTGTGCTTTATTTCAAACCATTTTGCTAACCTCTATTTTTGTTTATTTAGAATGTTTTTTTTTTTTCAGGTTGGTTTTCCAGTATATTGTTCTGTTGTATGATGCACTGTAAATCTATAAAGATAAATAATAGCCTGCTCTGACCTCTTCATTTTTTTATATCTGCAAAAGATAAATAATAGCCTGCTTTGACCTCTTCATTTTCTACCAAATCCGGGATCCTCTGCTAAATAATTGAGCTGGAGCAGAAAAAGAGAGGGCTGCATTTTTGTGGTCACTACTGCGGTTTACTCCTCGTGCTGAGACACCATCCACTAGCTCTCCCCCTGCTAGGCCTCTTGTTGCTCCTGCTCCCCGGGGCCCCAAAACATCACTCGGCTTCATCTCCACACCCCTCATCTGGCCCGTGAGGAAGAAAGTTGAGGCTGCCGTCACTCGACCACACAAACGTCCCGCCATCCATCTGACCAAGCCGCCTGTTCAACCGACAATAAGCATGACGAATGAATCCCACTTGCCGAAAACATCCACAATGGCCCCCGTTTCCAAGAAAACAGACTCTACAAGTATGCAGCCAGCCTATTCCCAGGTGAAGCCTGCGTGGCAATCGGACACTTACAATCAGAGTGAAGATTTTGAGTCTTTCCAGGTGCCATCACACAGTAATCGTAAGAACAAGCCACTAGCTCCCCAACTGGTCCTAAGCGATAGTGACAAGAACAGCACAGAGATACTTGAGTATCCATCTGGTTTTGGCCCAGAGGCATTTTTTTACGACATTGACTTGGATGATGATGTCTTCAGCCTATTCGACTTTGATTCCACCTACTCTCTGGATGAAGGCTTGGCCACTGCCATCCCCCATAATATGTCTTTTTTAGAGGTAGAAAGTGTACCTACTGTCAACACCACGACTTTTGGACCTGTGAGACAGGCTGTTAGCAAACAGGAACATTTACACAGTCAGTCAGACCTTAGATTACCCTGGGCTATGTCAGAGCTGGCACAGGTCTCAGAGCGGCAGGAGACAGACGGCAGCTGGACACTTAGCCCGTCTCCCACCATGTCTCCGGGAGGAACAGGTGTGCAAATGATCCAGCTTGAGCTCAAGAGTCTCTCTGACCAAACACCAGCATGGCCAGAGCGGTCGCCCACACAACTTGTGGATATAAAGCTAACAAGCACTGTGCCTTGGGGCCTCTCAGAGGCAACTGCCATCGAGGATACCTTTAAAGATGCGCAACACGGTCCAAAAAATTCCACTGTCGAGCCCACAACTCATGACCAGGTGGGAACTTTTACAGTGGGTTATGTAAGGACAAGCTTTAGAGAACCTGAGTTCGGTCTTACTGATACCTCCCCTTCCTATTTTTCATCAACCTCCCAAAAGAGCTCTTTCAACAATCTCCCTGATCAAACTATTTTACTCATAGAGCCTTTGGCAACCAGCCCTCTCGTTCCACAAGGCAGCTATTCCCTCACAACAGAGACACTTGTTATCTCCTCTCTCACTGCTTCTTCTCATCGTGTCGAGCCAGTGTCTGGACTGCTTATAGATTCAACCCGCAGTACTGCCACTCTTATTGAGCCCCTGAATTCGATGCCTACTGCAGGGGTTCAAAGTGACTCCTTAATGACAGAGGCCATCAGACCGAGTCTGTTTTCTTCTTCGCCTCACACTGATGTTTTCCCATCTCTGACATCTGGCTCAGCCCAAAGTCTCTTTATCTCTGATGCCAAAAACAATGCTGACCTGGTTTTACCCTCAATGAACAATCAATTCATCCTCTCTGAAAACCCACAAGCTGTTGATTTCAGCCAATTCCCAGCTCACAGTCCTCTCACTGCGTATCCAGGCATCACGAGTGGCATTTCTATGTCAATAGTGGGCAGCCAGTCCAAATTAGATTCACCTCTGGCGCTGGAGCCGTCGCGTGTAAACAGATTGCCAGAGACCCTTTTCAGAGGCTTAAGCAGGCAAGGCGCTGTTAATCCTTCAGAGGTTGATCTGAGGGACTTGTCACATATGCCTCATATTTCTGTCAGCGCAAGTTCGGAATTACCATATGATTCTGTGGTGGGCCTGATAGATGAATGGAGAGGTGCTCAGTCTTCACCCCTTAATTCAGATTCCCAAATGAAAGTGGAGAAGACAGATGTGTCGCCCACATTCAGTTCGCCCTCCCAGAACATTTTTGACTTCAGCTCAGAACAAGGCATGGTCACGTCAGCATGGTCGGACTACTTTAAAGCCAATTTGGAGAGTTCCAAAATTTCATCAACTGAAATATTTCCTTCGATTTTGTTCAATTTGATAAGTAAGAGTGAACCAGATGAGACCTCACCTTATGAAACCAAGTTCAGGTATCAGTCAGAGATAATGGACATTTCTAACTTCATAGAGCTTGGCAATGTCCTTCCCTCTCAGTCTAAAGGAGAGGTTTATCATGATGGATTTGTTATTTCTGGTGCTTATGGTCGAGTAAGTCCAACCCACAAATACATTGAAGCCACATTTACCACAAGGCTTCTCAACACAACATCTCTTAATGCCAACGTGACCACTGTGATCCATTCAGACACTATTCAAGACTATGAATTTCTTAGAACAGTTACACACACATTTGAATCAATTTCAGCTAACGTGGTGCACACTCACGCTCCTTTGCAAATGACTACGACTGGTTCAGATCTGTCATCTCAGACCCCGCCAGACCCTGCTTTTCATCTGTTTTCCACCTTTACAAGCAGCACGCCATCAGAATTTGCCTCTGTTCCAGCCCTCCAACCCTCCAAATCAATGGCTATCTCAAACAGCCAAAGTGAAGACCTGCTGGATACTAAACATGCCCACTCCTCAACAACAAAGCGGCCATTTTGGGCCAAGAATGAATCAGCAAACCCCTCCAGTCACAGCCACAATGCACTCGTTGTTCAACCCGCCACCACAGATAGCGAGACGCATCCGTCTCTAGCTATTGATGGTCAGTCTTTTGTTCGCACAAATGGCACGGTCGACACCCCAACCAACGGAGTCAGCGCAGGTTTTGGATTTGTGCATACTAGTGCCACTAACGGGACCACTACAGATCCTCATGAACTGGCCCCATGTCCATGTAAAGCTCCCTTTCATATTACATGTCTGTGTGGATTTTCAACCGGGAACAGTATGTTTTCCAATAACAATCTAGACCTTAGAAAGAGATATAGCTTCTTTTATTGCTGAATCTTGACTTTCTGAGCAGGTGATCTTAGAATGATGGTTCTTCAATTTGTGGGGAAAATCAATCTTCTTGGTGTGCAAATAAAAAAAAAAAAAAATGATTTCATGTGATTTACTAGAAGTAGTAAGATATTAACAATAGCCCCTTCTGACAATCATTGAGTTTCAGCACTCTTCATGTACTGGCTGTTACTCGCTCACTCAAATAGAGTGCATAGGTTTCTTATAATTATCCAGATTTGTATCATTCTTCCTTCTTAGGAGACTGCTTTGTTTAATTATTTATTCAACATTGATTTGTTCAGCTTTACTTTTAATCATTTCACTGTGATGATTTTGAGAGGCTACCTGGGGTGCAGAGTGAAAATACAGTGTTATCTAAGAATATCTTTCATATTTAGAATTTGTGGAAACCATTTTTTACATGTTATTATATAAGTAGTCTCCTAAGAAAGTCTTGGCATGGTGTAGTTATGCATTATAAAGTAGTCCAGCACTAACAACTCAAGATACATGAGAGCCATCTTGTGATAGAAGTGGAGCATAGCAGTAGATCTTAAAACCAGGGTATTTTTACTGGCAGATCTTCTATACTGAATTACTTTTTACAACATGTTGGATCAGTTTGATTTAGAAGACCTATCTTGAGAATACATTTGTTTCAGAATTACTAATGACTAAGATATAGATTTTATTACTATTACATATCTACTGCTATGCAACACAAAATGAAGTGAATTAAGCAAAGTGAGTTTTGATTGATAACTATAATGTACCATATTCTCCTTTCACAGAGGATATTTTCTACAGAATATCCCTAGTGGTTCTTGATAAACAAGCAGACACCCCAGACAGGGATGCTAAGGCGATGATATCTCAATGGGTACATTTATATTCTTTAATTTATATATATTTGTTTTAATGCACTGTTTAATGGATCTTAGGATAACTGATCATTTTATTAATTTTACATTTTATCTGAACAAGTTATAGTTTACTAATTAAATTCTGTGGTTTTTACAGCTCAATCAAACTTTTCAAAACTGGATCTACAGAGTTTATGTTGATAGTGTCAGGTAGGATTCTTTAACTTGAAATTGTAATTAAACATCTCTTTATTTTATTCAGTGAAGATTGTTCACAATCTTACTCCCATCTCTTTTTCAGTCTCCAACCTAACACTGTTCTCTCAAGGGCCACAAGTATAAGGTACTGTTATTTTTTTGTGTGATTTTTCTAGTAATTATGCACAAATGTGTTGTTTTTAATTATAAATTCCATGTGAATAAATTTTGGTTTTGTTTTCATTATTTTTGATGTCCTCTTTGATGTTATTTGTTGCATTCTTCTCAGACAAACCTACATGGCCCTTCTGGTGTATAAAAATACCACTGATGCAACTCTGGCAGAAGCAGAGATTGAAAACATATTGAGAAGTGCCCCTCCAATTGGAATCGACTTGATATTGGATGGTGTGATTGTGAAATTAATGGGTATGGCATGCTCCAATATTGTTCAATTTCAGTAGCCCTACACCTGCAAAATGGCCAAAGAAAAAGCATTCATATCAATTCTTTCTAATTATTGTGATCTCCTTTTAAAATTAGATTTGGTGATTTTCTTGAGTGCTGTTCTTGAAAAATTGTGCATGTTTTACCTCAGAAAACTGCCAGGCCGAGGAGTTCCCATTCCACTACAGATGGCCAGAGAGCAGACCCACTGTCACCCAGTATGTCCCCTGTTTCCCTTACAAAGAGCAAAACGCATCCAGGACTTGGTGAGTTAATGCTGATAGCTTCTGATCTAGATGCAACTGGGAATGAATTACTAATTGTAGCACTTACAGCCAGTAATTATGTTTTACCAGGTGTGTTAGGAAAATCAATGTAATATTTTGTGATTGCTTTCCCACTCTTTAGTATGATAAGCCAGTATAATTATACATCATATTGGGCCCTCCCAGACCGTGGAAACTGCACTAACATAACAAGCATTTCAGTTTCACAAGGTACATTCTGATCCACATTGCACACATTGCTCTAAAATCGAAACCAAATGTAATCATTCTTATTTTGAATTCGCCAGAGAATGCTATGGAAGTGGCTGTGCAGCTCGCTGACATCTCCAATAATGAGCTCTCTAAGGAGGAGGTGACACAGGTTGTCTTCAAGGTGAAAGAGCTTGTGAACATAGCCAAAATCAACGCCACCCTGGCCAGCACTGTAGTCACTATCATCTCCAATGTCATGATCAGCTCAGAGGCCGCTCAAAAGGAATCTTCAGAAACGTATGTGATTACATTTAACTAAATATCTTGGCTAAAGATCAAATGCCCTGTTTTCATCTGCACTCAGCACCTTTTAGTGAACAGTTGTTTAACGCTAATGTTTTCTTAGCGTGAAGAACATTTTAATATAATCTAAAGAACATTTTTTCCACTATTAAGAACCTTTTGTCAAATGAATGAAAGTAAAGATTCTTTGTGGAACCAATAATGCCAATGAATGAGCTTTTTTTTTAAGAGCGTGGCATCCTTATATGGTTATACCATCTATATATATATATATATATATATATATATATACACCATTATACCATCTATGTATGGTTTGATATTACATTCTAATGATTACATACAGTATTATTATTTGAGAACCAAGCATGATATTTTTTACACTGTATTGCCTGAATGTTTCAGAAATATCTGTAGCTTATCTATCTAAATGTGTTTAGTTTCAGTGGAGGGATTCTTGTACTGTTCGTCCAGCCTGGGTGTTTTTTAATCTCATCTGAGCCTTTTGTTTTTGTATCGACATGATCAGAGCTCTCAAAGCAGTGGATAAACTGGTGCAGAAAATTGAGTTTGATGGACCCTCACTGACCCTCACATCCAAATATCTGGCTGTTGGAGTTTCTGCTCTCAACATCAGCAATTTTAATGGGACCACTTTCAGTGCATTTATAGCCACAAACACAACAGACCCTCAGGTAAATGCCCATCAAAAACTTCTCACCTCTCTGCTAAGTCTTTTGATGTGACATTTGACATGTTTTTGTACAAGTGTGTGTGTTTGAAGCTTGAAGCTATATCTGGTTATGCATGTATATTTGAACATGTCCTCAGGAAGGTTGCCCAAACATTTTAGCTGTATTTTTGGCTACCCAAACATTTTAGCAGTGAAGTTTTAAAGTAATATTTAGCAATTAAACAGTGTAATGAGAGGTGACGTGTATGGACCATGCCCAGAGGTTGCACCCATTGATTAAGAGCCAACGTTTCCTGGAAAGTTGTGGGAGGAAAGAGCAACATTGTACAGTTTGAGTGTGACTCAGACAATGACACATTCTCTCTTCTCTGGGCATGAGTGTCAGAAAGTATATTTTTGCAAGTATTTAAGTGGATTTTCTGTATTTTTAGCATACTCAAGTTTAAATTGTTGTATTTTTTGCCTTTTCATAAAGTTCAACTTAATCATACTTTTTTTTTTTTTTGAGAATATTTACAGAATAAAAAATACAAATTATACTACCAACAATTAAATCATCACCTGAAGGCCCTGTTTCAGAGCAGTCTTAATAATTTTTATATCTCCAATAGTGCATTATTGGTTATTCAACCCGAGCCTGCTTGGTTTCATTACCACTTTATTCTGGTAGATGGCGCAGTAACCTTGAAATGCAGTTATGCACATAAAGCTCTTATACCCCTAATGCACACACATTATCATGTAACATAAGTAACTTTTACTCCACAGATTGATTTTGAGTCAGAACCCCAGAATGCTTTGGCTGTGGTCACTCTACCTCCAACGCTACTGCAGAACTTGAGTAACTCACAAAGAGTGTCTAGAATACACTTCATGTTCTTCAGCAAGACAGGACTTTTTCAGGTGAGAACGAACCAGTTGAGCTTTTTTTATTGTATATTTTTATCGAAATAAAGTATTCTATTTTAAAATCTGGCTTTATTTAAAGGACTGAAGAACAATATGATATTGACAATTCTCATTGATATTTCTATTAATAGCACTTTGGATCATTCATGGTACGGTAATGCATCTCTGGACGTTTTCTCTGTGCTGTGTAAACCGCTAACTTGATTTTGCCAAGTGCAAGATGTCCTTGGGTCAACATCTTAGTTGATCCTGGGACAACACTGTGATTTAAAAAATCTGATTTGAAAAAACAGTTTACAGTTTTTGTGAAGTTTAGGCTTACAATTAATGTTTGTTGCTTGTACATTAGTCAGTCATCTATCATTTCCTCTGATTTTAGGCATTACTCATGGGTTTAGGTGTAGAGATATGGTCAAGACTATATTTTTGCATTAAAATGTTGTTCCAGGGTCAACCAAAACCTAGGGGACACATAATACTTGGCAAAATCAGGGTATGCCTGACTAAACTAACTTTTCAGAATGAACTATAAATTCGGATTTAAACAGTGGTAACATCTGCTACCATTCAAACTTGTTTGGGGCCTGTAAGATTAAAAAAATAATAATAATAATATTTATTAAGCAAGAATGTGTTAAATTGTTTAGTCTTTTGCATTTTTACAAAATAGTGGGATTTTAAACAAATGCTGTTCTTTTAAAATGTATCATTTATAGAATAGTAAAAAAGTGTATCACAGTTTCTTAAGCACCTAAACTGTATATATTATGCTTATTTCTGAAACATCATGTGACACTGAACACTGCTAAAAAATTCAGCTTTGACTTTACAGAAATAAATGACATCTTAAAATGTATTCAATTAGTAAACAGTTTATTATTATTGCAATGTTTCACTATATTGCAGTTTTTATTTAGAAAAAACATTGAATTCCCAAACATGTGAACTGTATGTCCTGAAATGTAATTGATGTGATCTAATAATTTAATGTATGTATCTAATAATGTGTTTTTTATTCCTTGAATATATCTTTGGTCACTTACTAATAGCTAACAAAAGTGATATGTTCTGTCCATTGAGGGATGTGTTTCTGGCTTTCCCTAAAACTAAGATTAGTTTTGTGTTTTCACAGGATCGGCAAAGTAATGGCATGTCTTTGAACAGCTACGTGGTGGCTAGCAGTGTTGGCAACTTCACAATCAAAAACCTGCAGGATCCTGTCAAAATTGAGATTGCCCATCTGGAGTACCAGGTATTCAGCATTTTTGCTTGATTAAAAATGTAATGTATTACAAGATTTGATAAATTGTGTTTTTACGAACTACACTTTTGGTAATTTATTTTTTGGAATTATTACAGTAGCCATTCATTTTATTAGTTTAACCTTGGCGTCAACAAGGTTTTAAATCAGTCATTTTCTTCCAAAATATCATTTGTCAAAGCTAACTGGAGCAAAGATGTCTAACACGTCTTTATGTTTCTGTTTGTCCCCCAGAGAGACCCTAAGCGTCTTTGTGTGTTTTGGGATTTCAGCCTCCAAAATGAGGGTAAAATAAATGATTTATTTGGCCACTGTTTAAGCATTAAAACAGTCTCATAAGAGGCCGTACATATAGACTTACAATATTCATATAATATCCATTTGTCTCCATTGGATCGCGCAGGGGGCTGGAGCAGTGAAGGCTGCGAGGTCAGTCCGGAGTCCAACAGCAACAGGACCGTCTGCTTGTGTAATCACCTCACACACTTTGGCATTCTAATGGTGAGATTTGTGGGATTGGCAACAAAATGACCCAACAGAGCAGTTTCATGTATTAAGCCAATATAGCAGACTTAAGCAACGTTGATGCGTTATATATATCATCAAGAGTGGCTAACCGTCCCTGAAACAGACAGGGCCAAATAGCTGGCAAATAGCTAATTAATTAAAAGTGTAATGTGGAACTGCGTTATTTTACACATCCTTATCTATGACCTGGTTTTTCATATTTTAAGAATTATCACTTACCATTAAACAGTATTGAGACTCTTTCATATCTGTGTGTCATTATTGATTACCCTCACTTTTCTCTTGTAGGATATCTCTGGAGCTTCTGCGCAGATAGATGAGAAGAACAACAGGGTTCTCACCTTCATTACTTACATTGGCTGTGGCATTTCAGCCATTTTTTCCGCAGCAACACTACTCACGTACATCGCTTTTGAGTGAGTGTCCTTCAGCATCTGACTAGAGAAGAAAAATAGTCCATCTTTGATCTATGCCTCTTCGTAATGGAAAAAAAGTTACAGCTAGTTACTTTTTCTTACTCACGTTTTTAAACATGTTTTAATGACACATTGTGAAATAATCTAAAAGGTATTTTAAATTGCAACAAATATTTCTGAATATTGCTGAAATATAGAATAGTACAGAAAAATGCAGTGAGCTAGTTTTCTTTTAAAAAGAATCGTACAAATCCCAAGCTTCTGAATGATATTGTGAATGGCTAAAGGTGCAATGGAGTTGGAAAGACTCATTGTTTTCTTTGATGTAAATCTGTAGGAAGCTGCGGAGAGACTATCCTTCTAAGATCCTGATGAATCTCAGCACATCACTGCTGTTCCTTAACATGGTGTTTCTTCTGGATGGCTGGTTGGCCTCATATGAAATTGAGGGATTGTGTGTGACAGTGGCTGTTTTTCTGCATTTTTTCCTTCTCACTTCTTTCACCTGGATGGGCTTAGAGTCCATTCACATGTACATTGCCCTGGTCAAGGTCTTTAACACCTACATACGGCGATACATCCTCAAGTTTTGCCTGGTGGGATGGGGTATGTGCTACAGTTTTTCATTTTGATATCCAGTTGACTTTTTTGTGTCCAGTGTTCAATATAGTATAAAATCACTCTGAAAAAGTGTTGAAGATCTGGCTGTGTTTTCAGGTGTGCCTGCTTCAATTGTTGGCATTGTGTTGGCTGTGGGCAAAAATTCTTATGGTAAAAACTATTATGGAAAAGGAGAGAATGGACAGGGCACAGAATTGTAAGTTTGGTTGAAGAACCGTTTTTTGAGAAAGAAATACCCTTTTTTTAGTTCCTTGTTCTCATTCTGTTGGTTTTCCTGGTTTTTCTTCCTGTAGCTGTTGGATTCATAGTCCAGTGGTATTCTATGTGACATGCGTGGGCTACTTTTCCATGATTTTCCTGATGAATGTTGCCATGTTCATCGTGGTCATGATCCAGATCTGCGGGCGTAACGGCAAGCGCAGCAACCGAACACTTCGAGAGGAGATCTTGCGTAACTTGCGCAGTGTAGTCAGCCTTACTTTCTTGCTGGGCATGACCTGGGGCTTTGCTTTTTTTGCCTGGGGTCCAGTCAGCCTGGCTTTCATGTACCTCTTCTCCATTTTCAACTCACTACAAGGTTGGTTTGCATCATAACATTTTAACTATCCTGTACATCAAAATACTCCATGGAATTAGTTGATGCTGGTCATGCTATCTTTCATGTTATGCATTTCATATGTTTACATAAAGTATTTTACCTTCTGTAATACGTATGAATGCTTATGTCAAAAGTGAAATTTGTTGGCATTTAAATACCTGCATTTATTTATTTATTTTATTTATTTACTTTTTTTTTTTTTTTTTACTTTTTATAATAAAATTACAATGTTAATACATTTTAAAATCCCAATTATGACTTTAGAGTTTACCTTAAAAAGTTATAGCACCACACTTTGCCGAAACCCGGGATCGAACCAGGGACCTTTAGATCTTCAGTCTAACGCTCTCCCAACTGAGCTATTTCGGCAAGTAGGAGGTTAGCTGAGTTAAGGTGTAGTTCTGTATGCGATCCGGTAGAGGTCGCTTTGATATTGTTTGCTTGAGAATACGACGACTCGATTGAAAATAGCTTGTGGGTTTGTAATCAGGAAAGATTAAGTGCAATTAGTTTTTTTGGCTTTTTTTCAACAGGATTATTCATATTTGTGTTCCACTGTGCCTTGAAAGAAAATGTACAGAAGCAATGGAGGAGGTACTTGTGTTGTGGAAAGTTCCGTTTGGCAGATAACTCAGGTAAATTTAGTTGATTATTATTACTGGGATTTTAAATGGGATTTTTTGGTCAACTAATATCTGTGTCAAAAAAAACAATACAGAGGTAGAATCACATATTAAGTCACATTGCATTAAGTAGCCTAATGCCTAAAGTTAATTTAGTTCAAATTAGTTTGAATCAAGGAGAATTATATAGGCTACTTCTGTTAAACAAGGGCATGCATGCTTATACTTTTTTATTTTTGCTTCATTTTTTTTATATCATTTCTTTTTCATAGGCATAGCGGACTGTGCTGTGACTGCATCTTTAGGTGCTGAATTCCCGAGACTTTAGTTGTACTCAGAATGTGTGTTTCAGTAAAGCCCGGCTTTTGAGACTTTTTTTTTTTTTGCCTCAAGTATCACATAACTATTGTTAATAAAATTTAGAACCATGAGAGGCCTTAACTGGGCTTTACTTGCAGTTAAATCTGATAAAATTGGATGTAAAGTAACCTTTTTTTTTTTTTAAATGCCACTCCCATACAACTTTCTTATAGTCTTGTATTTAAGATGGAAACTTCCATGCGTGAATAACATTTAACAATATTTTGCAGACTGGAGCAAGACTGCCACTAATAATACCAAGAAAGTGAGTTCTGATAACCTGGGAAAATCCCTCTCCTCCAGTTCGTTTGGCTCCACTACAGCCAACTGGACGTCTAAAGCCAAAGCCACACTAAACCCCTTTTCCAGGCACAGTAATACAGGTAAGCATAAAAGTAATGATGTGAATTGCAGTTGTTAGTTTACATAATCCTTTGATGCATAAACTATTACAATAAAACATAAGTAAACAAAAAATGTCATTAATACATAGGTCAACTCAACCCAAGTATGCTCATAATAATGCATAATGTCCAGTATGATGAACAAAAATATTTTTATTACTAGATATTTGTTAATGAGCACCAATTAAGAATTCAAATTATTTTTAAAAGATTGTAATATTATTTCACAATACTGCTTCTCAGTTTTTACTTTTAATTAAAATAAAAGCTGCCTTGGGATGTTGAAATGTATCTTACCAACCTCAAACTTTTGATCAGTAGTGTACAGTATATGAATGAATAAAAAAACCTTGCATCAAAGGATTCAGATTAAAACGGGTATTTGACACCAAAAATAGAGCTTTCGTTAGCGTTTTCTGAGTAATGTATTGCTTTGATGTGTAACGACTATTTTAAGTAAGGATATTACCCTTCAAGCCTTGTGTTATTTTGTGCTTTGCTCTACTGTGTTACTTTTTGTGTGACTGTACGTCTGGACTCAGTGGTGCTGTGTGTCTGTATTTATGTTTGTGGTATAGATAGTACCCTGCAATAATGCCATGGAGAGACTTCCTGAGGTAAAACCACGCAAGCCAGCTCGAGTTCACACTCCTTTCCTCTATTCATGTGATCAGCTTCCCCTTTTGGGATAGACTGAATTCAATCCAGCAGCCCTAGAAGTAATACCTAGTCTAACTCATTCCTAACACATAAATGCTCCCATTCGACCCTTAATATGACATTTCATTTTTGGAAACATTACGATCTGTTGTGATGTTTTATGGTGGAATAGTTGCCTGTTGGATTGAATCCAAGTTGTGGAGTGACATTCAAGAACTAGAAAGAACACTGCTGCTGGTTGTCATTGTCAGTTAAATAGCAAATAAAGTTGCTAGCACAGTGGTGCAATACCAGGAAACACTTCAACCCGAATAAATGTGTATAAATAGGTTACAGACTTGACTCCCACCCATTCTTTCAATAGACATTGACAAGCTTTAGTGTCTTTTAGGAGTTTTGAATGTCATTTGCACTCTATTTGAGACTAATGTTTCTCACGGTGGGCTGTTTTTACTTGTCTCCTTTGTTTTGTTCTTTGTTCATTTGCCAGTGTTAATGTTCCCACAGGAGAAAATACCCAGCTTGCACTGCAGACACTAAAATGTTTAAAACCATACACAGTAAACACTTCATCCACACAGCAGGATCACTATACATGCTGGTCGTGCAGAGGATAGATTAAACGCACTTGACACTAATAATGCACTTAACATCAGAGATTCTGTCATGCACAGCAGACTTTTGTCATTGTGAGACGTTTAGGATTTAGGAGTAGTAGGCTTGTTATTTTTGCATATTTGCTGAGATGAAGGGAGTACTGTGCTGCTGCACTGAATTGTGAACAATTGTGTAATTTATCCAAAACTACAAAATCTCTTTTTTACTGCCACCTACTGGCAGGTTCAGTCATATTCTGTAAATAAAATCAAACAAATGCACAAATATCAATGGGAAGGTTCATATCTGTCACTAGTGCTCCTGAGTCCTTAAGAATGTAATATTAAAAACTAAACGTTTTTGCAATGTGTAAACTATTAAATATAGCTAATTTACAAATCTTGCAGTACTGTACTTGTACAAGAAGTGTTTTTAGCTAAGCAGACCAGTTGGAGACACAATCATTCTTTTGTTTTTTTGTAATGTTTTGTTCATTTTATAATGAAATCATTCTTTAATTTTACTAAGCAGTCTTTTTTAATTAAACACAGGAGGTCATTAATGAGGCTTTGTAAAGTTGCAAGTAAATGTAATTTTAGATTATAAAGTGTCCCGAAAAGTCATCCAATGTATTTTATTAATAATGTATTTAATTCAATTTTCCAAATCCAATAACAGAAGAAATGTATGTTCTTGACCAATTATAACTTACATTATTAATATATTTTAATATATAAAAATATAAGTGCTGTCAACGGATTAATCATGATTAATCACATAAAAATAAAAGTTTTTCTTTATATAATATATTTGTATGTACTGTGTATATTTATTAGGTATATGTAAATACAAACACATGCATGTATATATTTAATGAAAATATGTTATGTTTATATATTAAATATATTTAAATATGATATCAAATATAAGAAAATAAATATATAAATACATTTACATGTAAATACTTTCTAAATATATACTGTATGTGTGTGTTTTAATATAAACATAATAAATAAACACACCATAAACACATATATTATGTAAATAAAGACTTTTATTTTGGATGTGATTCATCATTCGACAGCACTATAAAATATATGAAATGCATTAATATTTACAGTAGTAATATTTACTCTTATACTGAGACCTTTGTAAATATTATCATCACATTATGACTCTTCTGGTACGGAACACAAGTCTGCCAGAGTCTCTTAATAAGGAATAATACGCTGTTCGATTTATTGCACGTTAAAAAGCAATCACTGCACACAAAATAAAATAAATAAAATAGTTGCTATTGAGGGGGACTGAAGGTGCATGTGTGCATTGGAATGTTTTGCCTAAGAATGCACAAAGGCATGGAAATTCAACAGAATGGCATGAACAAATAATGACTCACCCCTTATACAGTTGAATGAATTGGACACTGGTGTGATCAAACTATCAAAGCATTGAAAAAACAGTCCTGTTTCTTTTTAAGCAGCTAATGTTGTATGTTAAAAAAAAAATCGTTTCAATTGGGTGCCATTTGTCATCATCACCTTGTACAGATATTTGGCATCAGTACTTGTAAGTATGTTCCCTCTGTCGTTCAATCAACCACTGTGGCATATTTGCAGGTAAAAGTTTCTCCAATCAGAGCAGTCCCAAATGCAGCCCTTCTGACGGAGAGGCTTCCTCGTCCATCCTCCCCGTCCACCAGGTCCTGGACAAGGTAAAGGGCTACTGCTCCGTGCGCTCGGACAACTTCTACAAAAACATTATCATGTCAGACAGCTTTAGCAACAGCACTAAATTCTAGTGAGAGGAGGCTGAGACGGAGCTGCGGTCTGTCCCACAGACTTACCCTGTCTGGAAAGACTGCGCTACATATTGAGTTAACCCATCAAGCCCTTCCATCCTCCACGAGTTGAGAAAAGAAACGCATTACCCTGTAGAGAGGGCAAGCTATGAAAGTGTGGAATTGACAAACTGTGATATTCAGCTTATACTGACTATGTGATCTGTAAATATTCATAATATATTTTGCTATTTGTGCTTTTTCTAATTTCGGTTTTGCATACTTTTTTTGCACATGGTTTTTGTTTTTGTATATATATAAATGCAAAAATGCTTGCTGCAGCAGAAGAAAATGGGACCAATTTACAACCAAAGACTGGCTGGCAAACATGAGGAGTACTAGCTAGTTCCTTGAGTTTGGGACTGAAAGAACAAGCACGGTTGGAGCTTGAATTTTCATGCTTGTGAATTTTGCCTCGACTCAGCTTTCTTTACCTTACCTGCGTTTTCAGTGTAAATTAGTGAACCTTTAATACTTCTATTTTGTCATTATTTAAATGCTCTCTATTTTAGTCTTCACATGATCTACTACTGATTAACATGTTACAAAAACTGTTAGGTTTTTTGTTTTACAGTGTGTTCATTGTTCAGTTGTTTCAGTGCATGCAGTTTCATAAAACTGCCCTGATAAAAGGGCAGGACACCGAGATCAGATCTTTTGCCATTTGACGATAGAATGGAAAACAACAGCTATAAGCCAAATCTAAAACATGCAAATCTTCCTATCGCTGCCGTTTAATGACTTGACTTGGTATTTATTTTTAAATGCTTTTAAGCGATTTCTATGCTTCATTCAAGAAGATGTCAGCAAATGAAAATGCTGTTCAGTTTGCTCTGGTCATCAGTGTAGATCATCATTGTATAGCGGTTATGGATGCTTTATGAAAATGTGACATCCTGCATATTAAATGCACTTAAAACAGATCTTGTCATTTTTGAGTAGTAAATGTTTCTGCTTATGGTGAACAATCTCAAAAACGTGTTATCTCTTAGAAATTTTATGTCACAGTCCCATGAAGTTTCCAAACCACTAGGGCCTTTGTTCATCTTCAGAAAACAAATTAAGGTTTTTTTGATGAAATCCAAGAGCTTTCTGACCTTACATAGAAAGCAAAGCAACTATCACATCCAAGGTCCAGGAAGATAGTAAGGACATCTAAAATAGTCCATGTGGCATGAATTTTATGAAGCTACGAGAATACTTGTTTGTGCACAACAAGAAAACAAAAATAACCATTCAACAATTTCTCTCTTCCATGTCAGTCTTCGACACATACCTGTTGTGCTGCTGACACAGGAGCCCATGTTTTGAAGAACCCAGATGAACAGTGCATAATTTTTGGTTGCATGCAAAAAGTATTCTCGTAGCTTCATGAAAGGGTTGAACCACCGAAGTCACATGGACTACTTTATCAATGTCCTTTCTGGGCCATAAGTTCTTTTTGCTGAAAAAAAATCAATGTTTTGGCCCCAGACGGCTAAACATGGTAGCTGCTTTGCTGTCAAAAAGCTCTTGGATTTCATATTAAATATCTTAATTTGTGTTCTAAAGAGGAACTAAGCTCTTACGTGTTGGAACAATGTGAGGATGAGTAATCAATGGCTTTCCATTGGTGGGTAAACTATCCCTTTAAGATTTAAATACAGTATGTGATGCAGCCTCATCTTGATAATCCTAATGATCTGTTTTATAATAATAATACACTTTATTTTATATAGAGCCTTTAAAATTTAATCTCAAAGTGCTTTACATACATGTCTAAAAGTGAAATAAATTGATACACACTAGAGTACAGACAATACAAACAATATATAATAGAAAAACGCAGTAAGTAATCAACTTTTAGCTGACTTTTAATCATTTGTTGGGTTTTTTTCAGGGTGTTTCCCAGAACCTAACAATGTGGTTAGTGGCTGGCTCGATGCGTCTGACTGAAACAGGGGGGACAGGAATAGAGAGTGTTTGTTCCTTTGTCCCGGTAGTAAATGAGAGCACCACAAATTCCTTCCAGAAGTTTCTTGTGAAAGGCTTCCTGTGAGGTAAACCAGCATTCCTGATGATGCCAAAAATGAATGGAGATAAATAGCCGGTCTTATATAAAGATGTAGGCCCACTACTATTCACCTTAACTGCATGGCTGATCCTTCATAATGCGATCACTGAAAAACTAGACCAACCGACAATATTGGTTTACACCAGAAAGGCTTTACACATCACCTCATGGAAAACAACAACAACAGCAAAAGAAAGAGCGTGTGCAGCTATTCAGAAAATTGCTAGCCTCTAGCACTGTGGAAACATTTAGCTTTGCCATTACCCTCTCCCATGATGAGACTTCTGTTTGATCTCTGGGCACAATGACAGTTTTATCGGTTTCTCTCACACTATACCTCTCTGAAGTTGTTGTTTTTTTTTTGCTTCCACTTTTTCTGTACATATTTCACCTTACTCTCATTATTGCAAAAGAAAGTCGATACCAAAACCAAAACGATACACTTCAGCCATATTCCATGATATGTGGGGGAAAAGGTTCACAGATGACTAGGTTTTTATTTTATTATTTGCCATTCACATTACAATAAATATTCAGTTCGTTCGTTAGATTACAAATTGTTTCAGTTGTATGAGAAATCATATCCACTAATAACGTTTAACTGCTTGTCAGAGTATATGATTGTTATTATTTTTATTATTATTCCAAAGCTAAGACTCAGTCTACAATCTTTCTTTTGTCAATATCCTCCTTCTAAACCGAATACATTTTACCCAAGGTCAACTAATATGTTTAATGTCAAACATAAAGTGCCCATAAGTCATTTCTGTTCTCAATAAATATCCAATTGTACTCACCATAAGGAAACTAAATTGCGAACATCGGATAATATAAATCACACGTCAATAAGAAGCGATACGGTTCTACAGTATTCTACAAAATACTACATAATAAACAGTATCACTCCTACACTCACTATTGAGATGCTAGAATTTCATGACAAGCCAAAGTAATAGAAATGATCTCTAATACTGTACTTCGTAAACCATTCACAGCACACATGTTCAGACGCACGGCCAGGCTTGCTGCCCAAATAGTAATAATATACAGTATGTTACTACAAAGCTTTTTTTCCCTTCAGGTTGTTTGTATTGGTTTGTGATTCCTCAATCTCTCTGGGAATCTAGACTTGTATCGTTCTTTGTAGTTTCTGGGATGATACCTTCTGACTAAGGCATTTTCATCTCTGCAAAAGATTCAAAGTATAGTGTATCAGTAAAACACAACAAAACCACCGCAATGTGTGTCAAATACGGTGAAATTAATAATGACACTCACTCCTGCCGGAGATCCAAAAAAGAGCAAAACTGCACACACTTTGTATCTCTCTTGTCTGTGCACTGGCATCGTTCCACATCTCGTCTTAGACGCATTTGGAGTGAACCCACACCATAGGGAATGACCTGACTGAGAGAGAACACTGGATGTTTTATAAAACATTATTTTTTTTATAATAATCATATTTATTAAATAACTTATCCAGGCAAAAAGGTCTGCACCAAATATACTGTATAAATGTGTCTTTTATGCACTATGTAGAACTCATCATGAACAGAAGCGAAAGCCTTGAGCTTCTTTGAATTTGCATTTTGACCATTCAGTAGATTCCTGTTTGTTTCAAATATAAAAGACTGCACACTTGTTTCACTTCCCAAGAGCCAGAGACTCAATCTTTGATTTCTAGGTTGTTTTTCACCAAAGGCAGTCTGCCTGTCCTCAGGTCTCCATGCGTGGGCCACATTAATGAGACCACACACTTAAATACAACCAGACACAGGTTACCAGCATCAGTTCCCCATACAGAAGATCACAAATCTCTCTTTACCAAAAAGACATGCACAGATCAGTGTTTGTTTGATGTACCTGGGCGTATCGACCCATACGATTCCTATGTGGCAGAAGTACACACATTCTTTGTCCTTCAGATTTTCACAGGAGCAGCGTCTTTCACGGCGGCGAGTGTGTGGAGTAGCATTCACAGATGGACTTCTGTTTGCATGAGACCCTGGGACTGACAGATATAAAGAAAAGAACTTTAAACAACAGGTAAAAAGAAAAAGACAATGTTGCAAAGATTTTTTATTTCAAAGTAATATTTTTTTCTGTTCTATTCATTAAAGAATCCTAAAACTTTAATAGTAATAAGAAACGTTTTTATGCACCAAAACAATATATTATACTGATTTTTGTGGGATCATGTGACCCTGAAGACCCTGAAATTTATGCCGAAAATTCTGCTTTTCCATCACAAGGAATAAATTAAATTTTAAAATATATTAAAAGCTTTCGAATTGTTATAATATTTCACAATGTTTACTAGATTTCAACACCATCAGTGCAACCTTTAAAAAGCTTAATTACAGCAATTCACAAATCCCGCATTTTCAGCCTAAGCCTAAGACGTTTGGCTTTGATGTGTTACACCTGTAATAAATACTCAAAATTTGTCAAAATATTAGTCTTCACTTGATGATGTGAGACATAACATGTCTAAGCTGTTCCTGCTGTCTAAACAATTCAGTACTGTTGTGTCTTCGAGGTCTGCTTTGTTTTAATCCTGAAGATTTGCGTACAAATCCTGTTTTCATGTGGCTTTGATCTCATAGGTTATCAGTTCAGAAGTGAATTGCTATGCAGCAGAATTAATAATGATCAAATCATGTTGACAACAGAAAAAAAAAGAAAGGTCCTATGGTTGAGCTTCATTAAAGTTGCGGTGAATAAAAAGCCAAGTTGCCCATGTGGTCTAACTTTAAAGAAGACAGCAAATTCGAATCTGTGGCCGACTGCATTTTATGCCTCTAGGATTCCAGCAGCACATGTAGATGCTACAAAGCAAACCACCACTACAGCTTCCGATGGTTGGGGTTTTAAAAGTTGAATCAAAAACAGATCATGCACTCATCTGCAACATGGTAACTCTCCAACAGACAAACACATATGGCGGTATATACAACAATATGATGGGATTTACATCCGGGTACTTTAAACTGGCAGAAAAGTTAGGTAATAAATTCTTTCATGACGCAAGACGGATGACTGCAAGAGGTCTGTTTTCAGGATGCATGGAAGAGGGGTATTAGCAGGACCCCAGTAACCGGAATGACTTATAAGGTGCTCAGTCAAGCAAACAGGGCCTGAGGCTGTAAGGCTGAGGCTTTATAGAAAAGGATGAAATTGCATGCCCGGGTCTTGTGGAAAGTGATCTGGGAGTGATCACAGTGATCCATCACCATAACAAGGCTATGGGGGTCTAACCATAGAAGGTTGATGTGGAATAACCAACAATTGGTCTGACTTGGCTGGAAGTCAGTTGTCATTCACATCCTGAAGGCGTCAGTTGAGGTTACCTGGTGAAGCATTGGGGTTAGTTTTCATATATCAGGTCAGGATAATTAATCACAGTGAGTAGCTTGGAATATGCGACAAATCCATTGGAATGTCTGCATAAAATGCCTGACATAATTTACCTACAACTGACTTTATGCCATCCTGCCCAAAATCGTGAGAACGTTTTCTTCATCCCTGTAATATTTTATCAGGCTAGACTTCACTAATTTGATACTTGTACTAGATTGCATGACTGGAATGATACTAAGGCGAGTTCTGTAGCACCTCTCAGGACAGCTTTTTTTATTCTCAAGAAAAATGTAATTTTGTGACCCATGCCCTGAAGAAAGAGAGGGCTGCCAAGGTGGATCAGCATAGAATTGTAAAAGACAAGCAAGGGATTGCGTAAAATCATAACCACCAACGGTGAACCAGACCATCTTACTCAAAGAAAGAGCAACAGGTTAGCAGGAAGATATAAACCTTAAAAAAAAATCCCAAGTATTTTGATTGTTTGGTTTTTTTTTTATTCAAAGCTGTGATCATTTCGGTCCTGTAGGAGACTGACCTTGAAGCTCAAAACTGAAGTTCTGTATTCCCAGCAATTAACTGCAATAACAGTACTTTGCAATACAGTATATTATCCTAGCCTAATATCCTATTGTTTTGCACGACATATCTAAATATCCTATGCTGAAACTTAAGAACTCAAAAACAAACCTTTCTGTTACGTCAATTGATTGAAGAAAATTTCCCTTGTTAAAACAAAGAAATGATCTTAGTTAAAGTTTCTGAATTTCTCATTGCTTGAACTGTTTACAGAGACAGCTTGCTCTGGCTATGAACTCTGCACGCTATTAAAATTAAGCCTACCCACAGCACAAAATCTAGACCATTTTGAGGCAACTGTCGCTGCTTTTTGCACCACCATGAAGGAAGTTACATGCTCTGTGGTCCACAGAAGTTGTGGATGGCCTACACATGGGGAGTTTACGCAGTTACATGCTTAAACGACTTAAGCAGCATTTTATGCCACATTTAACCCTAATTCAACAGTTCTGTCTGTTATTGTACAACTAACTGCATATTGTAAAAAATTATAATGGGAATTTATCAAAAAAAAATTAACTCAAATGATTGATATACTTCTGTTATAGATTATTTTCATATCACCAGTCACAATCAAATAAAATACTTTGTGTCAAATATACAGCAAACATGTATGAAACACAAAAGAAGAATTTTTTATAGGAATATTGGCAACTAAACCATTTCTCCAAAATGTTCCATAGAGGAAAGATGTCATACAGGCATGAATCAATATAAGGGTAAGTAAATGTTTTCTTTAAGCATCAACAGTAAATAGTTTATCCCTTTAAATTACAAGAATATATATCTGGTGTGAAAAAAGTTCACATGCAAAGAACAAACCAGAGAGAATCTGACAAAGTTGACTTTTGCTAGATAAAATCTTATGTAAGCTGGAATAGCTTTTTAAGAATAACTTAGAATATTATAAAATACATATATATAAGAAAGATTATTTTCATTTACCTTGTTCCAATATGAAAACAACCGCACTTATTAAAAATAAGAAGAAACAATCCATAATGCTTCTTTCCAAAGATGCTCAGTATATTAATTGGCAAGCCTGTCTCCTGGATGTCTGTCCACAGGAAGAGAGCAAAGCTGTGAGGGGAGAGAGAGCAGGTTGTGGAGTTTCTCAGAAACTTCTGCCACTCTCTAGACACCTCCAACCCACCACACCCTCCTCCCCCATCTCCTTCTTTGGATCAACCTGCCATGTTGTTTCTCACAATGCTAAGGACAGGTGTTTTAAAAGACTCATTTTATGTGAGTGTCAGCGGTAGAGAGAGAGAAGGAGAGATTGTATTATTTGTTTGGATGAATGCCCTAAATCCAGTGGAAACATTTGTGAACAAAGGTATCTCAACATTGTTTGTTTCCATCAAGTGCTTCCAACACGGTCTGAGGTGCATCACAGATTATAAAAGGATGGATTGAGTTCCACTTCATGGGTGAGCTGGCATCTCACAGGAATTTTTGCGCACTCTTATTTTTTCCTCCCTGATGCTATGTTAGGAATGGAGGCTTGAAGAACAAAGTCAAAACAGCAGCCTGGAGAGGAAACCCATCTTTTTCAAAGTAGAAAACCTAGACAGACCAGGTCTTTTTCCCAAGCCAAGGGAAGCCCATTGTGGTAAACCTCCATCTTAATTAAAACAATAAAAAGCCAATTGAAACATCCCAATATAAGCATCTGCTTGCCAGACTCTTTTAACTGTGTAGGGTTCCTCCAAACATTTAATGCAGTTCAGAAACAGTTCTTGCTCTCATTTTTGCCAATTCCTTCCATAGTTATCTCAAATTTGGTAAAAATTCCTGTGACACGAGTGCTCCGCAAACAGGCTGTGAGATATGTTCTATGGCGTGAAAGTTGTTGAGAATGGTCCTCAATGGGGCCTGTCATTTGATCAAAAGGGGGCAAAGTGATGTATTCTATGCAGCACCACAGGGGTTGGGTTATTTTTTCCCACCCATAGTTCTATTTAGCTCACTTTTTGACTTCTCATTAGTCCAGATTAGGCTTAGTTTTGCATTCAGGAGAGATAATTAAAGGCTGGGTACAACACAAAACAACATATTTGGTCACAGAGCCCCTGGCTACAGCAATTAGATCTGTGAGGTGAGGTGCTGTGGAGGAGGAAAGAGAACTTCAGAGCTCCAAACGGCTTCTTCCTGCAGCTGTGGGAGCGACATAATGAACAGTTTGACAGAAAAAAAAATGCTCAAGCTTCTGAATTTGAACTGTGAGGTATGGTACACATTCCCACTGCTGTATATGCAACTTTAACTGATACTTTAATGTGAATCTATTTTTTATTTTTTTCAAGACAATATTACAGGCCTGATTTTAGCAAAGGGAATATGTTTTCGAAATCTTTGTGCCAGTCTTCACTTTTTTTTATCTAATTTCATATCACATTACATTAACACTTTATGTTTTCATTTGATAAAAAAATAATTTCAAATTTTGTAGCAACATACATGTGCTGAGTAAGTGTTTATTAAACTAATAAAACAGACAGATTTTGGCTAACTGCTCGAAATGTCAAGCTGCATGCAGAATCGCTGACTAAATCAATCAGTAAATCAATAACTTTTCTGTTTTCACAGAACACTGACCTCTATACGAGAGGAAAGCTTTATAAACTTTTCAACAGAGTTATTGTTAGCTTGCCAAGTAAGCCGAAACAATCCGTTCATGATTATCCATCCTGGAGCCAGCAAATGCATTAAAAGTAAAATATTATTGAGAAAAGACAATGATTAAGCTAGACTATCTCTTAAAATACTAATTTGATCCTAAAAACCAGTACCTTCATATCCACAGGTGCAGCATTTTACACACTCCCCTGGACTTTCACTGACCTTAAGCTGCACGTTCTCCTTTAAGCCACTTTTTTTTTTGGAGGATTTGAACACATTACCTGCTGAGGTATGCATCGGTAATCAATGATCAACAATTACTTGTTTCAACCAGACTCTTAATTTACCTTGTGTAAAAACTTAATTCCTGTAAGACTAATAAGAGTTGTAAGTCACTTGGGTAGGTTATTATATGTACAGTTATTATGCCACATTTTAACTTTAACATCACACACACAAAAATAAATTACATTTGTTAAGAATATTATTGGTGTATTAAAATGAATTCAATTCGGTTTCATAAGTTATGTTTGCATATGCATGAAAAT
>JAUMHP010000076.1:14693335-14743707 GCA_032361065.1 Enteromius trimaculatus
AAGAGGAGACTGCGTGAATCAGGCCTTCATGGTCAAATAGCTGCCAGGAAACCACTGCTAAGTAGAGGCAACAAGCAGACGAAATTTGTTTGGATCAAGAAACGCAAGGAATGGACATTAGACCAGTGGAAATCTGTGCTTTGGTCTGATGAGTCCAAATTTGAGATCTTAGGTTCCAACCGCTGTGTCTTTGTGAGAAAAAGTGACTGGATGGATGGATTCCACATGTCTGGTTCCCACTGTGAAGCATGGAGGAGGAGTTGTGATGATGTGGGGGATTTATTCAAAATTGAAGGCACGCTGAACCAACATGGCTACTACAGCATCCTGCAGCGACATGCCATCCCATCCGGTTTGTGTTTAGGTGGATGATCAATTATTTTTCAACAGGACAATGACCCCAAATACACCTCCAGGCTGTGGAAGGGCTATTTGGAGAGTGATGGAGTGCTGCGGCAGATGACCTGGCCTTCACAGTCATGGACCTGATGGACCTGAACCCAACTGAGATGGTTTGGGGTGAGCTGGACCGCAGAGTGAAGGCAAAGGGGCCAACACGTGCTGAACACCTCTGGGAACTCCTTCAAGACTGTTGGAAAACCATTTCAGATGACTACCTCTTGAAGCTCATCGAGAGAATGCCAAGAGTGTGCAAAACAGTAATCAGAGCAAAGGGTGGCTGTTTTGAAGAAACTAGAATATAAAAGATGTTTTCAGTTATTTCACCATTTTTTTTTTTAAGTACATAACTCCACATGTGTTCATTCATAGTTTTGATGCCTTCAGTGAGAATCTACCAATGTAAATGGTCATGAAAATAAGAACATGCATTGAATTAGAAGGGTTGTCTAAACTTTTGGCCTGTACTATATATATAAATACTTATTTATATTTCACAATATTACAGTTAAATGCAAAATTAATATGAACTGTATATATTTTAAAAATGTAATTTGTTTCTGTTATGTATAGCTGTATTTTCAGCATTACTCCAATCTTCAGTTTCACATGGAATCATTCTAGTATGCTGATTTCGTGCTCAGAAACATTTCTTTTTGTGATTTATGTTTTATGAATAAAAACAGCATTCAAAAGAACCAATTTTTAAAAATAAAGATCCTAACACTGTTTTTATTTTTGAATAATTTTAAGCGTCCTTCCCTTAATAAAAGTATCAGAAATTTAGATCATGTAGATCAAGTTAAAATTGCACAAAGTATACATTTTTAAAACATTAAATATATGTTTCTTCTGCATTGTATTGTTTATGTAAAGGCACATTTTGCTCCTAAACCAACAGATGGCAGTATGTCTTAAAGTAAAGACCAGGATGCAGACTTTGTTTTACACGCACTGTAACAAGACAGCATGTGACTTTGACATACTGCTGATGTGAGAAGTTTGAAAATGCACTAAATTTAGCTTGGGACCTGTCAGTAAGTTTCTATAGAATTCTCTCCAGGCATGATCTGTTTATTGTCAGGGTCTATTATAGATGACATCCGGTCACCTCCAGCAGGACAGGCGTAGCTGTCGGCCATGAATAAAGCTGTGTAGAAAAATTGACTACACACGGAAAATGTGGGCTGTGGTTTTCTTCTCTTCTTGGCAAGAGACTGCCTTAGTTAAAAAAAAAAAAAAAGGAAAAATGTTAACTGTTCCAAACATATGTTCCCTTGGAAGGGGGCAGCACTTTGGGTTGGTTCCCCAACCTATGTACAGACCTAACATACTAATTTTCAATTATTTTCTCCCCATTTATTCTGTATTGATGCGGGTTAGATATAAAACAGCAGAGGAAAATATGATGTTCTGGTTAAATAGATCACAAACATTTATTGTAGCTCGTGTGTACCAGTTAACTGTAATCTGCATCATTTTGAACAGGACTGCTGCTATTTGTTGAGACTTTTAAGAGAGCTAGTCAGTGGTATCTGTGCACTTGTATAGAATTCAGCTACATTCGTTTTTATGACAGCAATCGAGTTTCTGCTTGCACTGTAAAAAATATTTAGTTGCATAAGACTATTGTGCAATCATCCTATATAGGGAAGTGTGGGAAAAGGTTCATTAATAGGGTGGAGGACCATATCACATATCTTAAAACACTCACAGAGTTCCTCACATTGTTCAGGAAGTGCAATACCATTCTGAAGTTAACGGATACCTCATATGATGCTACATGGTTAATGATGAATGAATGACATCTTGTTTTGGGATTGGCAAACAAAGAAAAACCTGCTTAATGTTAATGATAAGACTATTATAGAAGAACTGCGCTACTGACATATAATTATTCCCTTATTATATGTGCACTTGATAACATTTTGGATGATGTAGTAAAAGGTTAATCTGCTGATAAATGCTATTAATAACTGTAGCTCTGCTTCTGATACAATCATTTATTTCTAATCAGAGAGGCACAGCATCCATGTTAGCTGATGTGAGCTGTGTTACATTTACAAGTTTTGGACAAAATGTGTGGATCTTTTAACCAGTTCTGATGTTGTAATAGATGTTGAGATGCATTTTTTAGGGACCCGAGTGTGGTAGAAAAATATTGTAAGATCCACCTTCCTTTAAATATAAAACAAAATTTTGTCTTTTAAAAAAATTAGATTGTGAGTATGCAAATGATCCCATCAGAGAATATTGGAAGATAAGAACTGCTTTTCTTACGGTTTAGATTAAAAATAATTTTAAAAGACTTATAAGACTGTTAAAAAAATAAATGAAAGCAAGAAGATTGATGGGTTGATCTAATTGGTAAATGCACAAAAGATGTCACATCAACCTATTTGTGTCAACATGTATTAACATTGTGGTGATGCAGTTTTCATGTACAGTCAGGCAGAACTACTAAAATTAGCAATGCAAGGTGTCTTTGTGTACTGACACATTCAATCCGATTGTGTATCTGAACCTTTTCGAATTCTTCCTTTCGTGAGGAAGTTGAAAGAGCGTTTGAGTATTCGTATTTTGTGTCAGTTTCTTGGAAAAGTAGAGAAGCATTAAGACACCACGGACATGCAAAGTTACCATAGTTGTATTTATTTGAAAACAGCAATCTGTATTTATTTTTCTTTCTTTTTTTTACCTCTGCTGTGATTCGTCAAAACTGATATTGTACATATTGGTTTTCCACTGAAAATCACAAAGTTACCTTTTTTATAGTTTTTAATTATGTTTGTCTTTTATTCTTTTTGTTTGTTTAAATACAATGATTTGTGCTTTTGATACCTTAGGTTTTGAAAGACAAAGTTAATACAGTTAAGTGGATAGCAGGGACTACCGACAAAAATGTCAAAGGAGTCAATTACATAGATCATATACACACAATACAAAATACAGATATACACACAAGTGCACTGGCTCCATAATCCAGTTCAGTTAGGTTGCTTCAACTCAAAACATATTACAAAAAAGAAAATTCGGTATTTCCAATCCCAGTTCTAAAAGTGATGTATAATTTGGGATACGTTAGGAAGATTTAAGAAACATAAGGTGCATTTTAGGAGTTCTCAGTATTGGAGTTGTTGTATGTACATTTATAAAAGTGTTTACCGGCTGATGGCATGGCCCTTGACGAACTCCTTCAATGTGTGAACATGTATGGCTATGAGCGTATACAGAACCATAGGCATCCGATATTTACATCTGTTGGAATGTTCCCCATACTAATCATCAACAAGTCAAGTACTTCAAGCAACATAATTCACAGAAGATCAAAATACCTTTCACATCTACCTCAATAAGTGGTGGAGGAAATGCAGAAGTGCGAAAGTTGATTCACTTAATGCTTAACAGTTCTACATTTAAAATGTGAACGGTGAAATCACAACTAGTGTAGCCTACCAGCCAATAGGAAAGAGAAGGGTACAAGCACTTAGAACCAACTACCATACTGTGTGTGGGTGGCAATCTAAAACATGTGCAGATATATTGTTTTTCTGTATACTAGGTATATAAACATTTACTTAAATTATATAGAATTCTAAATAAAGCGAGTTTACTGAGAAGTATATGCACACATACTTCTAAATATATAAAGCCATATTACATGTACATAATTGTTTGCTCTAATTTTGCAATAGCAAAACCCATGCTTTACATAGAAAAGGCATCCACAACATTAAGAAAAATGTACAATTTATGAAACATGATACAATAAATAGTATTATAGAATCGCTGCTGTACACAAAAGCCATTTAATTTCACACATATAAAAATATGTTTTAGTGCAACCTTACATGTATTGATACTTCACATCATTCAGACCCAAAGTGTCCAAAAAGACGGTAAATTGCATTTATTACAAAGCAGGATACACAAAACTCGATATATATTTACATATCTTCCTGTTTAATGCTTATAAGAATATAAGCAAAAAGTAAAGAAAAGGCACACACATCTGTACATTTTTTAAAAGTACCAGACAAAGTCCATAAGCAATTTTGGTCAGGCTCATATATAAGTTAACACACATATATATATTTATATTTATATATATGTATATTTTTTGAAACTTTAAATAAGAAAGTAATTATAGTTGAGATAGCAAACCGTGTTATAAAAGGCATGCTATGCATGTACATTAAAACCACTGAATCAGTTCGGTTGTTTTTCGAGACTGATTTTCCGTGTGTACATGGATGTAAATAGAAAATGTGTGTAATTTTACCACTCTCCCTTCGACCTTGTTCACCTGTTGTTAATAGTGGCATCTTTTAAATCTTTGCCTTTCTTTATGGTCGCTGGCCTCTCTCCACGGCCCTGTTGGCCAGACGCTCGCTCTGCCGTCTCTGTGTTGTAGAGAGTGGGATGGC
This sequence comes from Enteromius trimaculatus, assembly GCA_032361065.1. Lineage (NCBI taxonomy): Eukaryota > Metazoa > Chordata > Actinopteri > Cypriniformes > Cyprinidae > Enteromius > Enteromius trimaculatus. The sequence continues at coordinate 14,698,162 of JAUMHP010000076.1, forward strand.
TTGCTGTGGAAGTCTTTGATGTGGCAGACACACTGCTCTCTGCTCTGGAGTGTAGGGGGTGACTGATCTCTGAGCGGCAGTAGTGCTGCGCTCTCGCCGCACAGTCTTGCTGAGCTGCGGGTGAATGAGATAATGTGTGCTGATGGTAAGGATCAATCGGAACAGTCGATTTTTCCAGATTTTCTTCGGAGGCGATGCACAGCGAGGCAATCGCCTTAGTGCACGTTTGGATGCACTCTTCCTGCTTGCTCTCCTTGTCGGACATGTCGGTGCTGTCCTCTCGTGATTTTTGCGAGGAAGGTGACGCAGCCTTGGGGGACATGGATTTTTCGTGGGATTGGGGTGAGTCTTCTGGGCCTCTGCCGGTGGGTCCTCGACCCTCTGAAAGGTGGAAGGACACCTCGCTCGTGCTGGAGTCCTCAGAAGTGCTCTTCTGCAAGGGAAGGCGTGTGGGGTGGACATGACCGGTGACAGAAGTGGGCACAGAATGGACAATCTGGATGCCGCCAATGGGTATCATGGAGAACGGAGTGCGGGTCTGTTGCTGGGAGTGCAGGGGAAGGTGGCTAAATAATCCCTGGTTGACATTGGGGGCATCTGCGCTGCGGGCCTCCCCTTGAGAGATGTGATGTGATATCTTCCGGTGGTCCTAAACAGTTGAAAGATATGGTTAATTTACATTACTAAAATACTCCTGGGAAACTATAAAGGAATACTTGTGAAGCTAAATACACCTCGGGTGATAAGATTAGTAAAGAAAGTCTTGAAATACTCGTCTGTTATTCTGCTTATCTGAGGCTTGTTTCTCAGTTATTTAAACTGGACCTCTTGGAAAGTTTGGAAAATTTAACAAGACCGCAACGAACAAAAACAACAGTTGCCAGTAAAAAGGGCCAAGCTTACATAATAGACCTTGCTCATTTATCTTATTATCCCCCTAGCTCTATGGTAACAAGCCAGGTAGCACTAAAATGAATTACTATACTGCATACACTATATAGCCACTGCAGTTTTCCACTTTCTCCAGGGAGTTCTTAATCAACTAGTATACAATATAAATAGAAATGTTCCATTCTGTCGTATGATGGCAATTTGTTTGCTAGACATTAACTTACCACTGCAACTGACTTGTCCAAACTTGTATATTTGAGCTTTGTATGCTTCATTAAGAATCCAACGTGCTGTATGCTGGCTATTGCCTTTCCTCTGGCATATTATTATTACTCTTCACTTCAAACAACAATGACTTTTTATCCCTTAACTCACCAAACCTGGCATACATGTAAAGTATGCAGGCTGTGTAATTTTGAGATGAACTTGATATGGTTGCCTAGCTAGTGAACTGTTTACAAGCTATATCAATTTTGATTTGTTTTAGAAAAATAATGATGACAGTAAGGCTTTATGAAGCAAATATAACTTACCAGCTCCAGCTCTGCATGGCTTTTGGTCTTTTGGCTTAATGATATCATTTCTGCATGTGGGTTGGGGTTGTGTGCCCACGGGCCGCTTTGATAATGGAGACCCCTCCTGGGGGACACAGGTCTGATCATGCCCCTACGGCTTCTGGGAGAAAGTCTGCCCGAGAGATCCCTTCCTGGGGATGTAGGCCGTCCTGTCTGGGAGATAGGAGAGAGATGTCCTCTTGGAGAAAGGTCCCTTCTCGGTGACAGATCCCTTCTATAAACATCCCGCCTGGGGGAGATATGCCTAAGGGGAGATGGTTCTCGCCTTGGTGACAAACGGCCACGTGGGGAGAGGTCCCTTCGAGGAGACAGATATCGCCTGGAGGAAGGTGAGCTTTCTCGCAGCGGGGAGGAATCACAGCCGGGTGAAGACAGACGGGAGCAGGAAAAGTCAAAGGAGGATGAACTGTGTTCCGGAGAGAGAGCCAGGTCTTCATCCATAGAGCTAGGCACGTCCAATCTGTTTTTGTGATCTTCACCCAGAGCCCCTTGAAGGAGCTTCTGGTATTCAGCCATCTGGGCCTCTCCAGCTTTCTCACTGGGTGCCATGAGTTGGGTGATCTGAATACTGGGCAAACTAGTGAAATAAGTGAAAAGAGGCTGTTTGGAGACAGAGGACAGAGGCTCTGGTGTGGACTCTTGTGAAGCAGCGACTGCAGTGATGGCGAGCGAGGGAATGGTACATGGCTGTGGACTTGTGCTTCGGGACCGTGTCTTCGGTGTTGAATCACCATCATACTCATCATCATCATCCTCATCTTCATCAACTTCATCACCATCTTCTTCAGCACCCTCGGAGTCATCAGCATCAGAGAATTGGTGCTCTGCCATTATCTCTGACATGCCAATCTTTTCTGATGCTCTTTGGACGTCCTCAGAGGTGTCTGCAAAAAAAGTATAATAACACATTTTCAGGTGTTTTAATAGCAAATTGTTTATTTTAGTCCAGCTCGAAAGATTGCTAGGTTTCTTTGTCTCCCTTTTGATAAAACATGCAATCACAATTGAGGGAAACATTATTTAGAAATAATTAGTAGAAGGTTTCTGTTTTTTTAATCAGGCAAATTTTCCTGAACTGGTAGTACTTCCAGATACCAACAGATATTGCAATATTGGCTCGTCTAAATAAAATGTATCCAGAATCTGAATCATACCTGGTTCTTCTGCTTCCGTCTCATCCACAGATGTCACTGACACACCAAGCTCTAAGCACTTTTTCATGTGAGCTTTTGACTTCATGTGTTTCGTAAGGTTTCCTGAAAACAGATTTGAAAGTAAATTACTTGCTAGGCATGCCCAAATAATGTATAATCTGCAATTAATTCTGATTAAATAGTACAGAGATCATTCATTGTTCCGTGTGGTACAAACAAATCACATACAAAAAGTATTATTATCATATTATTGATTTTTTATTTTATTTTATGTGTGCTTTTGCATGTATTGGTTATTGGAAATGTATAAGAAAACCCACCTTTTGTTTTAAAAGCAAAGTTGCAGAACTTGCAGACATATGGCCTGACATCTGTGTGTGTGCGAATATGTTTCTTTAGCATGCTTGGCTTTTTACAGCGGATCCCACACTCCTCACAGATGTATTTTCCCCGGCCTCGGCCACGCACATAAACATAGTCTTCATTGGATTTGTACCTGAAATAAAAACAAGGCAAGGGTTATTAACATTATTGGAAAATATAAAATATATTGGTTAATGCTGATGTGGAATATCACATACATCCAAATGCTAACATTATATATTTTGAAGGCATAATTCTTTTATGTGTTTGAAACTAAAACATTTTCACAGCTGTAGGAATTTAGTTTTTTTTTCCGATGCATAGGATAACATTATGCGGAGCACCCGATGAGATACAGTACCATGTCATTGAATAAATTTCAGATACTTGTGTTTAACAGATTTAGGCACCATAAATAAAATGATGTTTAAACACTGTTGATGTTTAATTCCTCAGCAACTTTTAATTGCATTTTAGAAAAGAGAAAGTCTCATCTTGTATAAAGAATACTAAGTTATGTGGAAAGTAAACTCAGATCTTCACATACCCTCCTTCAAAGATTTTGATGCGTGTGGGTTCAGCCTGCTTTGAAGAAACTTCTTTTTCTCCGTGGTCTTCTTTTCCCCTGTCTCTTAAGCTGATTCCCTTCATTTTCTTCCCGAACTTTCCAACATCCAACTGTATGATCTCTGGCTTCAACTAGTAATGTAAACCGAGAAGAGGTTGAATAATTAACCCTAAAACTGTAAGCATGAATCATAAGCAAGTCTGTGTCTGTGTATTTTCTTGTAATTCATTTTTATTAATCTTGATCATTTAAAAATGACCAAATGCAACTTGTGTTTTAACTTGTGCATATTTTGCAAACTAACTTTCAAGTTGTAAATTGAACCTGAATTTTTTAAACAATATATATATATATCTATATAACTACCAAAATCTGCAATGTTCTGAAATTAATATTTATTTACAAAATAGATTTTAATTCAATGAAATCTCTTTTTTTTTAATTTGTGTGTGTTTTGGAGAAGTCAGGACTACCTGCTCAAACTTTTGTTTCCACCGGAGGGATGAAACAAGTTTTCCAGTGCCAGGTTGATGCATAGCAGCCATTGTATACATTTCTGTGTTCTTCCTCTGTTTCGACCGAAGAAGTGCCAAGGTGGCCTTGGTGCTGAGGTTAAGTGGGTTTGGGTTGTAAGAGCTGACGCACCAAGAACCATACACAGAAGTTAGGGGAGTCGTGTGTGCGTAATTTGGCTTGGTATAATTTAGGAAGCACCAGCTGACACTGGTTGGTGTGCGAAGACTTGGGAATTGAAAAAACTGATGGACATCTGCTAAGTCAGTGAGCAGGAGAGTGCTACCAACAACTCCCAGCATGTTTACTGGGAACTTGTTACCCATGTTCAGCTTAGATTCTTCTTGAGTATCACTTGAGGAGATTACTGATTGTGGGCTTGAGCTTGCCTCTGGGGTAGACTCATCTACATCAAGTTCCTCTGGGGAATCTGCTCTGCTAGCCAGATTTGTAATAATTTGCAAGGGTGGAATGAAGTTGTCTTTTGGTGGCACATCAGGTAAACGAGGTGCAGATGGATACCCAAGGAATTTAGATGACAAGAAATCAGTGGGTGGAGATGAGGACATTCTCTCTGGTTCATCTATGGAGTCATCCCTCTTTGAAAATTCAGGTTTGGGTGACTTCTCTTTTGGTGCACTGGAATTGCTTAGCTCAACTGCACTAAGTTCTTTTACTATTTGGCCATACATCTTTTCTTCCTTGACCCGTTTCTGTTGTTTGGTTTCAATAAAAAGCTCAAGACTGCTGGCTGGTGACAACATTCTCTTACTCCCCCCAATACTGGAGGAAGCATCTGTAGTAGAGATAGTTCCCGATGTCAAAGACAAGGGAATTCCTGTATTGAGGCTCCCAGGTAAATATTCAGGTACTTTCCATATTGGAATATTTAAGGACCCTTCTGAATGTCCTAATATTTTGGATAAATTGATGCCTGCTTGTTGCTTTGATGCAGTGCCTGTTAGTGATACAGTTGACGCATTGTCTGTGCATAAAACTCTGATAGACGTTGTGCTCTGAGAATGAGTGACAAGGATTTGTGAAACACTTGTATACATAACACTACCATAAGATGGCACATTTGTCTGGATTCTGACTGGTACCAGCATTCCCGGGAGTGATGGTTGGGAACCTACATTTTGAGTTGCAAAGATAGGCTGAACTTGTTGTAAGAAGCTCGTAGTCAGCACTTTAGATGGCAAAGCCCCAAGTTGCTGTGGGGAGGCTCTTGAAGGATATCGATAGTTGTGACTTGCCACATCAGTTTTTGAGTCTGTTTGGACCTGAATTTGATGAGGAGGTTGGTATGATTTTTGTAGCATGGGCTGTAGATTTGGCTGTTTCATATGTAGTTTCTGTAATTGTTGTGCCTGGAATGCCAGGTGCTGCTTGTTTCTTTGTGTTGATTCAGGGTGCCAGAGCATTGGTTGAAATGGCAAGAAAGGTGAGGATGGCATGTTGCTCTGAAGAGAAGAGTGCTGAATTATATCCTGGGTCATGTGCTCGTGCACTGAGTGCTCACTATCTGATGAAAGCTGTGCAGGCAAACGAGGAGCATTCTGGAAATGATCCTCAGATAGACTGTCCTCACTAATGCTTTGTTGCAGCAAGTGATGCGATCCAAGAACTGACTGTGTACCTCTTCTGGGTCTTGGCAAGTCATTAGTTAGACAATAGGATGTACCAGTTAAAGCAGCTTGAGAAACATGGTCAGAATTCTCTTGTTTGATATTCAACTCTGAGATTGGCTCTTGAACCACTACTTCAGGATAGACACTAAGAGATGCCTGTCTAACAAGGTAACCTCGTCTACGCTCTTTCATAGCTGAAGCGCTTGCATAAACTTCACCTTGTCTTGATCCAGTTGAAAGACTGCCATAATCAAATGACTTACTACGTATTTCTGGTACTTCCGTGGGTAGAGCACAGGGGGCCTGCTCTGATGATGAGCGTCGCATCTCTCTTTGATGATGACCTGGAATAGACAGAGAATGGCCACTGCCTGGAACAGTTAAGAACTCAGACTGTTTAGCAAAGTCATCTTGTTTAGTTGGGGATACAGATTTGATGTTTTCTTCTCGGTCAAACGACATGGAAAAACTTGAGCTATGTGATAAGTTACTTTCTTGACTAGGGCTTCTTGAAAGGCTAGTACAAGTGGACTCAAAGCTTGACTCCCCAGAAGAGTGCTCCATATCTGCAAGACGCAGACGTTTCTTCTTTGGGGGCAACTTTTCAGCAGGAAGCTGGGACAATGTTTCGCTTCTTTGTGGCCACTGAAATTCCTCAACATGTTTCTCTGGTTCTTTCACTGGTACTTCAGGTTCTTTTTCTGGTTTGTCAGGCTCTTCTGTAACTCGGATTTCAGGCACTTGAATGTTGGGTTGTCGTACAAGTTTGTGGGGTATATGATAGAGTGGGTTAGAAGAGAAAGATCCATGTTCATTGTCACCCTGATGCTGATGTTCCATGCTTTCTGATCTATGATGAGAATCAGGGCTCTGCACGTCATCAATGTTTTCTGAGTCTGATTGCTCAGAAATTTGTCCAGCATGCTTATCTGGCTGATAAAACGGATGTTCAATTGATTCAGTCTTCTCAAATGAGTTTGGCCTGCTCAGCGAATTGGTATGTTGAATGACAGATATTACATTACCAGCTGTCTTCATGTCTGAATCTTGAACAAGTACAATGTCCTCTGGAGTCATACATGAGCCTCTGTCAAAACTGTCTGATGGGCTGTGTGCTCTAAATATGGAACCCTTACTAGTAGGAGCAGCCTTGGCAGAATCTTGACTTCCTTGTCTTAGGTCATAATCCCCTGTCATTTCAGTAGAGCCACTTCGACTGCTATCATCTTGTCCAAGGCAATCTTCTTCTTCACCCACACTCTTTTTCATCCTTCTTTTTCTTGTGGTAAACTCCACCTTTGTGTCATACGAAGTGTATGCTGTGCGTACTTCTGGGCAAGCCATCTCTGACCCAGAGCCTTTAAAATCTGGCATCAAAGGCCCCCTCTCTCCCATTTTCAAACTTGAGTTCAGACCTGTGATTTTCCCATAGTTCTCAGATTCTCCATGACCTTCTTGGGCAGAGTGTTCAAAGGCAGCCTGCCTCCTTAACCTTTTTAGACCCGCGGCTCCTCCGTAAAAGACATCATCTTGGGTCATCATTTCATCAAATGAGTGACTCCCTCTTAGACTTGGTGGTACATTGAGGTTGGTTGGAGAAGGTGTTGGCATTGAGTTGCTTCTAATAAGTGGCCCTGAATCAGAAGGTGCTTCCAGCAGACCTGTGCTAGTTTGGCAAGAGCCAGCATGATAATGCTTTGGGTCACATCCAGCATTTAAATGTGATTCTGCACAATCACTTTGATAAAAAACATGACCCTCTGATATCTTTCCCATGGCCAACTCCTGCATGGCACAAGGCTTGTTGATATTAGTGTCTTGACTAGCAATAGCTACCATCCCAGCTGTGACTGATTGTCTAGATCTGGAGTTTGTTCTGTGGTACCAAGTTCTTCCAAACATAATCTCCTCATATGTCTTTGCATTGGTGTTGGGTGGACTGATCTGCTGTTCGGCACTCTCTGAGCGGGAAAAGTAACCAGAATCAGTGCTACCTTTGCTGTGGGGGCTCAATAGATTTTGAGACTGCTCTGAGTCCTGGTCTTTTTTCTCAGAGAGTCTTAAGGCAAGTCTCTTTTTGACTGTATGAGACTCATCTCCTCTGCCCATCTGTAAACCAATAACTGAACCTTTAATGTCTGTAAACTGGGGACACTCTGTGGCAGGTGATGGTACCCCTTGTTTTGGAACAATTAAGATAGGCACTTTCATAGATGCCACGGACAGTTCCTCTGCTGGATCTGCGTACGCTGGTCCCCTTTCCATTGGGCTCTTGTCAGACTCAAATGATATCTGTGGGCTACGTTTTTCAGGGAACATTGCACCTTCTGCAGTTTCTTCATCAGTGTCAGTGCTTTGTTCACCATCAGAGTGTGCCTCTGCTTCCCCAACTGAAGATGCTTGATCAGTGTCTGTTCGAGTTGCTAACTCAGAGAATGGAACAAGTCCTGCTTTGATAGCATGAGCATGAGATTTTCTATGTTTATACAAATTGCTCTTAGTTTTGAATGAGAAACCACATGGAACACAGGGATAAGGACGCTCCCCTGTGTGGGACCGTATGTGTTTTTTAAGCACACTGGGTTTAGCACATGCCCTGCCGCAGTAGTGACATATGTACTTTCCTGGCTTTTTGGGTTTTTGTTCCTTCTTATGAATTTCTTCTGGCTGCTCGGGTCCAGATTGGGAAAACTGGCCAAAACCAGCTGGAGACTTCTGACGAGGAAAAACTCCGTGAGACCGGGAGTGCAGAGGAAACATGTCATCTGGTGGCAGAGATTGCATTTGACCAGCAAAAGACCAGGCATGGGCCTCTAACCCAGGTTGTGGCTTTGTACCACCAAGGAAAGGCTCCTGTGGGTATGAATGTGGCAACGTGTAGGAGTAAGGCCGAGGGAAGACCTGTTGAAACTGGCTTTCTTGTGATGAGTGTGTCACTGCAGATGACATCAGCTTTCCAGAGCTAAACTTCTGAGCGGAGCTAGCAAGGCTTGTCCCACTTGTAAGACTTTGCTCACGATGCATGTGTCTTTTAACATCTGGATCTCCAAAGGTACTTCTTTTCGTTCCAGCAGAGGGCTCAGAGACCCATTTTCTTTGTAAGGGGTTCTTTTCCCGTTGCTCCTTGGTGGATTTTTGGCCAACAGCAGGTTCATGTGTCTCCATTTTTCTTAGTACTTCAATGGGGTTTCTTAAGCTGTTTGCTAGATTTCATTCATGCAAGCAGTCATGCCAGATGAGTTACTTAAGTGACTCCTAAATAAAAGGTCCTTCTACTTCCATAGTTCAAGTGTTGCTCCACTTTAAAATGTAAATGATGTTCCTCTTTGACAATCAGGCCAGTGTCTTTCCATTACTTATTTCAACAGTCCATTTACTTTTTGTTTCATCCAGACTTGTTCCTCTTCTGTTTAATGTCCTCTGTTTCAGTGTCTGTAAGGGAGAATAAATACAATTATGTTTAAACATTGTTTTTAGACCAGGATTAATGTTCTAAATTAATAAAATAATACACTACACATGTAACATAACTACCTTAAGATTTTAATAGCTGATGTCTAAAAAAAAGGCTGGCAAAAATACTCAGCTGTCTAAACAAAACAGTATGGAAGTTTATCATGTGACTCTGTTGCTCATCGTACTTCAATTACAGCTTGCTTTCTTGTTTTATTTCTTTCAGTTTGATATCGAGGCAGCTGCACAGCTGTGTACTTCTCGCCTAGCAAGTGTGTCAAGAGTTTTCAATGAACTGATGCAGAGGAGCTACCACCTCCCTCTGCTCATGAGTCATCATTAACAACCTTGCCCACTCATTTCCTAAAGAGACACAAACATATAAAAATAGCCCAAGGAATGCAAATGACATTCGACGTAGTGTGTGTGGGTGTTTAAAGGGCAAACTCTTAGCATTTTCTTCCTTAAGAGTTTTGGGTTTTTCTATGCTTTTAAAAACCTTAACACTGTAAACACTTAAAGACAAAGGTGGGAGCAGACCAAAATACAGCCTTAAGGTACAGTATGTACTCAAAAGCAGAAAATAGAACATGAATGTGTTTGTAAAAGGAAGGTACTAAACACACTGTGTGTGATGTATGTCTTAATCTCAGACTCGTTCTCATTGCAACAGACAGCACTGCATGGGTATGAGTGAGGAAACTGTGTGACGCTGGTGTCTGGAAGGCGATGTGAGCACTAAAAATAGCAGGGCAGAAAAACCACTGGTATTTATAGCACTTGAAACATTAACTTTTGGTTCATTTTGTTTTCATAATTCTTCCATGCCTGACACAGGAAAGTATGTGTTCACAAACCAAGACAAACTATGAGTTGAACTCCACAGTTGCTGTTGTACTATAAAGCAGCAATTTTAAAAGTACAGCAGCATTGTCAGGCAATGTTTCCTATAAAAACTTTGTGGCAAGTTCTATAAATTAGTAATGCTTTTAGAATGCGGTGGCACAGAAAGATTTCTATAAAAGGACCACAATTATTTATTTTCAAGATACCCCTGATATAGAGTTGGTTGATTTATTCAAGCGCATTTCGTAGGTAAAGCCGGTTCTTTGATTAGTGGTAAATCTCCACCAGCTGTTATTAAAATAAGCGGCAGTTGATACACAGAGTCGTAGATTACTGGCGAGTTACGCAATATCCGTTCAAAATCGGAAATTAATTGCTTCCTATTCTAAAGATGATATTGCTATATTAATAATCGCCCAGCCCTAACCTGATACTGTTATAAAGGACATAGATTTTTTTGAATAACATGTCATAGACTACAGCAGGTATTACAGGTCACTTTAAGACCTACTGCACGGATCCAACATATTGACAATATATTGATTAGTATACAAGTACTTTTTCTTATTCATGTGAATAACTTTAAGTAGTACTACACTGTATGGATCTTTATACCTACTGAAACAACAACATAGCGAAATGTGTAACGATAGACACTTTATACTGTTGCTGTGATACATCGGATCATTCCATCCAGCCCTATTGCTCATGCTTTCACCTGCTTTTTTCTTGCCTTTCATGACATGATGGGTTTTTGGGTTGGGAGATGTTATGTTTCTAAGGGAGGTTAAAAATACTTTAAATCACATTTTTAAGAGGCAAATGGATGTGCTTGAGAGCGCATATGTGGGACACACACTGTGAAGAGGATAAGAGCAGTACCTCCATTCACAGCAAATCCATCAGAATTCGCAATAGAATGACTAAGTCATATTACATAAACCAAAAGAGGTTACAAGAATCTTATATGACATGAAGTCCCTGTGCTCTCTGCCTCTGTTACAGAGTGAGTCTACAGTATGTGCTGTTATACACACATAGCTTGATACATATTTTTTAACCACCGCATGCAAGATGGTTATGAAACTTGTTTATGTCCAAAGATTATTGTGATCCTTGCATGGCTAAGATCAGTATGCTGCTGTCTGCTGTCCCACTCATCTTCCTGCCCCATTTCACCATACAAAGTGTGGGAGGTTCTTAGCCTAGGGGCACAGCAAGGCCTCCATGCTGGATGCACAATACTGGTATAATAAAGAACATAAAAACTTTTATGAGGATGCTTGCTCATGAATAAAAATACACCACCTAATCTAACGCAAGGATTATGCATTTTACAGTTCTGCTGTCAGGTTCCAGTGAGAGGATTAACAGCAGTCTTCTCAAAGTCTGTTTGTCAATGAATGCTGCACGGTGCAGCAGTCCTAAAAGGATTTGGAGAAGCATTATGTCACATTCTAAGCCAGTTGGATATCCTTTTCACTTGAAGGGAGACTCCCTGTCTTTTTAAAGTGCTATCACATTTAAAGCCATAATGCAGTGGAAATGCCTAATCTCTCCAAAGTTCACCACAGGACACTGCAAGACCGCAAACAAATAAATATATAAATGAACAGCTAAATAAAGAATAAAATAGAAGCAGACCTGGAAGAAACGTTTTTTTTTTGCCAAAGTATGTTCTTGAAAAATTCTGAGTCATGCTCTTTAACATCAGCTGCCTGGCTGTTTGACTCCTGCCAAAGTTACAGTGTTCTAGCAATAAACAACTTGGGTAATTTCAGTCAAGCTTGTCCATTTACCACTCGCCCCTTTTTAAAGGGATGGTTTTGCAGTCCAAATCTGCTTATGGTGTGATCTGTTGGTTCAAACACAAAGATCTGGAACTTAATTAGTGTAAATGACTGAGAAATAATTAGGTGATATGTATGTGACTGCAGTTTGCATACTTAAGCTAATGGACTCTTTGGAGGCAGACAGTGTTACTAGATCATGTAGCTCACTGAGGTGCACCTGGGCACACCGGGCGGTATGTTCCAGAGATTGGGTTCCACCTTTTGTCTACCCCCTCATGACATCACAGCCATGATGCTGGGGAGGCACACAAGCCAGATCTCATTTCCCTGAGTCCAAGTGGCACAATTGTTTGTCCCTTGTAGGACAGACACTGAATAATTCAACAGGCTGCTAATTGTTTCAATTCAGTGGTTATAGAGGTTATAGTGACAAAATTCCTACCACTAAAACAATCGCAGTCAACTTTATTTGTATCTGCCGTGCCGTCATGTGTCTAAATTTTGCTTACACCTTCCTTGGTTTTCTCAAGAGGAACTTTACTGCCATAGGGGAATTTCAAGTGTGCACAAATACCACTACACTTGCAGAGGAGGAGAGGTTGCTGAGTTGATTTTCCACTGCCCTTGTTCCAGCTATCCCAACTCATTAGTGATGGAGGCAACTTTTACTACTCCAACTGGCTTTATCATCTGGCACAGAGCAGATGAGAACAAGTCTGAAAATAGATTGAAGTAAGGATACCACAATAAAGTCTTCTGTTTTAAAGGAGCTGGCACATGTCTATTCAAAGCAATTATTTAAGCAACCACGACTATGCGGGAAGGATGTCAATAGTTGCTCTTTTATAGAAATTACTCTAACTACTGGGGGGAAAAGCACTGTCTATTCAGTCAAATAAAAGGAAATTCTGAGACAAACCTGAGTTATGGCTCTCTAATGCTATCCTCACATTACCTTTTCCTTCACTCGCTCAGGACTTTTATCTTTGCAATTTATCTCAGCTCCCCGCAAGATTCACCTTTTGCTCATCCAGCAACTTTTACAGTGTGATTTTGCTCTGTGTTAGCAGGACTGGAGGATGTATCACCCAAAATGTGTGCGAGTCAGCCCCCTGGAGTGTCATACGGACTCCTCATTAAGAATCCAAAGTTGAATCTTGGGAAGACGACTCATCCAGCTCCACATGCAGCCCAGGTGAGAGGCCAGTGCAGAGACACAGGCCTGTTAAAATCATGTCCAGATGGCCAGCAGAGGGGAGTTCTACACATCGGCAATATCGCAATCACATTCCAAGGACACCGGACTTCCATATCGCACCATTCGACAATAGCAACAATGCCTTCAAAGCCTTCTGAAATGAGGAAATGGGAGGATCGATAGGAGTTAATGAAAAGACAGCCGTGCTTGCAGTTCAGACAGATAAACCAGTCTTTCAAAGCTATATGGAGGAGAGGAAAAAGCCATTAAAGCAAAGGGGAAGTATTTTTAACACTGTACAGGAGAGCCTAAGCATTTATGTGCGCACTGAAGAGAGAAAGCATGCGTGGGAAGCATCTACAGCCATCTCGAGACGGGGTGAGGAGAGTGGGTGACTGTTCCTGTGTGGGAGGAGAAGGCATGAATACCATGCAGGGTTATGGTGTTGATGAATTGCGTTATGAAAGGGGCTTCAGTTACACAACCCAGCCCATCCAATTCTCTGCCTGTGTGGGTCGAGAGGGATGGCAGAGCTGCTGTGATCCGCGCGCAGCCGGAAACGAGGTGCATACAACCCTTCAAGACATTTGGTCGAATGCGTAATTATCTAGCAGCTGTGATGCCAGCGACTCAGTGAGAGCGAGAGAGTGAATGTACCGGAAAAATCAAGCATCAACAGACTCACATTCATGGAAATGATGGGCAATTCTTCATAAGGACAATATCACGGCATAAAGAAGAGGGAGAAAACGCTCCCTCGCTCTGATTAGTTTTGAGATACGGCAGCGGAAAGGACACATTATCCATTAGCTTGTCATTATAATCATATCAATAGTGATTATTAAATAACATAATCTGTCCAGACGGCTGCTCTCTCAACAAATTGCTATGCACTAAAATTTGACTGGGCCTTGACATCAGCCATTAAATAAGACATTAGCACTGCCTCAGTTTGGGGAATGTTGCGATTTATCTTGATGAACAGTAACGGCCGTTAAGAAAGCACCCAGTTATTATGTCAATCGTTAATGTCTTAATATCGAAGATGCTTCTGATATCTATTTCCACAAGCCACCGACCATTTGCAGGGGTCTGATGGGGAGCCATTAAAGTCAAGCAGAACTTCGTTCTCACGGTCACAGAAGAGGTCTACATTGTGACAGTACCACGATGGAGTGCTGTTGTGGGTGTCGGGTCAAAAGGCAGTGCCTGCTGATAGAAAACACAACAGCTATTAGGAGAGAATAAATCTCTTTCAACATGAGGTCATGTCTAATTTAACTGCCACTCTGAAAGCCCAAGCACTCTCCCCCCAGCACCAGATACTGTTACCAATCAAATAAGTGACTGGACCGGCCACTAGAGGAAAGGGGGGTCTGGAAGGAAAAATGTACCCCCGGTCTGAGATAGAGGTTTGGGCTGGGACTCTGAGGCACACCAGCAGTCCAATACTGGGCAAAGCAGCGTAATTACAGGATGGCTCGATAATTGAGAACGGCAGAGATGAAAACATTCTCTGTGAATAACCCGCTCCCAAAACAAGGGCTGCATAGTTGTGGACTGGTGCAATGCAGGAAAACGTCATGGAAGTAAATAAGGAAAAGATCATCAGCACCATGCATAGGTCATTAGATGGATTTATGATGCATTCCTGGAGGCGGTGTTTAAAAACATGCCCGCCTTGCGGACTGTGGGAGGGAACGTACGATTTGACACTAAATCTTCCTGTAGGTGCCATTGCTTAGATTCCTTAGTGAAGCGCCAACAATCCTAAGGGTTTTTCAGACTCCACAGCTGTATCTGTTTTAATGTACATGTTTCCATTTAGCCTTGGCTTAAACACAGAACACTGCCCTATGGAAAGAAAGACAGGAATAAAAAAAAAAAAGTGAAAAACAGGGCTTCATGTTGGTCTTAATTGTCTATGGAAAGACTGTCATATTTTCCACCGGGTAAGCTTGAAACCATTACAAGCTAGCCTTCATTAAATTTTCCACAACATTTTGTAGAAATGTCGGGAAGCAGCTGTGGAGGCACTGATTAATTGTCTTTCTTACTGGTTCCCCGCTTACAACATTATGCCTTATTGAAATTACATCCTTTTTTACTTCCTCTCACCTACATTAGAACCTCATGAGGTTGACTGAACCATGTATAAACGTAAAACCTGTGGTCAGTTGTTGACATTGAAATCACAGAACCCAAGGGGAAATGACTAACTCCAAAGGAGGTCTTAGCTTGGCTCTACCATAAAAGGGGTTTGGACATAGCTTGGAGTCTTGTAGACTAACACATGTCAAACCTTTAGCCACATAAAGGTCTCTCCACAGCTTACTGAACGCAAGTGCAACCAAAAAAAAAGGTGTTGCACAGGACTAGCCAAAGTGAGTGGAACAGTATACCACTGCCAAAATTATATAAAGAGATGTCGCAAAACAAGAGGGAGAGCATCTGGAGGTTGTGATCCCGAGTGGAATAGTTGAAACATCTGCCACAAGTGTGCCCTGGCCTCCTAGAGTAGAACAAATAAATGGCTGTAGTCACTGTCCGAGGTTAAAAGCTTAAGCATTGGTGGGTGAGCATGCAAGAGTGGGACGTTTGGCTGCCACTACTCTAAGCACCATTGAAAATAAACCCTGTCACTGTTCTCAACTCAAGCTTTGAAGCACAGGCATTTGTGGCATCCACAAACATATCATAAGACTATCTTTGCTCTGTTGTAGGGGCCTAAAGGCTGGAATACACTACATGACTTTTGCCCAGATTTTTTCAGTCTGGATGCTTTAGTTGGAAGTCAGAGCCAGTCTGCCGTTTTTTGGGCAGTCGAAGTTCAAAGCTTGCACAGAAAATGTAGTCATGTAGGATTTTTGTGCTTCAGACTATGATTCCATCCGGTCGGAGGACATCAATCACGTTTGGTATTTTGAGTCAGTTTTAGAACACACATTGCTTTAATTTGTTGTGCATCTCTTAGCAATGAGATGCGTGTTTCTGTGGAACGATTTAAAAGTCTGGTAGTGTGCGATCCTCAGATGTTCAGCTGTTTCTCTATAAAACGATGCCTATTGTTGTCAAATCTGTAGTGTATTCCAGCCATACATGTAGAGATGAAGAATTTGAATCAATACCAAAATATCCTTACTAAAAACATTCTTAATTATTGATTTATCTATATGATTCTGCTCCCGTGCCAATTAAAAGTTTTATTAGCTGTGGAAAATCAGATATAATCAGCGATGCACTTTTATCTTCCTACTGCATCTGTGAGGCATGCAACCTCAGCACACGGTCCCGCCAGATGCACAGCCCGAGGAACATGTGTCTCCCTAACCTCACTATTCCACTTTTTCCATATTAAACACCTGGGCCTTTCATGGCCTCCCAGACACTTCCCATCCTGCTGTTTTTTACTCTTGTGTGGTGTGACATTGTGAACTCACCAAAAGGTTCTTTGTCAGTGTGGGATCTGCTTGTTCCTCTATGGTAGTCAGGTTAGGCAGGCAAAGGCTGGGCAGTGGGTTGACAAGTAAGATCCCCTGGCCAGGGTGCTGAGATTATGCAGACCACTGTAGGGACAATCAAAGGAAACAAGTTTAATGTTAATGTGAGACTAAATGGAGACTAGCTCAAGACTCTTCATATCGAATAAATAAACTGAAACTGAGCATCTGCTAGAACAATATGTCCACTCCCTTTGGAGCAATCTTGCTCTATTAATATGAATCCTCTCATGTGTTTATGCACAAATCATATTGCAATGGAGAGCCTTTCAGACATTATACACAATGTTATGAGACTCAATCTGATTAAACATCAACCTTTCCTTCATAAGACAACTGCATGATGGCATTGTGCATCATTACACATTGTTCTATACATTTTTACTAGAATTTTGCCAGTTCATAAACAGTATTGCATATACCATAATTAAAGACACAACATAATTATACTGACTGGTAATTTTCCAGAATGAGGTTGTCTTATCATAAACAAAAAAGTGTTTGACACAATTTGTTGCCTTTAACAACACAGACACTAAAATGGCCAAAAAGGCCTTCAAGACATTAAAATAGCAAAGTATCCAGATGATGACCACAGGGCTCCACTGTTAGTGCCTGAACGAGACTGAACCTTGGCCAGCAGTCTATGATGGAGAAAAAATACCAGGACTGAAACAGAATAATGGAACATGACTACAAATGTATGTATTCCTTTATCTTAAAATGAGTAAATAAGCACTATGATGAGAAAATAAAGATAGCAGAAAATGTCAAAAAACCACAACTTTAAGGTCTTAGTTCTTCGTTTGCATGGCCTTTGTAGTGCTATTCAGGCCTGCTCTCCAAAAGTCCATCTAGAGAAGCATGCTTCACAGTGTTTTCATGCTTTCTGCCTTGGGATACAGCCAAGCTGTGCTCTTCAGCCCCGCAATCTAAAATGTGCCCCAGGGCTGGAGATATTACAAACACCATTATGCTGCTCTGCTGCACTAAGACAAGCTCAGCTAACCCAGAAAAACAAGACATTTCTGTGAGGTTGCATCACAATCTGCAGTGGAGCTCACCCAGGGTAAACACAGGCAACACTTCCTCTCACCCGCAACAGCAAAAAAAAAAAAAAGAAAAAAGAAAAGAAAAAACCTTTAACAAGAGCTCAGACCATATCAAGACATCAGACTTTGAAACATTTTGTAACAATGTCATTATAAGGAAGGTTTAATATGTCTTTAGAATAAAACAAATCATCAACTTACAAGTTAAGTATATTTTGGTTGCTGAAATGATGGTCTGTAAACAAATGGTTTCTGCCATGTTCTATGTATTGTAGGCTTATGATGCATTTATGAAACAAAGTCCAGCTGCAGTATATAGACTGCTTGCTCAAAAGCCCTTTACCAAGGAGCTCACCCACAACCAAGGAGCTCACCCACAACAGGTCATCAAGAACTCACAAGAGAAACTATTCTTACCACTAAGATGTGCTGTAATGGGGGCAATGATGAGTGCTTGCTTCATCTTCAAAAAACAACAAAAAAAAAGCATCCAAAATAGAGACCCAACACAGGGCTGTTAGCTAAATGAACAGGCAATGAATTGGAGATGTACAGGGTATAAATAACTGCCTGTAATTATATGCCTCCACTTTTTCCCTGAAAATTATCATTTGAAAGTACTTGAGGACATGTGGCACATTTTGTCAAAGCTCTCATAAACTATGCTCTGTGCCACTCCACAGTGTGTGAATTAAAATGTAAAGAGTGACAAGTGAATGCATACTTTCTGTTTCAATGGTCTTAGTAATTTCTGCAAAATGATTACGGTGGAAAACGCGCCATATAATGTCATGCCATAAATGCATTTCCAACCCCCTTTCCAACATCCTCACACCGTTTTCTGCCTCTTTGTCTTAAAGTAAATACGATTACAGATCTGACACAGGAAATATATTATTATAAAGCTGTTTCTACCCTAATCCATTTCCATTTACTTCAGTCAGAGAACACAAACTCCTCATAAAATTGAAATAGAGCTGCCTGATAAATCAGGAGGAAGTCCTAGTTGTTGAGATGGATCTTATGTAAGACCAAAACACTTAAACAATGCTTTATTTTAATGTTCCACTTCTATTTTTAATGTGCGCTGCATGCTAAGATGTAAAGGCACACTGCCAGATTAGATTTTTATTTATTTATTTAAGTACATTTTTAGAGAGATCTGCAGTATATGAGTCACAGAATTTCACATAACGATTTATATAGCCAGTTTATTCTGCACATCCTGCCCAACACCTGAGAAGCTAAGTGTAGCTCAGTGCATTAGGCTTATTTACACTAAATCGGCTATAATATTCCACGTGGTCAGCGACCACATCCTTTGAGTAAAATTTGTCAAGGTGACGAGCCTTCCTGTTGCCTCACTTCCACAACATTATTCAGGGTGCTAAAAAATTAATGCAGAGTAATATAGGAAAGTTAGCAAGATCATTTGAGGTGGCATTAAGAAGCTAAATGTATCACGGAGGAGAAAGGGCCCTAGGGCTAGAAGAGTTGCCATCATTCTGACACGCCACTTATCGTACCAGCCCCGCAACCATGGGAACCAATGTGCACTCTGTCAGGTGCACCTGCCTCATCGTGACACTCTCTTCCATTTCCTCTTTTACTCATTCTCTTTTAAACCTCTTTCCTTCTGCCCGTGTATCATTTTGCATTCTCTTGCATGCCTGACAAACTATGACGCCATCCTTTCCAAACCCGAGCCTCTTTTTACTTGAGGAAGTCGGTTTAATGAAGCCCAGCTGGGGACAAATAATAGGGTGAGGAGGAACTGTTACTACCCAGAATAGAGCGACCCAACATCAGTCAAATCCCCATCCGTGGATTGTCATTGATATGCGCAACATTGACCACTATGTGCACAAATCTACGCTTGTGACCCTTGCAGCATCATAAGTTCTCCTCATCTCACACTCTCCTCCTCCTCCATAATTAATATCATTCTTTTTAATAAATACTCTTAACACTCGCTGCCTTTGTGTCTCTTTAATAGGACTTGTAGCTCCAGGCACCATATAGAGACAATGCAATTACCTTATATTTAATGGGGCGACTTAAAAATTTATGGAAGGAAACTGGAAAGTACTTTTGACAAATGACACAACCAACAAAGGTGACAGCCCCCTCTTTCGGCTTAGTCTTAAAAAAGAAGGCAGAAAAAAAGAAAGGATCCCGTTAAACCATCACATGTCTCCCAGTGCAAACAAACAAATCAGTAGGCTCTGTTGTTCTTCTTCAGCCCCAGCTGCACACAATCCCCCACCGAATCCCCCGCTTCCAGCTTTCTCTCCACTTCCTTCCACCCTTTCATTCCCATGTCTCTTCATGACAGGGCGTTTTAATGGAAAGAGCACCTCTGATAGATGAGTGCATCAGCGAGGAATTCGGTGCATAGTTGTGGTCATGACATCAGAGTCACACATTTTATTGTTGGGCGGAGAGTGTTCCCCTGACGGCCGGGGTCCAGTGTCATGTTACAAATCGAGCTAAGTGGATTTCCTGATAGCACAGGCTGACTTGTACTCGAATTAGCTCCAATGACAGGCCAAAATCAAGATCGGAAATAAACGTGGCAAGATTGGTTTTCTGTGCTTTTAACTAATATGTCTGATCTTCACAGCAGACCGAGAAAGGGCTCGCTTCTGGTCAGTGGGCTGGCCATTCATCTTTTGCATGTGTCATGGTCTGTGTTTGGTCAATCCAATAGGGACCTTTCCATCTCAACAGTATCTACTAAGCAAAAAGAAAATACAGTGGCAACTAAACATAATGTACATACAAAATATTTATATCAAAAATATATTAATATAATATAAAAAATATAAAAATATAAAAAAATAAAAAAAAATGTAGAGCAACCATTATAGCATGTCTTCAATGCCAAGAACAATTTAAATGCTTTGCAAAAACATCAAGATGATAAAAGACACATTTAACAGAACCAGCCAGATACCCCTGTGGAAAATTATGTTAGGTATTCAATGATTTACGAGTTGTCCAGTCTTAAAAGGCGAGAAATTGATTCATTGCTCACGACTAATTTGAAACATCGTGAGGCGAATACCTCTAGAGGTTTTCTAGTCAAACAAAACTGCTGAAACAAAAATATTTAAGTTTTATGGTTTATTGTGATTTAGACAAGCTATAAAAGCTCTGATCACACACTGTTGATTAGGCGAAGTTCTGTCTCTCTGTTGCTTGTTTATCTAAAGAGTCAACGGAACCACATGACCAAGAACGAGGCACAATGAGCATCTCCTCAATCCAGCAGGTGTAGAAGAGTTGGGTTTTCGCTCTGTAATCAGCGCATTGGGAGACAGGATTTGGGCTGCAACAAATTGGAGCCACATGGTGTTTAATGGGCATTAATCACAGAGTGCCACGGCCATCCTGCGCAAGCCACGACAGTCGCCCCCAGAGCGAGCTAATCAGTGTCATCTTCTGCAGCCCTTCGCGTCGCTGTGCATCTGACTTCTAGGCCCAGACTGAAAGGGGGAAGTGACATTTACGTCATTGGGGGATGAGTGGACCAGTTACCATCCTTGTCACCCCTTTCACAAGCGGCGCTCTTTTCGGATCAGAGGCGGGCCGTGGTGAAAGAATGATGCCAGCATCAGCGCGAGTCCATCCGCTGCCAAGAGAATCCTCCCCTGAGATTGAAACGGGGGAAGTGTGACTTATATCGCACAAGCTGAGCACATCACATTGGGTGTGATAGTAACACAGAACCGTAACAAGCACCCAGGGAGAACGGCTTGAGGAACCCGCTCGTAGAACACCCCATCCCGGCCTCCACGCTGGCCGAGGGCCGAAAGAAGAACCTCTCCTCGAGGACCACGGCGAGGTCATTGGGTTCAGCTGTCTTTTGCCGCGTAAGGCAAGTCCGCCCACTTGTCCTTCTGTTCTTCTCTCTCTTTCCTCTACTGAAGAAAAACAAGAGCAGATTCTTCAAGATAGCACTGTGAGTCAAGCTCGCTCTATCTGTTCCAATCTCCGCACTGTTATACAAGTCAAGAAGCTGGCGCTGAGCTGGTGTCTGAGTCAGTCTGTAAAATACATCCAGGCCCCGTCTGTCCAGTTTCCACTCATTTTCTCTCTAACATGCCTTTTCACCAATTTACTTCAGCCGAGGGGGAGGGCGGTTGTTAAAAGTACCCAGGCAGTTTGCTGAGGACTTTGACACAGCAATGGCAGCTATTTGGGCTGAAATGAGAGCTTTACGGTTGTGTAATTGATGGGCTCGGGCAGCACAACCACCGCACAGTGCCATTACACTGTGAGAGACATGCACTCCTTTTATAGAAGCCCACCATATATAAACATACCAACTCAGGGTTGAGGAGTCAGGAGACTTGAGGCCGCAATGGCTATTAACACCCAATCAGTAATGGCACCGGTTAGAATGAAATGCAAAACAACACATTTTCCTTGAAAATACACAATTCCAGATTGTTGGCTGGAGTAATGGGAGAATAATATAGTGTATGATTTCCTGCTAAATTATCTGAGGTGACGCTAGACATTTTTCTTCCTGGATATTAGGTATTGCAGCAGGAAGAGGGTCTTCCTGTAATGGCCTTTGATAGACCTGTAGTGAAAAACCAGCTGCTTTTAGCAGCATCCTCTAACCAATAACCCACTGCTTTCTCCTAGGGGTAAACAGCACTTCCTGTGCTGCATTCTCGTAACACGGCACCACTTCTTCCATCCCGCAAACCCAACTCTGATTTTCAGTCTTGATTTATGATGAAATGTCCTGAAACCTGCATTACACAACTTACAAGTGAAAAGTGTTTATATATGTTTATATTTCCTCCCATACATCAGCAAGAACTCTGAGTCAATGAGGGTGTCCAGAAATATTTCAATACAGCTTTATAGGTGAGTTTCCGTGGTTAATGGATGTATGGATAGATAGATAGATAGATAGATAGATAGTAAGAGAGAAAGAGATAGAGAGAGTGGGAGTGACGAGCCGCCTGTCAGGAAGTCAAGAAGTTTCACAATAAAGGGAAGTTGTGCATCAGACTTTTCCACAACCCTAAAGACATTTTCAATTAACAAACCTAAGTGACACAAATATGCACTAGGTCAAATATGACACCGAGTCCAGAAACTAATGCAAGAGTCCTTCTAGCATTCATTACTCATAGTCACATTTCTAGCAAGAAACACTTCAGAGAAAAGGAGTATCGCAGCTGTTAAAAGTAGAAGAAAGACTTGTGGGCCTACTTGAACAGCACTTTAGGGAAAGTAAAGAGTACATTAGACTTATGTTGTCTTTCTGAGAAGTGGATATAGTATTGCTATACCACAAACACTAAGGAAAGCTGTTTTCAGGGGGGTGAAATGCTGATTCACCACTGCAGGGATAACAGTGCCGTGGTCATACCATTCTTTGGCCTTTGATTTCCACTCTGCTGTGTCTGCACTGAGCTGTTTTTAAACCAACACCAGCATCGAGGAGGCTGTGCTGCTGCTGAAAGCCCTTCTTCAAGACAAAGAGTTTCCTGAGAAGACAGATGGTGGTTAACGCATAAACGAGTCACTTACACACTGCAAAAGAAAAGCAGACAGAGCAATATGCTGATTCGACCTCGACCGTGCTCCATTTCCAACTACACAGGAGGATTTTACCCATGATCAGAGTGCCTCACCAAGCCATTAACGGAGCTGAGAAAATTTGACATTTTGCGGCTCTCCCCTAAGACCCGATAGAATAATATTATTACTGGAGAGAGTGTGCCCTGCCCTCCAACCACTCCTATAATTAGGAGTGAATACAGGCCACAGGGGATGGTCCTGGGGGCCAAGAATATCAATCAGTCACCCCGCAGTGTTTCTCTGGGCTCTGCTGGCTGGCCCACATCACAGTGAACACGAGCCTGTTTGCTCTGTGGCGCCTGTCCCTTTAACTGTCACTCAGCTGGAGACAGACATGCGCTGGAGATAATAACAGCCCCCTCCGAAATCCTCCTGATGCATTAATATTGAAGTGCAGGACTAAAGTGGCCCACTACAGTCAAGCCTGGCAGTCAAGGCCACATAATCCAGCAGAAATAGAGAGGGAGAGAGAGAGAGAGCGTTTTGAGCCACTTGAGTCCTAAGGACATGGTTGTATTTCCAAAAACAGGACCCTGTCTTTATGCTGTGCCTGTGGGAAGAGCTTGTAAAGTAGCCTGTGTCCCACACGCACAATAACAGAGCCAGAGTCGCACCTCGTCATGCCGTCCAGGTGCCAACTTTCCCAGGAATCGGCATATTTCCATTTCCCACCAGAAAACAAAACACTGTCAAGAGTCTTGCGCTGCTGATACCAACTGCAAACAATTCTTGATGCTAAGATCTATATCAGAGAACGGCCTTTCCCACAAATTGGGCCTATCTGTATAATGCGATTAAAGCCTTTACTTCCAGGAATCTGACGGAGAGACAAAGCGTCTTTGGTGTCTGGCTCAAGTGCTGAGGGTGGAACTGTCACAGCTGTGTGAGGAAGGAGAGGAAGCCACTGTGGCATCATAATTATGGCATCTTCAGTAAAATAACAGCATCTCAATTTCCTCTACATGGCTGCTCTTTACCCCTGGCTTTGTGCCTTTAACTCATCGGCTGGCTGGTGTAAGATACAGTTTCAGATCGTCTTTTCAGATGCATTTTTGGTGGTCACTTCTAAAAGTCTGTTGATTCCTGTAAATGCAGTAAGTTTGTAAAGTCTGGCTGGAAAATTATCTCAAACGCACACCTATAACTGCTATCATTTCATCCAGTCTTTTTCAGCATGAAAGAGGTGGCTAAATTAATTAACATTGTAACACATAACAGGAACAATGTTTTGCTGCTTGAAAAATGAAAGCCTGCTTTCACCCTCAGAATAAAGCATGTAATACTAAAATAAACTAAATGAAATAACGCCATTTTGTGAAACATGAAGTCACCTACTGTAGTGAGGAATAGTCACTAGACATAAAGATATAATTGCAAGTTATAAAGCCTTATTTTTAATATATTGAGATGTAAGTCACAATTATGAATTAACTTATGAGACAAATTCATAATTATAAGAAAGTCAGAATTACTGGAAAAAGTAACTTGGATCTAATTCTGAGACATATGTATTTTATGAGAAACAAGTTGATCAATGAGAAAAAGACGCAGTAGTGAGAAAGACAGATTTTGAAATATAAAGTCATAATTGTGCGATTCTGGGATATATGCGTTACACTGTGAGATATGAAGTCAGAATTTGGTTTTTAATCAAAGCAAAAACAGGCTTCTATTAATTCTGCTTTATCTAAATCTGCCTGTCTCAATCTCTGAAAGAGCCTCAAGTATGCGCACAGTGGAGACAGATTTTTCCGCCATTTATTGAGTGGCGTTGGGCCTCTGAGGCGCTGCTGAAATCAAAGAGAAACGGGAGATATTTCATGAAGAGAATAAACGAGCGTTACCTGTGATTTTGATGCATTTATTAATCCTTTCCATTCAGTTGTTCAAAATAGAAACATAACTTAGAAGATGTTAGATGTTAACTCTAAGATTAGAATCACAAAAAGTCTTGGGTGGCATCCCAGGCTGCAATGCTGAGATCCACACAGCGACTACTACTGTTGAGGCCGCATCTGTATCAGTGACGTTGGAGGAAGTGGTAATGTAAAGGTGCGAGCTGAACTCCCACAAGACTGTAGCTACAACACCACAACAGTGCAGGCGACTTGCTCGCTCGTACAAACATACACATCCGCCCACATGCAAGAGCAAATCTCTATAGCTCTCTTTGAGTGAGCAGATAAAGGATATGAGGTAAATAATGATGAATTGTTGCTCTGACTAGAGGGGCAGGCCCCAGGTTTTTCCGGCCATGGATTTGGGGTCTGACACACACACTTGGGCCCAGAGTAAACACTGATTAACAGTTCCAGGCTTGGAAACTTTGGGTACCACTGGAGGAAAAAGAAATGGAGAAACAGGCCAGATTTCCCCAGACCAAATACTACCCATGGAAAAGCTGGGCACTAGCACGCAAACATTTGTGCAAAGCAGTTTCTGATGGCATTGTTGTTGTTGTTTTTTTTTTTCCTTTCCCTTGTTTTGAGTCTCTTTGAGAAATTATTTTTCCAAGCTGCTTGGAAAGTGGAAAACCAAGTGGCTCTCTGGCGTTTTCCACATTTGTCATAACTTGACGACTCCTCTCCCTGGGCATGTTCATTTCCAGAGACAGGTCCGTAGTGTAATCTGACCGTGAATTTCCATTTCTAAAAGACACAACTACATCACAAAGGCAGCACATTGGGGATGGAACCACTCATTCACAATTTCTCAGCCTCCCTCAGCACTGGGACGAAACCCTTCAATACAAAATTAAGATAATTGTTTTTCCAGTTCCATTGACATGCAGCTGAGCCTTTCCGTGTGCCCGTGTTTCCCGCTCAGCTTGTTCCGTATCATGTTTGTACAGTGGCCGCATTCAGCTGAGTCACATGTGATACTAGGGGAGCTGGGAACAGCAAAAACAGATACTATTTGGCTGTTAGCAGATTCCCCTGTGAACTACTAAAACAATCACCAAATTGGAGCTAAATTAGACTATAATGAAGCAGACCTCATTACAGACCATTCTACATTCACTGGTGTATTGAAACTACAATATAAAAATAAATAACAAAAATAGTATGTATAATCCTCCAGGAAAGAGTTTCAGAGGTTAAAGGTAATAAATTTGCTGTTTAATTTGCAAGTCATACTGTAGTTTAGTGAGTCAGATGTTTTTACTGATTCAGTGAGTTCATTCGTTCCGATGAATCCACCAAGCAAACGATTCAACTGGCTGATTCACAGAGAAGTCTTTTTGATTTAATTATTAAAAGAATCACTATTGAATCAAACTACAGATTGTAAATATATGACTCACTAAAAAGATCATCTTTTGTTTATTTATTTATAATACACTAGTCAGGTTGAGTGTGTATGGTTCTTCAAAGAGAGCCGGGTCATGTGTTTGTGAATAAGACTACAGTGTTATGCTGTATGAATGTGATTCCCTAAAAAGAACCACATCACAAGAATTGTTTATGCAGAATTTGTGGTACGTGTATATTTATCTCATCACGTTCAAGTCAGACTCAAGCTAAAATTCACTACTTGGGTTTCTCATTTTTTGTGTAACTTACAAGTCAACACTGAGTACGTCACTCTAAAAGCAAACTATTGTCTATCAGCACCTCTCAAAGTGAAAACAACGCCCATGCCCAGACACAAATTCGGCACTCCAGTCGGAATGGCCATCGCAATATCAACAGGCAATTTCCCCCTCCGATTCCGTTCTTAAAAACACGTCTGCCACAGTCAAGCAACTTGAACATTCATTTCACCTGACAGACACGAAACCCTTTTTTTTTCAGTTTTCAGGAACGTGTAACTGTGGAAGAGAGGAAAGTTCAGTTGATGTCATAAGCTGACTCTCAAGGGGAAAGCCCTGTCTTACAGAATCAAATCCAGACAATGAAGTTCTTGCTTCAGCCATTCGTCCTCAGAGATCTGAGCTAAGAGTGCAGCTAATACAATTCAGTGCAAAGAAAGAAGGATGAGCACACAAAATCCCGAGATGTCAGTGTTATGCAATACCCAGGATGCCCTCTTTTGTGTCTCTGACAATGCAGACCTCCTCGCAGATGGAATGGACGAGGCGTCACTGAGGTCCAACGCCTAACTCGGTCGAGAACCTCACGGTGAACTCTGGCAGCGTGTGTGTGTGTGACTTACATAACAGATGCTGCGCTGTCTCGCTGGGGTGGAGGGGTTTACAAACTGTGCTGAGTGATTCTGTGTGTGTGTGTATGGGTGGAGGGGTACACTAGCTTCTCTGTTAAGCGTCTGAGGTCACTGCTGGCCCCCATCACAAACAAGTCCTCATCATCCGGCCTCGAAGCAGGAACGCTCATGAGGCCTCTTGAATGTTGAAGCGTGTACGTATGCTGTTTGTGTACATCTCTTAAGGGTGTGTACGGATCCCAGGAGAGCTTGTTTGTACATGTATATTTACATTTATCCCCAGAGACACATCAGACTAGGGGTAGGAGAAGTAAATAAACACATAAACAAACCGCATAGGCAAATCGTGGTCATTTTTTATTTATATTTTTTTTTTGCATGAAGCAAAAACTGTCTCGCAGCTCAGGTCAGGTCTAGCTGGCCCACTAAATATATTTACATGTGCAGTTATAGTCAAGCTACAGATATGTATACATGCATAAATATGAATATTTGAAGGATTTAATTCATGTCCCACATTATTTTGAGGCCCAATGGAGCATGTATACATCACATTATGTAAGTCGACTGGTACAATATCAGTCAGATATTAAATAAAAATAATTACATTTAATTAAAATTACTATTTTTTTCTTAATTCATTCATAAAAGTGTTTTAAATGCTACAAGTGAATTTAGGTATTAGTACAATACAAAAGGTATAATAATTTCAAGATTTGCTAAATATTACTTAATCCTAGCTGTTATTATGTTATTAATTTAGATTAAAAGTTAGATGATGGCAACAATAATAAAAAACAAAATAGGGCTAATCAACATGGGCAATTAAATATTCAATATTAATATAGATAAATTACTATAGTCTGTCTAGTGTTTATTTTTGGTTCACAGTTTCTTCTAAGTAAGTAGTCAGCAATATCTGTCACCCAGGAAGCAAAGACTGCTAAAGTCATCAAGCTTAAATAGTTTCCTGGTAAATATAAACCAGAACATTCTAATAATTTGTAATCTGCCGTTTTCACAAAAACTGTTGGTCACTCCAGCACCTGACTGAGATGTTTGAGATTTATATAGAAAGCACACCCAAATACTACGTCATTGATGATGCTTTACTTAACTGATCTGAGAGCTGCTAAAGCTGCCACGTCACACTCGCACCTGATTAACACGTAGTTCTGGGATAAATTTAGAACAGAACAATCAAATAATACCAAACATGGATTGTCACACTTCTAAAGCAGAACGAGTTTGATCCCATTTTAACCCAGATTAGCCATTTGCGTACTTTCTATTGTTGAGTTGGAGTGAAATGTGACTATGGCAAATCTGTTCAAGAATCTCAGATGCAGACGTCACGCATTCTGAGTGTGTTCATTCGGATTTCATCAGAAAAAAACAAACAAAAAACCTTCCCGATACTGTTACTGTCTAAAATAGACTGCTAAATGAATTTCAGGCATGACTATTCATTTGCTGATTAAGTCTGAATCAATATCCACGACACTGTTTTTGAACTCTGTGTGTGTTTATATATCTGACACAGATACAAGCATATGACTTCTAGAAGGTAAGAGCTACATTGTGTTGGCTATGTTGCATCTGCAGGACATGATTTTCTGGTATCGCTCTTGTCAAAATAAGTTCTGACAACCATAAATCCACCCATTTCAAGAGCTAATAAGAATAAAATAACATTCAAACTGCAGTCTAGCTTTTGTCCGCCCTGCGTATTATGTAACCAATCCTCTTCCATGACACATTAGAAATCTATCAACAGTTCCTTTTCGATTTTCCATCGCTAAAAACACTTAACCTGCGTTTAATTATTTTTGGATCAACAAACGCTGAGCGAATGACTGCCTGACCTGCCAGCTCATGAGGTCACAGTATATTGCACGCACAAAAACATGCACGCATGCAACCCTATACACACATTATGTGGTGTTGCATTGCATGCTGATGACTGGAGAAGTTGGGAAAAGGAGCATACCGTTTTTTTATATCACTATTAAACGAGCCATGAAGGGGCCACCCTAAGTTTGTCTCGGAAAGAGGCCCCCCAGTCAGGAATGTAGCGGCTGTGCCGCCCGGGGCATCTGTGCACTGGAGCCACCTCGCTGGAGGAATTTCCAGCGTTCTTATAAAACTGATAATGGGATGTGTACACAGCAGGAGTGGAAAATCAGAGGTGCGTTACGAGGTTTTCCACATTCCTCCCTCTCCATGGGCCAGACATGCATGCCCTGCATATGCTGGAGTGTGAGGATCTCTCAGTGTGTTTATGTCTACCTGCTGACGGGATATCCCCACAGGCAGTCCACTGGTGTTGTTTAACACAGACCGAGTTTCTGTGTGTGCGCTGAAAAACTTACAATGGATATGGAATGCCAGAATCCATGTTTCATGCAAACATAGTAGACCGAATCAAGTCTAGACATTTAAAGAAAAGTAAAAGATATCACACATATGCGCTAGCATTCAAGATTTTTGAAAACAAGTAAAAATTGATACCCCTTTTCTCTAAGGACACCCATTTTTATTTTCAACCTGGACAGCTTTGGCCGTCTCCATGGGTGATAAATGTAGACAGAACCAAATAAAGATCTAGTATCTTCCACTGCTGAATGGCTTCCTGCTCGGCTTTTGTTTGGTGTGACTGTACGCAGATGGACGAGTGGCAGCCTCCTCTCCTCAGTATCACAGAGAGATCTCCCCTAACTGGCATTGAGAAATGAACAACTTGAACTACTCTCAGCACAATGGGCATATGGGGATTGGCCTTCTCCATTACAGACATTTACAGCAATTTTACAACTTTTCAGTGACGCTCCTTTTCCTGGGACGTTCCTCTTCCTGAGTTCTAATGTTGTAGTCTCATGCGATTTAGTATAATGCAGTAGCTTGCAGTAGCTGATGGCTAGATATGGAGTAAATTAATATGTGATATATTTTTTTTTTTTTATTGTTCAGCTACATCACAAACATTATGATACTGTTCTGTACAGTGGGTGATTCAGATTAAGTATGCCAATGCTTTTTTCAAAACCTAATAAATAATAATAAAATAAAAATGGAACACGTTTTAACACTATTTTAGGGTTCATTATTCTCTAAAGTTGCTTATTAAGCATGCAAATAAGTGTTCCCTTTTCTAAAGTTTTTTTTATTATTATTATTATTATTATTATAGTTATTTTAACACTTTTCAAAAGTTTAAGGTCAGTACATTTTTTATTATTTTACAAATTAATAAAAATAACACCTAATTTAGTTCAGGACTTTGTCTGTAAGAAAGTAATTTTTGCTGAAAATTCATTAGTCTCATTTCAGGAATATATTACAAAATTAAAATCAGGAAACCGCTATTATACACTCTTTTACAAAATTACTGTATTTTTTATTAAATAAGTGCACCCTTGGGTAGCATAAAAGACTTTAAAAAATCTCATACCACTTTTAAATGGTAGTGTACCCGAGAAGCAATATTTCCTTAATTGAGAAGTACTTACAGTAAATATAGTAATAATATTCAAATGAAATCATCACATTTTATTGGTATCAACAACTGAAATTGTTATCAAAACAATCCTAGTTGATGCTGAAAATTCAAGAAATCAATATCTCCATAATCAGACATTAAACATCAATGCTTACCAAGGGCAGAGGTCAAAAGTAAACAGTCATGCTATAATGTTCATAGATAAGTGTCATGCCCACAGCAGTATGTGGTCAGATCTGTGTCGCACTGTAATGAGGGCTGCTATGCTAGCGGCAGTTATTCTATTTCCTTCCCTCTGTCCTCCCACTTACTTACACACTCCTGTCTCTCCATCTCCACACACATAACATGTACCCCACGGCAGCATTAACAAACTCCTGTGGTTTTTAAATAGAGCAGCACAATCTCAGTCACAGCAACCCACGGCTGCTGCCTCTCCATCTGCCTGCAGATTTTTTTTTCCCATTTCCTACTATTTCTTTTCTGTCTATTCCTCCCTCTGACTCAACTCATGGCTCCTTCCATTCACAGGCTAAAAATACAAGTGAGGCCCTCACCTTGCCTCGGTGTCAGCGCGTCAGAGCATCAGTAGGATGAATAAACGTCAGCTGCTCTCTTCTCTATGGTGGTTGAAAATTCAGGTGGGTTTCGTTACAGTAACCTATCTCTTTTTCCATTAATCTGGTTCTTTCCTGTTCTGAAACCTCTGCATGATTCCCTTAAGAAATGCCACACACTGTCTCCCTGTTGTATGTCTGACAGTTAAAAAAGATGATGCATTAGCTAGTATAATTCCTATATCTTTTCTTTTTTTAAAATCAGTGTTGCAGTACTAAAAAGCAATGAGGAAGTGATTAGCACGCAAACACATGCTCCAGATATGTTGTGCTTCTGTGAGAAATGAAGGTTTAAATCTATGTCCATATCCAGGTTGCCCAGAATGATGCTGGCCCAGGCTGGTTTATCCTGGTTATTTTAATCAAGAATCCTAAAAATCTAAAATAATTTAATTTTAATAAATAATAATTCAAATTAACAATAAAATAATAATAAAAATATTAAAAAAATTTAACTAAACTAAAATAATATATAAAAACATCCCCATTTATTATTTAGCTTAAATACTACAATCGTTAAAACTAAAATGAAATTAGAATTACAAAATAATTAAATATACTTTTTAAATAATATAATTTAATTTATTAAAAAATATTTACATTTTTAATTTATTAAAAATGTCTTAAATTTATAATATAAATAAAAAGTAAATAGACTACTTAAAAAAAAAAAAATTAAATACTAAAATAAATAAATAAATGTAATTAGAATTACAAATGTGACCAGCCTCATTCTCAACAAAATCCATCCAAAAAGGTTTTGCTGGGGAAAAAAAGGATTTGTTGAAACGCTTGCCTATAAAACCTTGCGTCCAGCATGGAGTGACTCATATGCTGGATGATATGTTTTATAGGGTACAATCCACCAGCCTGGTGTGTAAAGCCAGATTTTTTTCAACATTAATAATGGAGGCCACAGACTCTCAGAGAGCAGAGGGAGTCTGGGTGAGAAAAAGGAGAAGGAAAAAAAAACTGATCTGTCTGACGGCTGTTTGGAAAAAGAAGAGATAAAAAAGACCCAAACGTAAAAAAAATAAATAAATAATAAGCGTCTGACGTTTTACCTTTAAACTTTTACCTTTAACCATAACGTAAAGGTGAGTTCAGAAAGGGATGTCTGATAAATTTATGCCTGCGCAATAAAAGTCTGTAAATATATGCTATTAAACGTCAAATCTGTACCTGGGATAGATCTGAACCATAAATTGCTTTTATGTGAATCTTGATCATAGCGAACCAATTTTCCAGCGTGAAAGCTGCCAGGAATGTGGCTGATTCAGGCCAGTGGAGACAGGTGGGATCACCTGTGATTCAGTGGAATAAACCCACCATTTTCCTGGCTGTCGCTGCTCTCTATTTCTCGGATACGAGCACTGCGAGAAGCCTCGTCTGAGCAAAGGTAAAGTGTCTTTGTGCATCTTTCATCTTGCTGTTGCCTTTTCATCCTTCCAGGCTGAGAATGTCACGAGTGTCGCTCTCTCTTTCTCTCCATATGATGTCTTAGCTGACCCCAGGCCTGGGCTAATGTCAGTGGGCCATCTGTGATAGGAACCCTGGGGCCCAAGTGGCAGAGGGCCACATGCCTGCCTGCCCACTTCCTGAGTTCAGCCCACACACTGGGCCTGGCCAATGCTATGCCTGCGCATACACGTACAGTATAATGCACACAAACATACAAAATGCTGCCGGCAATGCACAGCACACACTCAAACACTGAAATCTACATTCACAAGTCGAGAGGTCAGCGTGACTGAACTTCCCACCCACTCTGTGCTGCTATACTTGCGTCTCAAGACATAAACAGCATGAATAACAACTGTAATGTAAATGTAATGTAAAAAAAAACAAATCATGATTGTGAATCTCAATGTCTACTCCACCTTCTTTCTCACTGAAGTGTGAGTCACAGAGTGCTTGCCCATTTGGCTCAGGATGGGCATCCAGGTCTCACTGTTTGCTATAGATCTGGCATTGGCCAGGACCGAACAGAAGGTATGGAGAGCTTAGCCCAGTCGGAGATCAGGCCACAGACGCAGAGAGGGGACGCAGTTAGGGTCTGTCCAACCTCCATCCATACACCTCCACACTCTTCTGGCACTCGGATCAGTGACATTTGCGTCACAAGGCACAGCTAGAGTAGGTTTGAATGAAAGCCTCAGCATTCATTATGAAAACCTGGCCATGCTGTTTTTGATCAGACCCTGCTGCATTCACCCTGTAGTTGCTCATCTGTGGTTTCTAATGGCAGCAGCTGTACATTTCAGCAAATGTTTCTTCTGGCTTTAATTACTCAAAGTTATGGGCAAAATATCTGCATTATAAATAAATAAATAAATGTATATGGGCCATCTGTCTTTTAGCTTTACAAAAATATAAATATATACAATCATATAATATATATATATTTGTACATATAAAATCCTATTTAATATTTTCATTATATAATATTATTTTTAAAATATATAATAAAATATTTTATTTGAATATATGTACGTTTTCAGTGTAATGTACTAAAGGAAATAACATTAAAATATGGAATGTAATTAAAAAAATATATTCAACAAATAATCAAAGAAATTATTAACTAAATGACAGTGATTACTGATGTACTGTATAATATAATTAGTGCTGTGCATTGCTAAATCACAAAGTTTTTGTGTATGTAATGTGTGTATGTGTACTTTGTATATTTGTTATGTATATATAAATACACACACATGCATGTATATATTTAAGAA
The DNA here is from genome assembly GCA_032361065.1 of Enteromius trimaculatus. NCBI lineage: Eukaryota > Metazoa > Chordata > Actinopteri > Cypriniformes > Cyprinidae > Enteromius > Enteromius trimaculatus. Next base: position 14,732,324 of record JAUMHP010000076.1, read on the forward strand.
AATTATGTAGTGTTTATATATTATAAAGATATAAACATAACACACACATATATTAATGTACTTAAATATACTGATATATATGTAACTATATACATGTAAATATTTGTAAACATATATTGTATGTGTGTTTTTTTACATAATGAATATACACAGTACTGACACATAAATTATATAAACAAAACTTTTATTTTGGATGCAATAAATTGTGATTATTCATTGCCCAGCACTACTTATAATATATAATATATTATATTATAATATTTTATACAATTTCAAATAAAATACAAACAGGAATATAAAAAGAAAAATATAAAGGCACTAAAACAGAAAAAAAAAAAAAAATCAAGAAAATGCTTAACCGAATAGAAGTGATTTAATAATGAGCAGGAAGCTGACAAAATAGGCAGACCATGCACACGTCAGCATAATTAATTCATAGAATAGCCACATTAACTCACACAAAGGTCAGAGAAGTTAATAGGGGCAAAATGCCAGTCTTGTCACCATGGACACGCTGCCTCTCTCCTGAGCATCTCTCTAATACAGCACAGGGAGCAGCCTTGAATTTACCTCACACCGATGGTCACTACAGAATCATTCAAGAGTCCAGATGCCAAAACCGTTGTCAGGAGACAACAAAATGAGAAGATATTTCATCGGTATCTGTCAACACGTGACACAAAGAGACTTCTGTGTTATCACAGAGGAAGCATGGATGTGGTGATTGTCTCTTTCACTCCTCTTTAACAGAAGGAAGAGCGTGGTGGTGCAAGGTCACAGAGAATCGCTCAGGTGTACAGGTGGCCTCCTCCTGCCATCTGTACTCTGTGATTCTCTATTCATTTCAGTTTTCTAATGGAGCTGCCTTCAGCTTAGCCACTGAATGGCAGAATTTATCATCAGAACACTATTTTCTGTACTTCTAAGAAATCAGGTCCTTAACTGTAAATGGCTGATTCTAATCAGCATGCGAAGATGCCTAACATCCACTTCTGTCTGGAAAGGGAATGAAAATGTGTCATGATTGGAAGGAAAAGGCATTCTAATGTGCGAAAATGAGCGGCGAGCCTTTCGGAGAAACTGTTTCATTCAAGTAACGCTTGAAAAGAGGAAGTGTACAAAGACATGCGGGGACACTGTGTAGGACACACAAAAGAACACAAGGTCAGATGCTGAATAAAATGCTGATCTGTTGTGCTCTTCGAAGGCTGAACGAATCTTGAGTTGGACAAATACTTATCTAGCATTTTTCTGGTTTTATAGAAACTTTCTCTCTTTTTTTTTCCTTCCATGAAATACAAAAGTAAGACTTTGATTAATGTACTGTTAGCTTTTACAGCAGTTATCGCCGTTACAATTAACTGGGACTGGAGGTTTTAAAAAATTCAGAAAGAAAAACACAGTATAAGAGTGGTCTTTATGATTTCTGGACTATATTTCAGATCTTAAATAGTGAAACTGAGACATCCGAAAAACAAAATTTAAGCCATTATCTTCCCTAACTCACCTTGGGCTAAGTAGTGATCGCTAATTTGTAACCGAAAATTATTAAAGCTGGAATGATACTTAATGATAATTAACTAAAACTGTACTAAATGGAATTCAAATATGTTTTACTAGTTTAAAGTACTGAAATAAGAAACAAATTAAAGCTAAATAGGAATATAAAAATATATAACAAACACCAAAAGCTTCTAAAATTACAAAAACGACCAAAAATAAAATAAATATAAAAAATATAAAAATAAAACCATTCAAAATATTAATGAACACCGTAACAGTATATACATAACCAAATAAGTTGATTCATTGGGTTTTTACTATGATCTCTTTCTCAAACAAACTGAACATTTGTTTGTGTTTAGGCCAGTCACATGGACTTTTATGATCCCTTAAAGTTTGAAATCTTTAGTCCCATAAATTAAATTCTATAGACAAAAGCGAATCATTAAAAATGTCCCCTTTGTGTTGCACAAGAAAACCTAATAGTTTGGAATGACATGAGGGTAATTAAAGAAGTAAATCTTTTGAATTCCTTTCAAATTAAACAGTAAAAAAACAGGAGATCCCTTCCAAGGACTTCTGGGAGCACAGATCAATGTGTCACACATACACACAAATCCAGAAAAACAGGACTTTGGGCTAATCATATAACAGCAAGCAGAAAACAAGCGGTAAAAGAATGCAGTGCCCAAACCTGGACACAATTACTTCCTGTCCCAGCGCCAAGACGGCGCAATTGATGAAGCGGGGTCTGTATCTGGATGTTGTGCACGAGGGTCTGTTGTAATCCCGTGAGTGCAGCGGTGGCAGGCTAACAACGCATTACTCTCATGCTCACGGGCGGACCGAGCTCCCGCTCTGATCGGTAATTGCTTTCTATCACACCGAGGATCATTCCACTGCTATCAGACAGACGTATTACAATTCTTTCACTCTACACAAGCAGACATAAAACAAGAGGAGGGGGATGGAAATAAACGAAGAGGATGTGCTCTCCTGACCTGCATTTCAAGGTCGCTGTAAAGGTTTCTGAATGGAACTTAGTTGGTACATTCATACAAGTCTAAGGTTTGCGCAAAAGAAATCGATGCATATTTAAACTGGTGACTTTTACAAGGACTGGGATACATGCGTCAAAGACATTCGCCTGGTGTTTCCCTGCGTTATCACCAGAGCTATCCCTCACATAATGAATTATGCCATGCTGATAAGGCAGACAGCTGTATAGATGGGGGGGTTTGCAAAACCGGAGACAGATGAGACGCATTGTGCAAACAAGCATTTTTTAATAATTTACAGTGCAATTGATGGATGACGTGAGGTATGTGAACCCGGGGGGAATTTGGTGGGGGTATGTGAGGGGTGTCCCACGACCGAGAAGGGAACTGACATTCCTCAGCGCACAGACGCCGAGGATGCATCCGTATCAATGAAAGTCTAACAGCAATACACCATCAAGCCCGTAACAACAAGTGCACCATCGGAACACAGAACGGAAAAAGAAAGGGTCATGCGCAGGAAAAAGATTCCTAAAAAAAGCAAGGCTATATCCATTTGGTAATGTCACGGCAGTGTGCAAGCTATACAGGGAAATCAAGCAAGCGGAGACTCTGTCACTGACAGCTTGCTGCAGCCCATGGAAAACAGCTAACACGCGCTCCTCCACTCCTGTGCCTGTCCTCGCGGTCGCATTAGCCCCCCATCAGTTTACAAACACAGACAGGGATATCACCTCTCTGATCAACGCTAGACGCATTGGTAGAGAGAACTCGAGAAATGGGGAAAAAATGGATTTGTCAACCAACCTGGCTTCTCAAGGTCCTTGGTCATCCACAACATTCCGCCGATCTCAAATTCCCCTTGTCCATTCTAGGAGGTTAGGAATAAAACGGCAGCAAGCCCCAGCCGAAACTCCCATCAATCAGAAGGCTCTCGCTGATAGAGCGTATACCAGGAGACCTACTGATGTAAGCTAGTCACCAGAGAAAATACCCAGTTGTGACGCATATCCAGGAACAAAAATAGCAATGGGGCCCCTAGAGGGATTATACAACAGACTACGCTGAGAGGTACTTTCGCAGTGCCTGCTCTTCTGTGCTGTTTTGGTGCCTTTTAAATTTCTAGAGCTGCGAACACAAATACTGCAGATAGGTCAAAGAACTTGACAAAAATCACAGGCAGCCTTTTGAATGAGCTTTTGTGCGCAACAGTGCTCGAGCCTTGTCGGACAGTGCTTTAATTGCAGTCTGGCCTCAGTGCCTTTGACCCTGGGATTGCCCACAGAGTGCGGCGTATGACAACATGGTATCACAACTCACCCCTCCTTCCACCACCTCCCGCAGGGCTAAAAATAGCTCACCGGGCTAATTCTTACAAAATCCCTTTATAGATGCGCTTTCACCGATCACTCTCGGCCAGGCCCAGACACCGATATGATTAGTGTTTAGATCACTGCGTGCGTGCATTTAGCAAGGGTTATTTCACTTGAACGGAACAAACGGTGACATTGGACAGGTGTGCATTGCGACAATCCCAATAATAAAAGACTTTACGGGGGAACCAGGCTGCTGAGCGGAGACTTCCGGCCACCCCCTTCACCGCAGAGAAGATTAATTCTAACTTATGCTAATATATTTACCGCCGCCACACTGTGTCATGAGTGACAGCAATGCAGCCCTTCTGAGGGTCACCTGAATGAGCTGTCGGATCAAGAGTTATGGCCACATCGGCCCACAGCTGCGGCACCATTCCAGGGAGCATTTACTCAACCTGCGGGATGATATCAAGCTGTCAGGAGTCACTGTGATAACGACCATCCCAGTTATCCCAAAGATGAATCAGTTAATCACATCTCCGAGCTAAACATATACAGCTCTTCAGCAGACTTTTGCCCTTACCACAGAATCCAATTTACACAGCTAAATATATTTGACCAGGTCTGACCTCTGGAGAGCGACTCAGTGACTAACAGAGAATCTGGCCAACAGGGAGCCAGGATCCCCTGTGACATCGCCCACTCAGATACACAGAGAATAAAAACGCTATAAGGACCTAATCTGGTTCCCTGGGGGTTTTCACTCAATGTCTGAACAAGTCTCTCTGTAAACAACTTTGCTGGTTTAGCTACCGATAGATCTCTAATAGGGCACCATATTAAAACGTGTTGGATTATTTTTGATATGATTTGATGGGTATGATTTGCTCTGCTAATTAAACTAGATAGGCCATTCTTTAATTGGAGTGGCAAATGAGATGCATAAATACGGCCATGTGATTTTTAATATCTGCTTTATAGATGCGCATTTAAAACAGTGTATCATGCAATATCCGTAAAAATGGAAGGTTTAATAAAATACTTGTGCTGGGTTGTTCATGTTCAGATTTTCAGAAATGTATTGCTGTGATGGTTTTAATGTCACTAAAACCATACTATTTCTCACTGCAATAAAGAATGACCCCATATTGCAAAAGCTTACTATAAAGATGGAAAGGGATTTCCAGATACTGATGTGTTTTCTGTAAGATCAGGTGGTATTAACCATAGGCGATCATCTGGATACCATCTGCTAACTGTGAAGAAATAAAGAGCAGGCTTCATCTATCTTCTACCGTTTTGTTATACAAATTAATTATTTATCCATTACCTGTGGCCATATGCACGCAAGCATACAAACGTACACAAATTCCTACTAAACGCAGTAACACATAATAGTGCGTTTTCTGCTAAACTAGACAGGTGAAGCTTCATTAATATTTAACTGCTCAGAATGTGATTGCCCTTGATCTAAAAAACAGCGTCAGTCCACATCCTGCTTACACTTAGCAGTTCCTCAACCCGAATCACTGCTGATGAGACAATGTGCTGAGCGTGAAAGCAAATGAAAAGGCTACAATGCCATGCATGCAGACAGGTACAAGCCTGTCATGTTCACGGTAATGGGCAGAGAAGAGATAGCGGTCTAGGACAAGATCTAGGGCAGGATGGACGGCTGGCTGTTTCTTTGCATCATCCTCAGTACGTAAGCAGCCTGACAGGTCTGTGGCTAAGGGACAATCGGACAGGAACAAGATCTCAGCTGGCATTAGTGCTGAATGAACAACTTTAATGGCTGAGGTGAGGCTCTGGACCTTTGCCAAGCTGTGAGCACTCTTCTAATCAGCAGGCTGCGATGAGGGGAGGGACTCGAGGGAAATGAAGGATCCTCCCGTCACCACAGTATACTCTGCTTACCTCACCAAACCCCCAGCTGGGATTTGCCTTTATTTTTCCCCTTCTCATTGAAGTTTTCTCTTTGATGTTAATGACAAATCTTTTGCTCAAACTACCTTGAGAAGTAAACTCACTGTTTGACTACAACTGCGGTGAGATTACTGTTACCGTCCCAAACCTTTGAACTTTTTGGCATTTTCATATTGCAACTGTTTAGTCGTGATATTATGCATTAGGGGTATCATTAGGGGTATCATTACTGCATCAGCAACCACTAAGAACCCAGTGAAGTTTTGAAACAAGATGTTGTAGCAATATATGACAGATATTTAGCGTGCTATGATAGTGATGGTGATGTAATTAGGAAGTTTAATTCCTCCTGTATACATTAACTTCATCAATTATTAATCGTAAGTATTACTGGAAGTATTGCTTTCCAGTAAAGGTGGGCTATATAAGAAAGACAACTTCTAATATCTGTATCAAAGTGGTTTCTTATTAATACTAAATTATTAAATGTTCTGTAGCAACGTGTTTGTATCACACAACTGACAGCATTGTCTTTAAATCTATTTTTGGAGCTGTAATGAAAAGGCATCTGTTTAGAACGGAAATGAGGGATGTTTTGTTTCCATGCGTTGGTGACAACAGAAGTTCGTGCCTTCAGGAACCATCAATCCTCCAGAGTGGGGATTGTCAAGAGAGCGAGCGTTCAATTGTATATAACTAAAAAAAGCAGCGTAATCAGCAGGGCACATCCTGAAATCACTTCTCCTGTGCCTGTTCTACTTTACCATTCATTCAGACACATTTGCTGGAAGTACTAGTGTTGTGAAAAGATGCTATAAGAGGGAAAATCATGCAATAGTGGATAACTAGAGTAGAGAAAATTGGGAGGCAACCTGTGCTGGGTCTCATTTGTAATGCTGCACAGTACTTTCCATTAGATCCCTCAAGCGCATGAGAACAGGGCACAGCCAACTGCTCGAAAACAAGAGCTTTTACGCACACATAAATGAATCCCACAATTAGAGCATGTTAACATGTTAGCAGTACAGAGGGGTTTGCGGATTCAGTAAGTGATTAACCTGAAGATAGCCTGAAAATGAGACACAGTGCATGAGAAGCACTGCAGTGCAGTATCCAATTAACACAAAACCTCACACCTATCAAAAACCTCCAGAACAGCCGTAATGAACCAAAATGAAATAAACGTGGCCTTTTATTTAGTGTATACATAATTTTATAAAATATATTTTAAGCATGTGCAAAGTGTCATTTCATAATGCGCAGTTCACAAGTATATATATATATATATATATAGCACGCAAAATAAAAAGTTTTATAACTTATAAGGTTTTTTTATGCAATATACAGTATGTGTGTGTACTATGTATATCTGTTATGCATATATAAATACATAAAAAAATATATAAAAACATATATTATTTAAGAAAAGTATGTTACATACATTTAAATACATGTAAATCTTTCCTAAATATATGTGGGTGAACTGCGTATATATAAATAAACATACTGTATATAGGACACACACATACAGTATTTTCAAAATAATGTATTTACATGTATATTTTTATATTTATATAAATGATATGAAAATACATTAACTATATAAATGTAAAATTTTTCTTAAATATACATGCATATGTGTATTTATATATTATATACATAATAAATATCCACAGTAAACGCATATACTATGTAAACAACAACTTTTATTTTGTATGCAATTAATCACGATTAATTGTTTCACAGCACTAATATATATATATATATATATATATATATATACACACACACACACACAATCAAACACACACTCATGCATTAAATGGTCAAACTGCTCATGGCATGAATAAATATGATGCTGTTATTTGCATATTCCAGGCTCAAAACCAAGATTAATTTAGCTGTTCATTCAACACACTGCAGGGTCACAGTCACAGATTTGTGACATCGCACTTCAGGCCTTGATGAACAGAGCACAAATTCATGTCAGTGTTCCATTTGACCTCTCAACCCCGGCATGACTCGCGCCAGGAGTGATTCTCCTAGGAGGCCCGGCGGGAGTTCAGGGGGGTGCGTGTGTGTAGTCTGACAGGCCATGCACAAACGCTGATGAAAACAGTCACTCAGCAGCCATTCCAAAACAAACAGGCTCTCAAGCGAGGGCTGCACAATTGCTCACTGGAGTGCAAGGCAGTGGCTCACACTCCGTGCACCATCGGGGACCTGCTTTCTCCTGTTATGCAACCCAGGAGCGTGTTTTCCTATCTGCGCCGCTCCCCAGCAGCTGTCTCCAATTTTGCCCGAAGGAAAAATACGGGGGAAAAGAAACCTTGTGGAGCGAATACCCCTCTGAGCACCGTCCCTAGAGCAGCTCTCTCAGCAGTCTGTCATTCCACAGGGTTCAAGTTGCCCCACTGCACCTGTTGCGTTTAAACGCGAGGCACGAAGGGGGCACGGCCACCCCAAAAGAACCCCCTCGCCCGCAGGGTCAGTTTACAAAAATCGCCCAGACAAGCACGACCAATTTTAGCCCTGGCCCTGAGTCAGATCAGCTGGCTGAAGTTGGGAATGAACACCGGGGGCTTCCCAAACAGAAGACCCCTGTTGCGTCCAATTCCCCTCCGCTTCCCCGAACCCAAACACATTGTGGTGCAGGTGACTAGGCTGCTGCCCAGTGCAAGAACAAGAGTTCTATTAAAGTACACAGCAAACCGTTTCAGGCTTTGTATATGCCTTTCATGCAGTCCACCGGGGCATGGAAAAAGACCTTAGATTGGGGGTAATTTAAGAAATTATATTTTTCCACTTCCGAACAATTACTTTGAATAGAACATTTGCTGCTGAAATTAACTCAATTGCTCCGACTACACACATTTGAGCTACATAAGAATTAGAAAGAAACATCAAGCGCAAAAGCTGAAGGCGCTGTGTGAAACAGCTGCATCAGGCTCGCAATTTTACAGCAGTTTAGAGTATTCTATTTTGATCTACATGTTTTCACGACTGAATTTGGGCTATTTTCATTCTTCGGTTACAGAATGTGCTATGCAGGGCTAATTATGAGTGAAAAATATAATTTGAGTGAAAAAAATAAACTAAATAGTCAAATGTGACCACAAAACCAGTCTTAAGTAGCATGGGTACAATTGTAGCAATAGCCAAAAAAACATTGTATGGGTCAAAATTATCGATTTTTCTTTTTATTAGGATATTAAGTTCATGTTCCATGAGGATATATTTGCTACATATAATTTCTTATTAGTAATATGCATTTTTAGTTGTTTTTTTTTTTGCACCCACAGATTCCAGTTTTTCTAATTGTTGTATCTCGGCCAAATATTATCCTATCCTAACAAACCATACATCAAGGGGGCAGTCATGGCATAATGGATAGGGAGTTGGACTTGTAACCCAAAGGTTGTGGGTTTGAGTCCCAGGTCCAGCAGGGATTGTAGGTGGGGGGACGGGGTGAATAACCAGTGCTCTCTCCACCTTCACTACCACGACTGAGGTTAGACCCTTGAGCATGGCACCATTCCCTCAACTGCTCCACGGGCCCACTTGTCAGGGTGTGCGTGTGGTGGTCCACTTCTTACTGCTGTGTGTGTGCACTTGGATGGGTTAAATTTTGTAAATGTACCCTTGTACTTTGGTTTCGTTGGCCCAAGGTCATTCTAAATCTCCATTCTACAATAATCAGTCTGCTTTTAGAAATTCAGTGCTTGCTCTGTTTATCACAAACGTTTAACACTAGCGTTCAGCAATACACCCTTTCGGCAGCGGTTTTGTTTTTGTCTCTATACACACACGGTTTGGTTCAAAAATACAGGGCTCAAAATTCTTCTGTGCAGCTGGGTTGTTTAATATTTAGAATTGGCATGAAATGCATAAATATGTAAATGTTAATGCAAATCTATCGGTCTATGCTTTGCTATTTTTAGTTTATTTGTTTCTTGCATTCAAATTTAAATCGTACATCATGTTTGTTACGGTAAGTAAATTAAACTCCAGGAATTTAAAAGGCATTCTTGACTCACTGTGTGGCTGGTCTAAACTTGGGCCTTGCTCCTGGATGAACAGTAGGGCACATTGGACATATTGTTTGTCTCTAAAAATATGCTAGGCTGTCCTGTGAATGTCCCTGAAGGGCTCTGGAACATTCTCAGAGTAAGTGCCTGAGCCATTCATATATTAATATACATCAGTAGTAACGTAGAAACAGATGCTCGTAAAGGTGAACTCTTCACAACTTCGGCCATGCAAGAAAAAATTAATACAGTTTCTAGTATCATAAGATACTAAGACCAAAAGCTGGTTGGACAGGTGGCTGAAACAGTAAAGTACATTTTCTCCAGCGCGAGGATTTATTTCAAGGCTAATGGGTTTGTAAGCAGAGAGGTTAGTGAACATGAATGGTTTGCTAGAGAGGATGAATAAATGAATTTCTGTCAATGAGCTGGGCTGCAGTATTATCTATCACTCTGGAAATGCAATCCGTTCACGCAGCGGTGGCCTGGTCACAAGCTCCCCCCTCCAAGCACCCCCCAGATGCCACTATCATCCCGGGCCACTGCATCGCAATCAGCTAGCAGAGCATCTGTTAGCTCCAGGAAAACCTCAACATGCCGTGACATTATTTCCTGCAGTGAAAAACAAACACGGCCATCAAATGTGCCTTGTAAGACTTTGTGATGGAATGACTCAGTTGGGTGTTTTTGTGTTAACTCACGTTACATTACAATATCACGGCCAGGTCATGACACGCTTAACGTTTCAGTTGTAAACTACACAAATGTTCCTCTCCTGAGGGGTTATTATGTTGCCGCCCGTTTCCAGTCAGATATTTGTAAGCTGGTGCCATGCCATGAGCTTGTTAACATCTATTGTAAACCTCTCCGCTTTTGGGAAAAGAAATGACTCATTGAGGCTTACAGCAATTACTCCAACAATCAACAAGACCTGTTCGTTTACAAAGAACATCGAACTAGAAAACATCTTGAATTGATCTCTCATAGAGAGTTTCTGACAAGCTAATCACGCTCAACAAAGAAAAGATGCCAGCTATACAATGACTTCAAAAACACATTTGCTGCAGACTTTTTGCAGATTTTTTTATCTCAGCAGAAGATCTTATTTACATAAGCAACACAATTTATAACCAATAAATAAATAACCATTTTAAAACAATAAAACAATCAAAAAGCCAAACCTGCCTCTTGATAGTAATATATCTAAGTATTATCATTTGGTTATCCTATTTTAACTATACACTCTAATATTAATTAACTACATGTACTTACTATATGTTCAGGATTAGCGTTATTTTATGGTAATCATGCATCATTTCTTTTTATTACAGTAGTTATTATTTATAATTAATTCTAATCACATTAATATTGACAAAATATATTAATAAAACATACTTTTTACTTAATATCGTAATGATTACTTATAGATTCTTCTAATGATTATGATTAATGATAAATGTATTGTTGGCACAAATAGCAATATACTGTATATATATATATATATATATATATATATACTGTATATATATATATATTTATATAAATAAAGGCCACTATATAATTTTTTCATGTTTAAAGAGTATGTGAGTGCAATATTAAGCATGAATATTGTC
>JAUMHP010000076.1:14744019-14775249 GCA_032361065.1 Enteromius trimaculatus
GTTGTGAGGTAGTTGTTAAGCTTAGGTATTGGGTAGGAATAGGGATATGGAATATGTTCATACAGAATATGTGCTTTGTCAGTACTAATAAATAGCTTATGTTAATAACAGGCATGCTAATAAACAACTAAGAATTGGTCTCTATACTAAAGTGTTACCAAATATTTTAAAATAGGTCAAAATCATTTTGAGTCTACTATACAGTAAATGCTGCACATTTTCATGTTGTCACTGAACTGATATTGAGTGTACTGACAGAGTGTACTGAACATAAGCTTATACTCTCTTCTTGACATAAGCGCTCATATTCAACTAAAGGATGTGACTCTGAAGACTCCCTCTCCAACATACAACATGAAATATGTATCCAATTATATAACGCCTTATATAATGCATCCAAGACGTACTCTGCCATGCTGCTTGCAACAGCTAATTAAGCCATGCACGGCAAACACAACAGAGATAGCACGGAGCTGCTAAATTTAGGTTTCTCCCAGAGCCCATCCACAGAACGAGAGATATACAAGCGGATGGCCATTCCCTCACCTAGATCCGCATTTTACATCACACAGGGGAAAGATCCTGAGCTTGTTGGGGGGAGAGAAATACAGACCTGCAGCAGCTAGGATGCAGAAATAGAGGAGGACAAGAAGGCAGAGAGGGAGGGAGAAAGAGAGAGGGAGAGAACATCAAGGTTGCAGCATGTGCTTAAAGCACACTCACAGCCAGACGCGACAATATATTCAGAGATAGAGGGGGAAAAAAACTGAGTGTCAGAAGAAAAAAAACATGATGAAGTGTAGGCAGAGAGAGTGTGAGAAGAAGGAGGGAGTAGTAAACAGCAAAGGGGGGGGGGGATAGGGTTGAAAGTGGCCTTGACGCAGCATAGTGACAGAGAGAGAGAGACAGAAAAGTACACAGCTGCTGTCTCCTCCACACACAGATCCAGGGTCTGTCCCACCAGAGGAAATCAATTCACCCCGCCACTGCCAGGGCTTCCAGGGCTGTGTATTTACACAAAGCAGATAGCCTCTAAGCCAATAAAGTGCTTCCCTCAGCAGGATATTTGTAAAAAGCCAGACTACTGTTCTCTTCTTTGACTCTGGCTTTGTCAGTCCAAGATTGAAAATGTAAAGCAAGACTCGAAGGTTTCACACGTCAACATCTAAGGCTCTGCATAGTAATTGGGAGTTCCCCTCTCAAATGGGAGCATACCGAGTACCTACAATCCCAAAGTGGTTTGGGCTGAACCCCGTCTTACCTATCCAGGGCTAATTAACACAGTTAAGCTTCCTGTGCTCTCTGAGACGTTCAATGGGAGCCGCGTCGCTGCTTTTAGTTTAGGTAAAGGCAGCAAAGATTTCTGCATTCTAAACTTTTCCTCTCATCTCATCCTGGATCTTCAAAACATTACTCACTGTGCTGCAAACTGACAGCCTGTGACAGTGTTAAATGTCGGATGAAAAACCTTCAAGTGGCCCCTGCATAAAATGTATGAAAAGATTCCTTAGCAAAAACAGCAACAATCATTGACAGGATTACAGTCTATTTATATGCCCCAACAAACCAAGGTAGCCTTTTGGGACTCATCATTAATTATATATATATATATATATATATATACACAAATAAAGGCAACTATATATATATTCATGTTTAAAGAGTATGTGAGAGCAATATTAAGCATGAATATTGTCAAAGAAAATTATATTGGGTCACAATTTATTCTAAGGTTCAATTCTCTCTATTAACAAACAATTAATTATGACTTTTGCCTCAATAAAATCCTTTTTTGCTGCTTTTTAATAGTTGTGAGGTAGTTGTTAAGCTTAGGTATTGGGTAGGAATAGGGATATGGAATATGTTCATACAGAATATGTGCTTTATCAGTACTAATAAATAGCTTATGTTAATAACAGGCATGCTAATAAACAACTAAGAATTGGTTCCTATACTAAAGTGTTACCAAATATTTATAAAACGGGTCAAAATCATTTTGAGTCTACTATACAGTATATAATGGAATATCTATATTTATCTGCTATTTCATATTGTCACTGTACTAAATATTACATATTAACCTTTTGATTTCTAGCTGAGAGTATACTGAACATAAGCTTGTACTTTCTTCTTGACATTAGCACTCATATATAAACTCATAAATACAATGAAACCATTTTAAATAATTGCATACAATTTTAATTTAAAATAAATTTACATTTATAATATAAAAAATAAAACGATTCAAAAATAACTTGCATTTATAGGTTTACTTGTAAAACCTTTCTTTTAAAGTTTGATATATAATTTAAGTTATATATAGTTATTTTTTTACATTTCCTAATTTTAAAAAGCAATTAAAGCTGCTGAATTAACTCATTAAATGACGTTACAACTAAAATAAAAACTTATTTGTTGGTTCCCATTATTTGTCATAGTTTAATGTATTATTAGATAACACATTTGTGTACAATTTTATATAATTTGTAATTAATTTATAAGCAAATAAAATAAATAATTCCACAGTGGTTTCAGATTAAAACCTAAAATCCTATGCTTTTAGAAGGTTTCTATTATTTACACACCTCCATCCTATTCCAAGCCTGCATTAAACAGACAAAAGTCACCAATTTGTCTGGTTTGTAACAACCTGATGGTGCATTATCAATAACAGAATGTTTATTTTTGGGTACACTATCCCTTCACATCGCAAACAACGAGAACAGTTTGCTCCGTACAGTACTCGAGGAAGGAGGACCACTGGAGCATGGCATGCACCAAACTGGCATGCCACCACAGACCACAGTTCCTCAACACCATGGAAACCAGCAGCACGGGAGAACGGATGCACTTGCGATTCTTGGATGGGCTGCAGGGCAAAAATTAGAAGGTGAGATAGGAGACTAGCAATGTCAGTTTAACAAGGCTGCCAAGCTCACAGATGGGATGAGGAAACCGACAGAATTGAGATAAAGTGAAACCCCCCTCCTGCCACGCTACCGGTGCAGCCCTGCCAAGATCCAATCCTCCAGGAACAGCGCATCGAGTCGCACTTAAAATGTTCCTGCTTCGCCACACAATTTGTTTTGGCCAGAGGGTGACTGGAGGGAGAAAGTGAGTGAGGCTTGGGATATTTTAGTTCTGAAATCGTTTAAATGGACGTCATACTCGCAGATCGCAATTTACAAGTCGCTTTCTTGCATCGTTCCTGCGAAGCTTTCAAGGCTAGGAAAATCTTTTCAGGGACATCTTGTAACTAACACGGTTTTGCATTAGGCCTGCGCACCTGACATTTCAAAGGAACTGAATTTCACAGTGTTTGCACTTGCACGCACAAACGCACACACATGCAGTCAGCAGAGAGCAGATTGTCAGCTCAGGCAGGAAGTGGAGTGTGTTCAGCATGGGCTGCTGGGAGCACCAGAGACCTGACGCTGTGGCAGCTCACACTTCCTTAGCCTTCCCAGTACGCTGTGTGTGCATGTGTGAGAACGCGTGTGTGCGCGTGCACCAGCAACACCTCCTCTCACTCCACCGCCCTGCATCGCACCACATGTTGAGCAGGGGAAAGCAGACATCGCTGACATCACACTGAGCAGGTGGCTACCCCTCTCCGAAGAGGAAACCAAGATCAGAAAGTCGTCGAGCTAAATGAGTGTGTTTCGCTAAACGACTGTGTAATCTTCCATCTATCTCGCCACCACAAAAAAATAAAAAAAATTCTGAAGTCTGGAAAGTGATCAAAAACTGATTTTTATCATCGGGTTTTGTGTTTTGACTCGTGTCTTGTCTCTACCATACAACTCATTTAAAATGTCTCCATATCAGAAATGAATAAACGAAGAAATATTCAAAATAAATTATATATACAGTACACTAGCATATTATTTTAGAAATTATAAAATAATTTATATTTTTTATTTTATTATGTTTTTATTGTGTTAGCTAAATTTTGTTATTTCACAGAATAAAAATAGTTTTTTTTAAATGAATTGGAATGCACAATTAAAAAATCTGATTTTTGAAAATCTGTTTTTACAAATTAACTATTCATATATATATATATATACACACACACTGTATATATATATATATATACACATTAAGTAAATATATTAAAATATATGACCCTGGACCCCAAATCCAGTCACGGAGGTATATTTTTAGCAATAGCCTAAACCACATTATGGGTCAAAATAATCAATTTTTATTTTTTCTTTCCAAAGATCATTCAACTATTAAGTAAAGATTGAAGATATTTTGAAGATATTTTGTACATTTTCTACTGTAAGTATATTAAAACCTATTTTTTAATAAATAATAATAATAAATGCTTCTAACTTCATCCAACTTTTTTTTTGCACTCTCACATTCCAAATAGTCAAATGGTTGTATCTTCGCCAAATACTGTCCTATCCTAACAAACCATACATCAATAAAAACTTATTTATTCAGATGAAATATATACATTTTATATGAATTCTTTTGCAATACTTTTTGCAAAATACAATTAAAACAGCACAATTTAGAAATATTATTACCACTGTTTTATCCCTAATTGCTGTCACATGATCCTTCATTCTAATATACTGATGTTTTGGTGCTTAATTGTCAGAAATCATTATTTTAACAATAATTGTAAATATTTTAAGTGTGTGTGTGTGGGGGGGGGGGGGGTGTACATTTAGAATCATTCATTTGAAACAGAAATCTGTTTTAATATTACTAATGTATTTGCTGTCACTTCGGATCAATGTAACCCATCCTTTCTAAATAAAAGTATTATTTCTCTTTGGTTTGTTTTTATTCCTTCTGCCCACAGTAGTAGTGTATCACTAAGCAGAACTTTTTTAACATCGATAACAGAATAAGAGAAGGAAATAAACGTTTCTTGAGCCCCAAATCAGCATGTTAGATTGATTACAAAAGAATTTCCTTTTATCAGTGTTTGGTGAGATTGTCTCTTCCTGTCTAAGTGGGCAGTTCTTGGCCAGAATAGGCTGCAATGAGGACCCAGTCAAAAGTCTGGCTATGAAAGACTAGGCTGGCATAATGCTGTCTCTCTTGAAACAAAGCATGCTAACGGGGTCAGCTGTGAAGACAACCAGATGGATGAAACAAAGTAAACACACTCAAATAATGGCAAAATACTGATAGCGCAGGTCTATTTTATCTCATCACACACTTCACATCTCTGGTGTTTTTTTTGGCTGTCAGTGTAATAACGTCTCTGTTAGCAATGCTTCCTGTCACACGGTGGCCCAGGCAAGCTGGTTGATCATAGCGCTCGAGCAAAACAAAATGCCACCGTTTCTTCCACCGCACGAAGAAACAGCCGTTCACAGCCAAAAGCATTTTAAAAAAAGCATGTCATGAAGCGCAGTTACCCCCCTCCCTCGTCTTACTCAAAAGACTCCCAGCTAGCTCTGTGGGCTCTGAAAGCAGGGCATGTTTCAACACACGTCAAGTCGAGGGCTCATCTCTTTTGCTAATACTGTCAGTGTTTTTATTTCTTTTTTTTTGAGAGACTGGGATCAATGCGGCGAGACAGACAACTCGGGTCTTTGATACGTTGAGCGGTTGCACTCGTCAGAACCTATGACACGGCGTTTGGAGGCGCAGGCTGCTGATCAAGGGATCCAGACTCAAAGGAGGAGGAAGAGTGGCGGTCCTTCCCTCCCTTCCTCCGTCCTCCTGTGATGAAGAGAAGCTTAACGCAAATCAAACGCAGAGACTCAAAAGCATGGGAATCGGTTAGCCACTGCATCAAAATGCCTCAAAAACACTATTAAAGTTTTGATCATCAATGTGGTTTCATTTGTCAAAAAATAAAGTGATTTAGAGAAAGATCGCAACCATGTCTTGACCACAGGGGAGCCAAACTTATTTTAATGCAATGTACATTTTGAAAAAAAACCCTGAGTACAAGTATGAACAATCATCTTGCTAGAGATAAGCACCAAGCTCATTTGTGAGGCACGCTAGACAAACACAATCCCACGATGCTGTTGTTTCCAAGATCTCTTTCCAACTTGTCTGGAGGGACTGTAAAGGTGGAAAAATAAATTCTGTGACAGAGACGTCAGGTGAGTAATACGCTGTGGGTTCTGTCAGCACTTTGCTAGCTTTGATTCATAATGTCTGTAACTCCCTGCCTCGGTGGTGTGATATATAGTAAGAGTTTCCTTACTCAGAACCTTAATCGAACCTCAACAGATATGAAAAAAAAGCTGTTTTCCATTCCAACGGCTGTGAAATAAAAGCCCAGATAGGAAACAATAAAGTAATACCTCAAGATTTGACTCGAGAAGTTGAAATCTCTACAGTCGAAAAAGCCCAGTAAATTAAATGACTCCTTTTTAAAATGGAATCAGTCCGCTGATAGACCAAAAAAAAGGCATTTTGATGCAAAACCACATCTGAGTATAAGTGAAGGTGAATCACTGAGGTGTATTTCCAAAGCAGTGATACATAGAGCTGTACTACACCTGTAATCACCTTTCATGTACAGAGAGAACAAAGAGCCTTAATATGTGTCTCCGTAATTAAACTTTGGCTTCTATTAATCCCTGCAGTAAATTGGAGCAAGGGAAAGATTTAGCAGGCCATTCATCACTAGACTATGTGAAGATGGCAGTTTTAATAAAAACATTCCAGGCAGTCTACTGGGTAGTCCAAAGCAGAGTTTTCTTATTTAGCAAAGAAGAACACATCATAAGAGCCATGCTGTCCGTGACATGACAAAATGTCTCATTAGGAACAGAAATGAACCCTCCAGAGCATATGAAATGTTGGCAATCCTGCATGCATGGATGGATGGATCGGTCCAAAGCTACAAGGAGGGCAAGAGAGGGATTATTAAAGCAGATGCAGATTCAAATCTTGTCCTCCATCGCAAATGCCAAAAGATCAGAACCACATGTGTACCGTGCATCCAACTTAGTTTTAACTCAGTGCATCCAGAATTGTTCAAGCTTTTTTCCCCGTCTCTCACCTCATAAAACTTGATTACTGTAATTCAGTCCATTGGCAGATTACAGATGTCCTGCAGTGGCCAAACAAAGGGTTTTTTTACAGATGTCTAGAAAGCATGGTGGCTCATATTGTGACTCCAGTAAACAGGGTAGAGTAAATAGAAAATAATAATTTGAAATGGCTTTCAAAAAAGGCTTGCCTTCCAGCAGCATTTTGGATTTTTTTTTATTTTATTTTTTTTCAAATTACTGTGTACAACAATTACTTTAAAGACAGATGAAAACAAACGCGTTGCAGCATCACTCTTGATTCAAACTGTTACCTTTCTCCAGGCAATGATGGACATTCTATAAAGCTTAACTGAGAGAGAGCAACAGTTACCGAGTGGGTAATTGTTTAGCTAACTGACCCTTAGTGGAGGGTCAATTGTCAAAGCCATGACCTGGCACGACCTAACCTCTGCTAATTGGTCAAGTGTGCACATTTATTATCTGATGTTAATCTCACACACACCTAACTCTGTTTGACACAGAATTAAGTAACCACTTCCTGATCCCCACGTGTGCTGTTGTTAGTCTCCCGATCACAGTACAAACATCTTAGGGCACCTCTTGACTGCATATTTAGCTGGAGAGACCAACGCTAATTAATTGCAAGCACCCTTCCTGATTGCAGGGAGAGCGAGTGTCATCCGCTGCTCATTTGTGTCAACAGAAGCACATTGTCCAGCCTGTGCTCTGTTTAATAAGCACTTCAGAGTACTGCTATCAAGTATGAAGGACAGCTGCTGAGGAACAGCGTGGAACCACTAATGACAGAATGTTGGATTAATGACCTGCGAAGATGAGCCAACAGGCCAGTGTCGGAGGTGTTCCATTCCCAGCAGGGCACTCCTCGTGCGGACAGGGGGGTGGCCTACCCCCTCTATACCCCTCGTCACCGGCCAAATGCTCCATATGCAAGAGTGTTGGATGACAGATGACATACAGTAGGGATTACCTGCTTCATACCACACAATAGGGAAAATACTCCATACCTATAAGTAGGTCAACCTTCAAAAAGAGGAGATAGGTTAGACGGCTGTTGTAGCAGTGAACAAAAATCCAACATATGATCAAGAAAAGACGTAAATCTAGGATGCGGACACTTACAAAATGATCAAAACAATGAGTAGATAATGCGCTAATCCTAATGATAGTAAAAAATTAATAAATAAATAAAACTAACTAACTAAATAAATAATAAAATAGTTTTTAGTCACAGGTTCTGTCTTTAAGTTAGCGCAGTCAAATGATTAATGGTGATTAATTGGATTAAAATTATATATATGTGTGTGTGTATGTGTATATTTATTATGTATATATAAATACAAACACGCATGTGTATGTTTAAGAAAATCTGTTGTTTATATGTTTAATATATTGATACATAATATGCATGTAAATACTTTCAAAATATTTACTGCACGTGTGTGTATTTACATATACATAATAAACATACATAATACACACATATATATTATGTAAACAAAAATTTGTAAACTTAATAATATATATAACTGAATGTAGATGAAAAAACATAAAAAAAACAGGAATGTTTAAGTCGAATTACTGAAATTATTTAATATTTATTTATTTAAAATATAAAAAATTAACTAAAAAAGATAAGCATAAAAAATGTGTAGAACTAAACTTTTGCAAATTTAAACTATATAAGTATGTAAATTCTATACACTGCATCTTATTAAAAATATGTTAAAAAGAAAATTGTAAGCATTTCTTATATTATTTTACATTTTTTGATTGTTAATGTCTAGCATGTAAGTGTACTTATTTTTTTAAACAACAGGTGCTTCATTTTCACCATGATGTGCATTTTTACGTCTGATCTACGAAATTTAAAAAAAAAATGTTAACGAACATTTCACTGACATTACCACTCACACTGAAATACACTAAAATCTTTCCTCATCTCTCAGTTGCACTGATTGCAACACACTGCCCCCCGCCCCAACCACCCCCTCGCTACACCCTCATCCCATCACAGCGAGAGTGGGGCGAGAGCAGCTCTTTTCGGCATGCGGGTGGCACGTGGGTGTGCTGAAAGTGAGACGGGGAGGGAGGGAAGCGCTACTTTTTGCTCAGTGCTCAACGCAGCTGCCACCTCACCAACTCAACGAACAGCCCCTGCCAACCAATCCTACCGAGCTCAGCTCACCACCTGTTCTACAGAGAGCAAAAACAGAGCTCTCCTTGAATAACCCCCAAACAGGGTTTCCTATTTTGTCCAGCTTTCTGGCAAACCACTGCCAAAAAGTCATTATGATGAGCAATTACAGCCGATTCATGTATTAGCCGGTAATACGATATAACCATCTTCCTCCGTCCAGGAATATGATCAACAACAAAGATTTGAAACAAAGGACAAAAACTAGCGAAGCCCGGGATCATTTTATTTGGATAAACTGGGGAACGAAAAAGCCCGTAAGCGACTTAAAACAGATTGTGTGAACAAATAAAACAATTATCTTAAATTTAAAGTGACTACAGTCTCTGATTTCACAGCCATCTGGTGCTATTTTACATCTATCTAGTAATCTGCATACTGGGTAATGGGTATTAGTAATGTAATGATGTTAGTAATCTAATGATGTGGATTTTCATGCAAATTAGCGACGCATTCTGTCGGTCATCTGCAGATGCTGGGTTAATTGATTAAGATATAGATAAACCGTGATTAAAACAGAGGATTAAGTTAAATAGGTGTCACATAAGTGTTGCTTTGGCCGCCTTTGACATCCGGAGAGAGAGAGATAGCACAGCACAAAGGAGTCTGCCAGATAGGGAGATACGCATCACTAGAACCCGGGTCGAGCAGCAGAAGTAATGGGTCTCTTGCTGTGATGCAATTCCACACCAGAAACAGCCGTCACCGTCTGACCTTATCGAGCCAGCTGAGCGCCCGCATGCACGCTTGCATGTGGCAACTGAGCGAGTGGGCATGAAAACCACAGGCCCGGCTTCGACTCCAGCACACATCCCTCCACCTCTGCAGAAGCTCACGCATGCACCTTGTCAAACAGGAAGCGTGCTCCGTTGCAGCGGTGCAGCTTTTGGACGGCGCTCAATTTGCATTGACAAAGAGAAGGAAACAAAAGGAGGACGGATTTCAGCTCTCTGCCTGCACGCCCCGCGCGGCGCGATGTGTGGGAGATGTCTCTCGCTGCTTTCCATGTGCTTTGCCTACGGACACACGCCGCTCACCTCACTTCTGTCCGGCTGCAGGAAACAACAGCGCGCACGCTTATTGTCCAATCCTGGACTATTCAAATTCAAATGCTCTGTTATCTGGAAGTGACATGAGGAAGAATAGAACAGCTGAGGGGCTGTGAGGTGCAGAGTATCTACTGTACAGCCTGGCGGTAAAACAGGCCCCGAAATACAGTTTAATTTAAAGGGGAAATTCATCCACCCAAAAAAGGAAAAATCTGTCAGCATTTATTCATCCTAAGGTCATACTCTATAACTTTCTTTATTCAGTGGAACACAAAAGATAAATTAGATTTTTTTTCATGTAAAGTGAAGTGAATGTGATGTGTAGCAAAAAAAAAATCTGATTTGTAGCAATTAGTGTCGAAAACAATCAGATGTTGTTATTCTCTTAAAACTTTGACTTACGCCCAAACTCAGAATGTTCATTGTTTTTGATTGGATCCCCATTAGTTTCCACAATGTGGTTGCTAGTCTTCCTGGGGTACACAACCCAAACCAAAACAAACAGCCATACAATCAGATAAAACAAAAATACTAATTAAACTGTCCATCTCAACAGTAGCAGCACTTAAAATATACATCTACATATGTATAAGCACATACAAGCAATTGAATCATGATAAAGTACAGTCTTTTTCATCAAATTTGTGGTAAAGGTAAAAAAAAATCCCAAATTATGCCTGTCTGTGAGAGTTTTTGCAAAAGGGTTAGATTCATGCACAAACGATTCTTTTAAATCAGGTCTTTTCACTGAAAACCAGACTGGTTCATGAATTCGATTAATATGTTTTTTTTTTAAACTTTAAATTTACTGACTTAGTGGACCCTTTTCACATTTTCCCAAACTCTGCATGTTTGTGAGTGTTTTTTGAGAATTGATGCCCAATTCAAGCAAGAATGATTCTTTTGAATCAAATCTTTTCAGTGAATTGGTGAATCCAGTTAACAAAACCCAGACTGGTTCATGAATCAGACTTCTTTAAGTTTAATTTACTGACTCAGTCTTTTTAGAAGTCATCACAGTTGAGTAAAACGAAATCCAATTTTTGTGTTCCCATTTGCTCCAACAGAATTGGAAGAAAAATCTGTGAATAATGACCAAGTCTCAACTTGTATGGAAGACATTAACAATATTTTTACACATCTGTGGTTATGCTTTTGTGAAAGCTCCCATTCATTTTAATTTCACAGACATTAGTCAAAATATCTCCTCTTGCGTTCCATGGAAGACAGAAAGTCATCAAGGTTTGGAACTACAAAAGCCTGAGTAAATGATGACAGAGTTTTCATTTTTAGGTAACAACTCCGTTAACTTATTTTCCGACCCACAGACAGTGTATCTAACGTAGCATTGTTTGTTCAAGAAAGGTGCACTGCATGCGTGGTTGCTCGTAAACCGTTTAGGTGAATGAGAATGTATGTGTGTGCTCGTTGGTGCATACGTACGAGTTTCCGTGTGTCTTTGTATAACTGTGTGTGTGTGTGTGTGTGGGTGGGTGGGTGCTCTATTTCTGATCAGATGAAACACCTGCACATACTATTGTTCTGTTTGGGAAAGATGAGACTAGTTTTAGTCCCTGTGTGCCATGTGCTTTATTCTTTATGTGTGTATGTGTGCGAGGGACCTTTGTTTCTCCGACCCAATACACTGTTGTCTTTTTTGCTGTTACCTAATTCGTCAGCAAAGAGCTCATGTAATCTAGTGACACGTCTAGCGGCATAATAAATTCTTAATGCACTGAATCGATACATACAGATCAATCAGAGCAAGGGTTGAGGGTCAAGAGTCTCCCGTTGTGTTGAAATTCACTCGAAGGCAGGCGTACTGTATCTCCATTCATCCTCACGCATGCTGCTTCCTGCTTTTACTCTTTTTTTTTTTTGTCCTCTGTCTGTTTCTCTCTCTTCTAAGCTCCACTAATACAGCTTCTCTATCCATCTGATTCCGTCAAGGACAAAGCACAGTTCTGATAGGTTCCCATAGTAACAGAGTATGTGTTGCTGCTTTAGGGGGCTTTTGTGCATCGTCTTCTTCGGCGGGGTTCATATAAAATCTCCGGGCTGACCGATAGCTTTCGTTTTCCACAACCTCGAGCCGTCACCCTGACCTGGAACCCCGGCAGCGGTTCAGATCATCAAGCAGTCGTCTCAGCATTGTATATCAGGGAGGTCACGCTCTTCTGATGAGCGAGATCCTCCATTAGCATGATACATGCATCTGCTGACAGGGAAAGATTCGTATAATCATCACGCATAGTGTTTTGCTGCGCCGCGTGTTTTACTAAGTCGATCGCTTGTACTAGACCGCCTCCTCCACTTAAGAGCTAATGGACGACTAAATGTATCAAGGAAGGATTTAAGTGATATCAGATGGCATAAAGGAACTGTAAACAGGCAGTGCATCTGGGTAAATTATGTACTACCTACACACTATGTCTAAGAGATAGAGTTTGTTTCATAGTGCACACTGTAAGACTGACCTCTCCCTGCAAACATTTAAATCAATGGTATGTTTGATTCTTTAACATGAGAAAATTACAGGTAATAAAATCATTATTATTACTTATGGGCGTTTTTTTTAGCAGTTAAACTACAATAGTAATATTTCCTGCCTTGTTTTTATTATTTAGTAATGTGTGTGTGTGCATATACATATATATTAGGGGTGGGCATCGATTATTTTTTTTTAATCTAGATTAAAATGACTCATTTGAATTCTGCCAAAGGCATTCAGAATATGTGTGCTACCTAAATAATAACTAAAAGTAAAGCCCTATTCGGACAGGACTAGTTTTACTGGGAGTCGTTAGAGAATGTTTCACAGACATACTTGGTGATTTTAATCCTGTCCGAATCTGCCATGTCTGTGTTTTTCTCTCACAACCTCTGTGATAATTCTAGAGTCTGAATGCGATATCTGTAAGATTATTTTTAAAAAATGTGTTTCTTGTGTTTTAGCCAATGTGATATGCAACTTTGTGAATAGATTAACAGCGATATTTTTTTTTTTTGCGCAATAAGAGTCTCACGTTAATGCAGCAAGTTAACGGCCCACCACCATATATTATATATTATTAAATAGAGCTGTCAAAGGATTGATCATGATTAATCATGATTTTTCTTTATATAATATATTTGTATGTACTGTGTGTATTTATTAAGTATATATAAATACAAACACATGCATGTATATATTTAATGAAAATATGTTATGTTTATATATTAAATATATTTAGATATAATATCAAATATAAGAAAATAAATATATTTATGCATTTACATGTAAATACTTTCAAAATATATACTGTATGTGTGTGTTTTAATATAAACATAATAAATAAACAGCATACACACATATATTATGTAAATACAGACTTTTATTTTGTAAGTGGTTAATCGTGATTAATTGTTTGACAGCTCTGTCAAACAATTAATCACGAATAATTGCATCCAAAAAATCCTAGAAAACTGGCCTAATTTGCATCCTCTGTTACCTTTTTTTTTATAATAATAAAACAACATTATTCCAAAAATACTACTGATTAATCTCAAACCAGAATATGTTTTAAAGACACAGACTTTAATGCTTTTAGTCATTTTGCATGCACTTTAGCGTTCCACAGCTAATTGCCAACATTTCACACAAGAAGAGCTTGTGGATGTTTTAGCCCTGACTTGAACAGAAAAACAAGATGAGAAGGAGTCAAATAGTTCAATCCCTCACTCTCCTTGCACAATTTCGTTCAGTTGTTCTCTGCTTTCTCTATATTTGGGGCAGAATGTGCACCTGGTGACTATTCAGAGAGATTTTAAACAGCTTGTGCTGCGAGTTGGCTACAATCAGAGGTTTTTTTAATTTCTATTTTTTTTTTCTAATTGTACTTTAAACATTAAGGGGCTGTAAAGCAGGAAGCACGTCTCTCCAGAGAACAGTGGTCACCGCATTGGCAGCTCTGACCTTTATGACTGGAATGGAAGATGCCTGACCTGACAGCCCCTAAATAGGGTGAAAAGTTTCAATTACTATAGGGACAAACACCTACATATACACACACACAGGTCAGACCGTTTTCTGAAAGGTAATCCAGAACAAAAATCCTCCATTGCCACATTGAGCTGAAAAACACTAGCAGGTGCACAGATTGCATGCAAGAATTAGTCATAATGGCTGACTTGTCATTACTGGACTGTTGAGCACGCACATGCTGGTCAAAAGTTCATATTCATGGGTTGCACTAACATCCCAAGAATGTCATTTTAAAAGAATGTTTCAAAATATTTTTCAAAATGCCTCAGCATTATTTACTCAACCGTTTTAGTAACACACACAAAAAAGCAAACGCTGACAATGCTGGTGATAATAATTGGCAGAAAAATCAGTTAAAACCACAAAAAAAATCAGTCAACAGTTGATAAAAACATGACTAGTGTAGATCGATTGATAAACAGATCATTCTTGAGCTACTCATTTTTGTTAATCAGTAAAACTAAACACTTGAAATATACTTAAATATATCAAATTAAAAAGGTTTGAATTGGGAGGCATGCGTCGATATCTACCTACACTCAGCATTTCAATCTTCAGTTTACTATTTGGAATAATAATTGACCGCCGTGCAGTCACGTGGTTCATTGAGCTCTCCATAGTTCCAAAAAACTCTGCGCTGTCAATATGTTTGAATGGGATTACAGCAGTTTCAATATATTTGCAGCGCTTTCTAGTGATTTTTAACACATCATGTGCATTGATTGTGTATTGATAACTATGCTTACTATGTTTTACAATCTTATTTTAATCTGGAGAGTTATAAAGAGACAGCAATAATATTTTTAATATGCTTATTATTTATATTACAATTAGAGTAGCATTTAGGGTTAAAATCGAGGGGTTTGGTGGCCAGAAAAATAAAATGCCATGGTTTAACCACTACATGCCGGTATGGCTGTTAAATAAATATTACCTACATAATAGCGGTCATAATAGCTTATTTATTTATTTGTTTTGCTTTAAGACATTATCAAACACTCAAAGTTTGCTTTTGTAAAATGTTGAATTTAAATAGTGTAATTATACCCACATCCCAGTATAATTCTATGACATTCATGTATAAGTGAAATTAAAATAACGTTTAGAATACACAAGGACACCAACTGCGTTCAGGGAAACTCTTTCTTGCATTGCTTTAATTGTCAGTCTCCAGCAAAACTAATTTAACTTCCTACAAGGAGAGAAAGATTGCAGAAAGACTAATAGGAACTAAAAATATATGATAACTATCATCTGGTCATGATCGCTATTGAGGTGTTTCTAAATCCAAATACAGCATAACTGCCTATTATCTAAAAATAAACATTAACTATAACGAGTTTCATTTAATACAATTAAATAAATAATTAGATAAATAAATAATGTATTCAAATGCTGTAATTTCCTCTGTAACTTTCTGGTCAGAGTGCTTGAGAAGCTGGAAACTTCAGTGCTGGAACTATTAGTTGTTTGGAACTATTGGCCGCTCCATGACACGCTTTACTTCCGCATTCTTGAGTTCCTATGGAAGCCTATGGGAGTGTCGCAACTGATCCTCAACAGCTCTGATCGCATCATACAGCATAAATTCAAATGCTGACTTGAGTCTATATTCGACTATACTTGAAGCACACTTATCCAAGGTCTTGTCATTACCTTTGTCATTGTGACCCACTTATAACTCAGCCCTGACTGACAGCATGACCTTTTGACCTCTCCATGCCCAAGCGCCCTGAGGTAAACAAGGGCACTCAGAAGAGGGCAACGACAGCCTGACTGTCATACAGCTGCCTTTCTTCCAGAGGCCGCATGGTTTTCCAATTATCACAGCGTATGATAACCAGAAGGCGCTTTACTGTCACCTCAAATCAGTAAACAGCATCACAACACTCGTAGCCAATTGGAGTCAAGAGCAATCAAATGCCATTTGACCCACCGTGATACACATCGGCACGACAAACCCTCTCAGCCTTCCACATGGAAAAGCGAAATATTAAAATCTGTTGCTCAACATTACCTGAACTTTCCAGACTAAACACAAACAGAAAAGTTCAATGACTTGCCTGTTTTATCACCCCGAGCAAACTGTGGTTACATCACCGGACTTCTTCAGGCATAGATCAACATTTGCCACCCACAATACTCTAGTCCAGACAGACACAACAGTTCACACTCTACCTACGGCCCAGCGCTAACCACATCGACAAACACACACCATAACAGACGTGACTGCACCACACCCTGAATCAACCAACACACGTTCAACTTACTTTTACACACTCTTCTACAATTTGCTCAGCGTAGCTCCCTCAATTTTGTTGATCCACTGGCAGGCTTGTTCAGTGCCTGATGGTTATCAGCGTTTTATACATCTATTTTTACGGTGCAAACTATGTACACTAACAAACAGCTCTTTGAATCCTTTGCATATGGTTGAGGTAGACTGAAAGAAAGAAAAACAGAAGAGGTCTGGCCTACAAAAAGAGTGCCACACAAGAGAACGTATACAGCACATCGGGCCTGCCTCTGAAACCTCCAGCAAAACAATGCATGCGCTGAAGATGACTATACTCTAAAATAGATTAGAAAGTGCGTTCTACTTTTACTATTTTCGGTTCCTCTTTTCGATTCCAGTCCTGCATATTCATTTTCTTTGTTATCTCGAACTCAACCCTGACCAAAGTTGACTGCAAGTTCATCAAAAGCGACTGAAAATAATGAGAGGCGAGAAATACTTCCCAAATCGGCAATGATATTCATCATTCTTATAATGAATAATTAGTCCAACTCAATTACCTGCTCATTAATTATTCAGCCCTATTAACAAACCTCGGAAACTGCAGTTTAAAAAAAGCGCGATGGGTTTCGAGTAACGCACCCTTGTGCAAACGTTTCTGGAGATGCTTTGCCAAACACACAGAAACCGATGATGTCACCGATTTGCAAACTTCGGATTGAAGCAGCTGCAAGTGCCGCATAAACACCTGTACTCATTTTGCCACACCGGGTCTCAAACACATCTTAAACATACTGTACCCAGTGTTTGGTTTTCTTGTCCTGACGGTCCCGGGAATCTAATCCAGGTACACACCCTCCTCACACACCCTGTTCAGAAAGAGAAAAGATAATGTCATTAGTGCATGCAACACTGGTTTTATTAAAGCTCACTCACCAACAAAAAATGTACAGTGCAGCAGTGTTTAATATGCCAGGCCATCTAGCACACAAGTTATCTAGAATCGGGCATAGTATCTGTTTAATCACTACACATTACCAGCAAAGGTATGTCAGTGGGTTAACAAACTTGTTCCCGTAAGCTACTAAACTTGTGCAAATGTCTCCAGCATGGCTCAGATCCCCTGTCAATGCCCGCCAACCAGCTGTCACTTCAACCTGACTCCATATAAGACTTAAAAACAAACAGCAAAGCAGCAAGAAACCACAAGCCACAGCACAACCAGCATTTATTACTTTCATTCTCATTCTTTTTCACCGCTCCTTCACTATCACTCCCTGGCTGGGTCAACTGCTCACCTGACATGGCATCCTTTAGATCCTCAGGGGCTCCGAACCTTTTTACTCTCTGCTGTGGCAGTCGCGCAAGCCCGTACAATCACCATTCGCTCGCGTTCTCTGCGAGAAGCTGTTTCCCTACCGCTGTCTGCAGCCTCCTCTCTCACTCTCTCTCTCTCTCTCTCTCTCTCCCTCCTCCCTCCCTCCTGCTCACTCTTTCTTTTGGTTGCTCCCACTCCTGCTACCTTCACTTGCTCAGAGAAAGGAGCAAAACAGTGAAAAAAACGATCATGTTTCTTCGGTGTAAGCAGCTGCTCTCTGATTGGCCGGACGGTCCGAAGGAGGCGTCAGCCACGGCGATGGCTGCAGGCATTAAAATAGGTCTCGCCTTGCCCTGCTGCTGCAGAAAACGAAAGAAAAGAAGGGCAGGAGTGAGAGACTACCTCTTTTTCAAAGCAGGAAGGAGGGGAGGCCGTGAGTATTTCCTGTTGTGCAGCTGAAGCGAGCGAGGACGTCACGCGGCAGCATTCGCACTCTGGCGGGGTGTCAACACAGACGCCGGCTCATCTTGACACTTTTAAGACGATATAAGGATTACAACACACACATGTAGATTCCTCCCAGCATCTATACCAGATTCAGTTTTGTGTTGTGAGTTAGAGAGCTAGTTTTATTACTGCCGTGAAATAGTTAGTATTACTGTATAAAATGTTACAAGGACATTAAAACCACAATAAAAGAAGCACCTCCGCCAATCGCTCATCTCTGATTGTCTTCAGCAAGAAATCGGCCCCAAGCATGTGGCTACTCCAGAATGTATTTCCCTCCTTAACCTTGTATTCTCGAGCAGAAATCCAATTATGTAACCTGAAGCAACAGGTGGAAAAGCACAACCCAGATGCTGGCATTAATTCTGTCACACTGTTTAAGCGGTGATACGCCTCAACTGTTTCCTTCCATACCAGCACCATGAGAACCAATCCTTCCCCTCATCATGCATGCAAAAACAACAGTCGCCCACTGCACAATTTAGCATTTAACCACAATTGGTGCATGTCAGTTTTCCTGTACCAAAGAACGAATCATGCCACTAGCAACCAATCACAAGGTCATGGGTTCAAGAGATTAAATGTATACCTTGAATGAAAGCATACGCAAGTTCATAAATGTAAATACAATTTCAGTTCGCAGTTACGTGTTGACAATTAGGTGTAAAAAAAATGATCACTTAGAGGTTGCTAGTCAACTTCACAAATAATTTTACAGTAAATGTCAATTTAATATGAAAATTGTAAGTAAAAAGACTGAAGTAGTAAAACGTACACCAGTAATCTTAATTTATCAATGGCATGAGCCCTGTTAGACTTGGAGCTAGTGCCTTGTGTAGCCAATGACAGTGTGGTTTGACTAAGTGCTAGAGAGTGACCTTTGCCTTTCTAAATTTGTGCTGAGGGTTCTCTGCATTTAATGGTTTGGTTTGCACCGAGGAACAGGCTGTCACAAAAAAAAAGCTTGTTGAAATTCCCATCAAAGTGGCACTTAAGAATTTGAAGCCTAAGAATATGCTTCCCTAATTCCAGGAGCCCATTTGTTTATGTTGGCATGACTGAATGAAAGCCATTTCGAGAGGTAAATCATAAATGTGTGTGTGTGTGTGTGTGTTCAAAGTAAGAACATAAGGTGGGTCAGTTTACCTTTAAAAGCCACTCTTCATCAGAAACAATTACAAATAAATTGCCAGAAAGCCTAGATGTGTCAAAGCTCAACACAGAATCAATGTGATTGATTCTGTTGTGGAAAAAATGCGCAAAGACATTTGTCAAACCTCCAACTCTGTCTGTTGCTTCTTGATGGATAGAACCCAGGTGATGGAAAACAAAATGATGTTTATGTATCATATGTCAGTGTCAAGAGGCACAGTGGGTGTGTTTATGCATTGCACTGGACGTATATATCAAGCCAGTGCAAAGGGCAATGGCTCATGTATTTGGCATAGTCAAATAAACTAATTTGCCTGATGGGTTGTAAATACTTGGCTACACCCTTGGCCCTGTCTCTGCTGGTGTGCTTGCTTGTTACATAACCCTACCGCCTATCGGATATACAAAATATACTATCTCATATTAAACATGGAAGAATAGAACAGCACACATTTTTCCTGTTGCTCAAACAGTAGTGCATTGTACCCGCAATGGCAAGATCATGGGGTGTGATTTCCAGCGAAAGCAAGAACTAGGAAAAAAAAGAAGTAAACGTGTACCTTGAATGCAATGAAAGTCCCTTTGGATGAAAATATCTGCATTAAGGTCTGCAAAAAGCAAAATGTTGCTCCCTAAAACAGAAAATCATTGTATATTTTAGAAATCTTCTGTGCAAGGTAATATATGACCTAAAATTGCAGGATACTTTAAATATTTATCTATAATAACAGTATAGCCTCAAACTAAGCTTTGCATATGTGTGTATGCATATGTATGTTTTGCATAAAAATCAACAAAGAACTGAAATATATTATTAGCTGTCAATCTGGAAAGTGGCATACGTTTGTGTGTACCATTTAATGCAATAAATGTTACCACATTAAAAAAATAAAATAAATAATTCCATCCTATCACGGCATGGTCATTTATAGCAGGTGCCATCTGACTTGAGCAACAATCGCACGTCGAGAGTCTCCCTCGAAGGGCCCTTCACTGACTGAGAGCGCGTCATGGAACATTCCCGGAACGAGCCAAAGTCCCACCCACCTTCTCTCCAGCTCACACACATACACGCGCACAGGCGGTGTGTACATGAAAATACAGATCACAACATTACCCATGCTGAAAAAAACGAACGGTCTCCAACAACACAAACAACACAGACCCTTCAACATCAATGACATTCGCTCTCAAGATAGCTATTCGTCTCGCTTTTCGCACTAGCCGTGCAAATTCCTTAGGATATTACGCAATATTCACTATCTCCAACCAGGCAAACGGGGTATTCCCCACATGTCCCAATAAGCGGAGGAGACCCATCCGCTACTCATTCTCTCTTAATCGCGCTTTCTAAAGAATGTCACTCCCTGAAATTCTAAGAACAAGGTGTACAAGACCAGAACTTACCGGTAGAACGTTTTCAAATCCGCCTACAACATTCCAAAAGAGTGTCAAACGCCGCTGTCGCTTCAACCTCAGACTGACACAAAATATCACTTCAGCTCGAATTGTGACGCAACGACAACGCTGCAGACGCCAGGTGTTGGAGTACAATGCAGTGCGTCTTTGCTTCAGGAAGAGATGAACGTGAGTTAGTCCGCTTCGGCTGGGGGGCCAGACGGGGTTATTCCTAGCGTCGCTTCCCAGAATAGAAAAGCGAGAGTGAGAAGGAGAGAGAGAGAGAATCTGCGCGCGTGTGTCAGTGTGGTTGTGACGTCATCGGATCCCCCAGCGCGCGTCCCCGTGGAGCTGCAGGGGGGGAGGGGGGAGTGGGGTTGACCGAGACTACCCGCCTGCCTGGCCTCTTCCTTGTCTTGATAGAGGAGGGAACTCCCTTGGTGAAATTTCTCCAGAACGAGCTCCTCTGACTCCAAACCGCGACAGATGTCTTGTGTTCCTGCAATTTGATGCATCAGGGCAGTGCGAGAACGCGCTGTGACATTAAGTCTACTTGACTTGCGCTTATTGAGTAATAGAGTAAGATATCCTTCTGAATTGGCTTGAGTAATATTAATGACAAAATAAAATGTATAATCAGTAACAAGATGTAAAAGCAATCCTCCAGGAACTACTGCACAATATGTAACGTCTTCCAGTGTAATATTGTTCTAGAGTTACTAAAATCATGGCAGTGACCTGTTTTCCCTGCCTCCATGCATGACACAAATTGTTTAGGAAAGAAAAACTGTAGGGGGTAAACATAGAGACACCTAGTTTTGCATCATTGACAGTGCACACACACAAACACGACTGACAGATAATAAGTCAATTACTTTCCAATATTAGCTACTTAAATGCCTCAAATGCAGGCTTTTTCTGACTTAACCAGAAGTGTAAAATTATATACATGTAAATATGGTAATTGTTCAACTGTATGTAGGCCTCATTTTAGCCCCACGTATAGAGAGATCGTTGAAGTAAATTTTATTTTTACTGTTCATAATTTTTCTTAGCTCTATAACCATACTGTTAATTTCTTGTGTGAGCACGAGGGGGGCTTGTTTATAAAATGTTGTGCAGAAACCATCCTAAATTTGACCTTACGATCTTCTCTCAAATATGCGTACAGTGCAATTCATAGAATTAAAGTACGCACAGAAAACGCATGTACAGTACGCCTCTCTTTCAGATGTGAAATCTATGAATCACGAATGACCTTGAATTTGCCCGCGACTGAATGACAAGAAAGCTCAGAGTCACACAAGAAGTAGTGTGTACACTAAGCACTTTTCCACATCAAAACCAGTTTTTCCAAATACAAACGTTGGCGTGGATAAGCGCATACACTCTCTAAGATTAAATCTGAGCGTACGCACACTTTATATGTGGCCCTAGATTTTACCTACATTGTAGCTACCGAAAGTCCTTGAAGGAATCCAACGAAAGCTAGTTTGAGGCTTTAGTTCAGGGGTAGGAGATAGAAATGATCATTAGCTTCCTGTAAAATCATTAGAAATCAATAGAAAGTCCTGTTTGTGATTTGGAATGTACATGCTTGTCTTGCCGGCAGAGGTGCATTTGTTCTGTATTGTGTTAAATGGATTACTGGCTAGGTTAGAGTGGCTTACGTTTCCTTGTGATCACATCAGCTGTGACCTGGAGTTCCCATCGCACTGGCAATAGGGAGCTCCTCTGTAATCCTCAGCAAGGGCATCCCCAAAGAAGCACTGGCATCTGAGTCACTCAAGCATAATTGACAGCGCACAGACATAAATCAGCGTTGCCGGACGAGCTTAGACTTCACAGTCAATGGCGCTTTCCCGCAGGAAATAAAGAGGAAATGGAAATGTCTGCACTTGACCCAAAGGGCATGTTTCATCTACATTTATCAAGTCATCTTGTTGCACTGGTTGGCGTTTGCTGCTCGCGAGTGCCTGTGCTCTGGTGTCTGCGTGCATTGAGCACACAAAGTCATTTTCTCAAGGACACGAGGGTGCTCCCAGCAGCACAGAGCAGTTCTCAGTTAATTATCGGCGGACCCGATAAAAACACTGCTCCATGCTATTATAATAAATGTTTGAATGTCATGAATCACAATGCACTTTTATTTCCCAGAAGTGATCACCACCAGACATTCCTAGAAGCAAATCGTAACTCCCATGACTGTTATTATTGAAGCATATTTTTTATCCTCCTCCTCTGCATCTTCATTTATTTACTTCATTTACTGTATATAAGTCTGATAAATGGTACATTTATACAGATGTAGTTATACTTTATTGTTTAAAAAGAAATGAAGGGATGGTCTGTTGTGGTACAGTTTTTTTGTATGTGAACGTGTGCATGTACATAATATTTGTATGTATTAAATATTCAGTTCTGGATGACAAGTTAGACTTATGAAGTTGATATATATATATACTATAGTGAACAATACAATACATGATGCATTCAATTGATAAACTATTTATTTTTAGAATTTACTATATAGTAAACTATTTAGTCAACATTTGAATTGGATAAAAAAAGAAAATGCATTTAGGTTTTATGTTTTAGGACAAATTTAATGAAAGATATGATCGACTTCAAATGTTGACTACTATGTAGTACTATGTCTATGTGTGTTTGTGTGTGTATAAAGTTATATATATTTATGTCTTTTTATTTTTTATACATGCTGTTCCTTTCTGAAATAAAGCAGATCAGAAATGTTTATTAATAAATAGGTAATCCAAGGCCACAATCTCCATAAGTAAAATGTCAAAACAAGCAGACAGCTGCAAACTTCCTCATGCTTTCTTTGAGACACAGCAGTCCCACTTCTCTTCACACGTCAATAATCTGAGAGTCACGTACACACTCTCACATCTATATATATATATATATATACAGTATATATATGACACAGAGGAATATAGCCCAAGGCTGTATCTATTTCTCCAGTAGAGATGGTGTAATATTGCTTCAACAGCAGCCATCCTGCCAGAGTTTACACAGAGGGATCTGCCTCTCCCTTCTCCACTCCCAGTTTTACCCCCGGTAATCTATGACTATTGTGCGGCTTTCACATCCCTGTGATTAACCTCATACTCAGCAACACGTCATTCTCAGGAATCCCAGAGCTTTTATTTCTGCTCTTACAGTACTGCCAGGAAATTACATAAGAATATGTTACACTTGACAAAGGTCAGGTTGTCTGTGCGATAAGGCAGGGCACTAATGTGTGAATCCTTGCCAAAGGACTCCTTTCATCTCATGTACCTAAGTTGTAAAACTGCTCCGTCAAACTGACAAAGACCTGGCGAGTAGACACGCCTAAAGTCTCAGAGTCCATACCATTTCAAATACTCCTTTGTTGGGTCTGCTGACTATAAAGAGAATGCCGCTATGGTTCATTTGATTGCTCAATGACAAGATGTTACCTGACATGCTTTGTAATGTATCACAAATCTGAATTAATATCTGTTGAAAGAATATCAAAAGTGTCATCTTTAATGATTCATTTTTTTCAGATACTAAGATTTTATCGGTTTAAAAAATATAGAAACATAGCAGTTTGGAAATCGTTGTGAAAGGTAATTTTCAATGGCGGTCATACTTTAAAAAAGAGGCGTTTGAGGAGCTGCCTCAAGACCTCTGGTGGTTGAGAATGATATTGCATTATCTCAAAAAGCACTAAATTCTATCCGATTTTTGGTTGTTTTTTTTCTCCTTTTTTGGGTGGTGGGGGGGGGGGGATTTCAAAAAACTAATATTCGTTTGAACTTTCTATTCATCAGACCAAAAATCCTGGAAAAAAAATTATTGTGGCCAAAATATGACGCAAAAAATTTAACAGCAGCTGAAAATTCAGCTTTGCAATTAAGAATAAAATAGTATATTTCAACAGAAAACAGTTATTTAATAGGAATAATATTTCACATTTCTATTGTTTTTATTGTTTATCTAAATACAGAGTATGAAAAAAGTCTTACCGCCCCAAAACATTTAAACAGTATAAATCAAATAAAATAAAACATTTACTTATATAACAATTTGCTAATTTCCTATAATATGATATTTCAGTTGGTACTATGCCCTGTATGTTAGCATTTAGTTTGACCCCTAACTGTGTGGTCAACCTCTAGCTGTAGAGTACACAGAGTGCCTTTTAATTACTTTCTTTTTCAATATGACTTTCAGTGTGTGCTTCCTCATCCCCAGAACGTTTTCTCATTTTTCAAGACCCTGGAGACCAAACTGAGGCCCCTGTAAAAAGGCGGTTAACATGTTTTCATGAGATAAAAAAGCGCAGTGATTGCGGACTCCTTCATCCCGTGAGACCGAAGCGCTGTGCTTGAAGTTAACTACTGACAGAAAGTGGTAAAACATTGATGCCTGGCAGAACACAGGTTTTCCACAGTGTACTTGGCACACGTGGATTGTGTGTTCATGTTTTGCCACAGATCAGGAAGGACATCATTCACAATTAAAATGTTTTAACAGTCACTGGCCTATTTTTGACTTTTACCTGCCTGTCAAATGTTATATCCAGTTAATATATTCAACTAAAAAAGCTTGTTATCTAAATAAAGTCTCTTCATAGAAGACAACACTGTCGCACTGAAGCACTGAAGACTGCTGATATAGTCTTAAAGCCAACATCAATGAATAAAACACTCTTGGCTGAACACTAAATTAATTCAATAAAATCAGTGTATCCATGCATATGATATAATACAAGACAATAACCCAAAATTATATCTCCCTCCACAGATATATTTTTTTAATGGAAATATACTCACCCTCAGGCAATCTATGATGTAGATGACTTTATTTCTTCATTATTACAGAAGAACATACAGTATTTCATCATTTAATCACCAATGGATCATTTTCCTTTGCATCAAAATGCTCCAATATATTTATCTTTAAGGCTTGATTTGTGCATATTTCTCTCTTCATTCAGACTAAATGACAGCAATGCAATGGATAGAATACCAGTATTTTATTTGGAAGTGATGGTTTGAAGTTCTAAATGATGGATTTGTTTATTATGCCAAGTCTGTGGATAACTTACATTACTTGTGGCTTTCATCAGCTGGACTCATTCTGACGGCACCCATTCACTGCAGTGGATCCCCTGGTGAGCAAGTGGTATAATGCTAAGAGGGTGAGTACATTTGTAGCAAATTTTCATTTCCGGGTGCGCTTTTGCTTTTATTTAATAGTTAAGCAATTTATTGCACTTTCATTTAACAGCCTGCATGACTGATTCACCATCTAAAATAAAAGCCAGTAAATACATTTGAAAAAGTTTGTGTGCTTTATTTTTAAACAAAAGTCTGGTGAGTGACCTGTTGCGAACAGCTAAACAAATGAAACAAATCCATCAATGTAAGGTTTCGAATTATTCTTATTCAGTCGCAACATCCAAAAGCATCTACGTGTTATAATTGCTCATAATTCTGTTTGCCCAGCTCTTATGCTGTCATGGTGGATGTTTGCGCTTTCTGCGCAATTTCTTCAAACCAGTGAAAATACAGTGTTTACACACCTCTCATCGGCCATCTGTCTTTTCACACCTCTCCATTATGGATACACACACCTTGCGCTTTAAATATCTCTGCAGGTGTGTGTGTGTGTGTGTGTGTGTGATCTGTATATTTGGACAGACTGTGACCACAGACCATAAATGTGGTGTGACTATGGAAACCCCACTGCTTTCGGTGAGCGTTTTATATACACACTGTATCATTTATTGCTTGTCAAGATGATGATGAAAGCCGCCGGCACAGTAAACAACACTCAAATCTCGAAGTCCACAGGGACAATTATAAACCTCACCACATGCATCATTCATTCTCAAGCAAATGGGCCATGAGAAAGATACAGGACGCAGACCAGCAAGGTTATGAAAAATTCATATTTGAAGAAATGGCTACCTGTCAAATCTTAAAAAATGATTTTGTAACAAATAAGATGCTTATTGATCAAAAATATCATAATGTCATATTTGAAGTACAATTTAAAATAACAATTTTCTATTTTAATATATTTACATGATTAGTGCACGTCACTGAATACCTGAGCTCTCGGTGAACACAATGTGACCACTGAAGCTCCTGCGGTCCTGCATGCCAACCTCCATCCAAAAATCTGATAATCTGTGTTGACGTTTTTTGATTAACCGTAGGACAGTTATGAAACGAAATTTGAATCTGGAGGCAATTGTAATGAATGAATAATATTTCCTCATTATCTGAGGGATTAGAGTGGGAGGTTTCTGAGAAGGGACATCTAATTGGCAGAACCAGGACAAAGGTAAGCAGGAGGTGGGCGAGCCGGCAGATTTGTGTGTTCGCTCTCTTCATTAGATTGATTGGGCAGACTTTGATGTCTGCAAACAAGTCCAAACATCAGTGCCGGCACCAGTGTTTGGTCCATAGCATTACGCTGTTGTAAACAAAACAACATTTTAATGAGACACCGATAGACCATTTATAGGCTGCTACAGTGCACTTTGCTACAATGTCACGCTGGTATACGTACGTAAGGGCAACTCAACTTAATTACCTGGGATCTTGTTGCAGATCTGACTAGAGATTGATAAGGGGGAAAGGGATTAGCATGACTTTCCCCACATGACCATAAACGTATCCAAAAGACAGATATATTGCTCTACGCGCCGTCTGTGAACTGCATTAAGACTTGCGGTTCAGTGTCTTAAACTCTCTTTTTAAATGTGGTTGAATGATGGTTGTCATTGCACATTTATTGCCTATAAGCTAGGCTATGAACTTTCTTAAGTTAACAGAAAATCGAAAGAGACATATAGAAAGCAGACCAGGCCAGCCACACAAGCCACAAGTCCATCACCTCAGCAGGCCTTTTTACAGCCCACTGCTTTTTCCTTCTGCTTTTACAAAAGGCAGTATTTCTTCATATAATTCATTATACACATGTTTGTTCTTGCATTACTTGATAAACTTGAATAATATAAAATTGTATGTGGCTCTCTGGTGCGTGAGTCTGAATGATTAATTGGAATGTTCAGTGTGAGAACGTTCCAAAAATAACCCATTCTTGATAATTCTCGTCCGTTTCTCCTTCTATTGCAGACAGTATAATTGATTATAAACATACAGGCTTTTCACACTTCACTTAACTCAGGTTATCATCCTTTTAAGCTCCGCTTTTAACCCCTGGGCGAACCCTTTATTGTAGTAAATGTGTAGTAATCATGTTTAGTGGCATACTGA
Source organism: Enteromius trimaculatus (assembly GCA_032361065.1). Lineage (NCBI taxonomy): Eukaryota > Metazoa > Chordata > Actinopteri > Cypriniformes > Cyprinidae > Enteromius > Enteromius trimaculatus. The sequence continues at coordinate 14,772,188 of JAUMHP010000076.1, forward strand.
TTATTGTTTGTACATTATAACAACACTAACCAATTAACACGGTTGACTGACCTGTGGTAAACATGGTTTTTGGTTTTATTTGTAGGAAAACCATGGATAAAAGGAAAGAACGTTTCACACCTGTAATTAAGAAGTGGCGTTAGCATCAACTTTTGCGCAAAGTTTAAAGGTCTGTGGCAAGACTACATTCAGCTACGACAGTAAACTAACAATAAATACATTTTTTCTACCTAGTTTGTGTTTTATTAACGCCTACACATAACCAAAACTAAAACATACCTCTTAAAATAATGTACAGTGTAATAAGAAACATGCTACTGTATGTGTGCATGCACCAGTAGCCACAGCTCGATCTTCTAACCTTCTAACCTTGACCGTAATGAATGCTCTGGGGCAGGGTTAGTCCAGCTTTGCGGTGCCATACACGTAAAATTAAAAAAAATGTATTTTTTAGAACTTTAAGGCTGAATGCCTAGCAGCAGACATCCAATCGCGGGCCTCATAGGCTGGACAAGTGACAGTTCAACGACAGTCATGAAAAAAGTGCGCGTTGTATGGTTTCAACGTTTGAAGTGATATTCAATGGTTAAGGAAAACGCATAAGTTGGAGTGATGAAGAGATCGTTTCTTTCTTACCCTTATGGTCCAAAACGTCCTTTCAGGAAAACGTGATAGTATAATCGGGAGTCTAAAAGAATAAACAGCTATATAGCCTTGTTATGTAAACAAATCGCATGCTTTGTTTGTCCAATCAGTGAATGACACGGCAAATATGCAAAGAAGAACAATAACCCAGAGTTTAGAATTTAGATCAATTAAATTAGAATTAGAATTAGTAATATATAGCCAAATGAACAGTGGAAATTCGTGAAATAAGATAACCCAGGATTCCATTTACTCCAGGTTCAGAATGACCGCAGGGTTAAGTGTGAAAAGCTCTATACTTAACATAAGTGTGTGAATGTATCCGTAATTTGACCAGCAAAATTCTAACAACTAACAGCAAATATAAGACGACAGCTGGACTTCAGTATTTGCATAAAGAATGTTTTTGTAAAAATGGGAATAATTATAACACATTAACTAATCCAGTGCTAGTTTCCAGGAGTGCTGCTGTGGTTCTGGGCCCCCTGAACAGTATATTGACTTGGCCCCCTTGGTAGAAATGTAATGTCTGTGTATTGATTGATTTGAGATATAGATTTAACAATTAAGCAGGATAACATACAGTCAACTGGTCATTATCGCAAAATAAACCCAATGAAAACCAAAATAAAACAGACTGCCTGGCCTGTTATTTACTTAGGAAGCATGTTTTTCAAATGGGGAGCGTAATCTGTGTTTTCACGACTTTTGGCACAGTATCTTACTAATAAACACACTGAGATCTACTCTTGCACATATATTGCACATGAAATCTGAGCTTTGCATGTCAGATAGCATGGGGCCAAATGAATGAGATGAAGTTTTGGGTTGCTGGTGAACCCACTCATCTAGAACCACATGCCTGATGCACTGTGAACAGTCTACCTCAGCTCTGGAAACTTATGCACGTTCCCCACAGCTAACCACAAACTGTGGAGCACTCCTGCACTCTGGCAGACCCCATCAAACCCCACAGTAGGTGAAGAGCCTGCACAGCGGTCAGTGTGCCTTATATTTTCTTTGCATTTTCTCATTTTGGTCATGGGGCTCAGGTTGAGTTAGATAAATATGAGGTTTTGAATATTTCAGGGGGGCGGGTGGATTTTACACATGTCAACTTCAGTGACCTGATTTGTTTAAGATATAAAAAGCAATAACATGCTGTTGATAAGTGGATTTGGCTGAGATAATATGCTATGTGAGTGACAGTAAGTCCAAACATGAAAGCGTCCGGTTTCATAACGCTATTGGAGATGACAGCTAAAATGGTGTATATTATGCATATTATCCTTTGATTTGAAAAATTACATTTTAAAAACTCATCCTGTCTTAGGTAATATAGTGATAGTCCAGTATAGTCCAGGTCACAGGACTCACACTAACCCCTGCAATGCTTCTTTAAGTGAAGGCAGGCATAGTTGTTTAATCCTCGTTCCTCCATCCTCTTAAATGGCTGGTTCTGGGAACCATTTGTGTGCCTGTGGCAAGGGATTTTCCACTGTAAACCTCTTTGGCTGCCGTATTGTATCATAATGCAGGTTTTACGGGAGCAAAGAATTTTGTCTGCTACTGTCTGACATCTTTTAAATAGTGATGGACTCCAATGGCCAGTTACTAGTTAAACTGCTGAGAAATTGGGTGGCGAGAAAGGGTTATGTTTTTGAAGAGTTATTTATGTTTCATTAGATTCTCATCGCTTCTATACCTGGTAAGTAGGTCAATAAATAAACAAATAAATAACGTCTAATGTATTGTTTATAGAATAAAATTAAGAACATTCCAAAAACATCAAAAGTACATTTCTCATACTAAAAAAAGTTATAAATTAAGTGTTCTGTTAATGTACACACACACACACACACACATATTTTAACATGTATATGCCTATACAGTGCCAAAAGTTTGGGATCAGCAAGATTAATTTATTTAATGAATTTTCAGCATAATTACTTTAGAAATCATTCTAATATTTGTTGGGATCTGTGACACCTTTTTTCAAGATTTATGATACACACACATAAATTTGTACTATATACTGTATATAGGCCTATACTGTATGAGATCAGTAGGACTTTAAATATCTTATATGCTCTTTATGGCTGCATTTATTGGATAGAAATACAGAAAAAACTTAAATTTTATGAAATATAATTGAAATTTTAGTGTTCTTTAACTTTTATTGTAACATTATCTGTACATTTATTCCTGTAAAGCCAAGCTGAATCTTCAGCATCATTAATCCATCCTTCAGTGTCATGTGATCCTTCAGAAATCTCTAATATTTTTTGGTCCTGTGATACTTTTGATAGTATTATTTGATATATGAAGATACCTTTTTAAAATAACGTTTTTAACAATTCTCAGAAATCGTGTTTACTCAATCTAACAGCTAACTAACACAATAAAACATAAAAAAA
>JAUMHP010000076.1:14775349-14785383 GCA_032361065.1 Enteromius trimaculatus
AATAACGTTTTTAACAATTCTCAGAAATCGTGTTTACTCAATCTAACAGCTAACTAACACAATAAAACATAAAAAAACGAATAAAATGGACGTTTGAACTTTCATTGTACAATATTCCAGAATACATTTTTGGATTTTTTCTTTTCTTTTCTTTTCTTTTTTTTTTGGTATATGAACATACACAAACTGCCTTCTCTGATAAACAACAAACTACAAAGTGTGACAACATGACCTACAATAGAGACTAAATGTTTCATCTAAACATTTTGTGCTATATTAGGACAGTAAACAAATACAGAAAAAGATTACCCTAGTGAAAGACAAGCGAAAAGTACAAGCAGAACAAATCCTCAAAACCCAATACTGGTACTGATCAGTGTCTCGGATACATTGAGCATGCGCGGACACAAAGAACAGCGACACGCGAGCAGCTCCGCGTAGCCAGCGATGCTTGTTACTATAGCAACGACCTCTCCCGCACATCCGCCGCCTCCACCAACGTCTCCTCCTCCCCACCGCACAACAGCATCCCTCTGTCAACAGGATATTTCCTAAGACGGAAATACGACGGGGAAAGGAAAATGGCGCTCATCCCATCACAGATCCTCAGAGTAGCTATACTCCTCTCTTATTTTTCCATTCTCTGCAATTACAAAGCCATAGACATGCCCGCGCATCAAACATACGGCGGTAGCTGGAAGTTTCTTACGTTCATAGATTTGGTAAGTGCATGTGTATCGTTCCCATGCATTGCCTGATGTATATTTATATGAGATCTCCATAATGCATTATGTAGACAGGCCCCAGTTATGCTGAAACGCCAAACGCAAATAGTCTTACGTCATATTTACTGAGCATTAAACGTTAATCACATGACGTAATGACTTTTTAAATCTCTAATGGTGATGTCATGCTTTTCATATCTCACATCCTCATTAATAATGAATCTTCTTCTGAAGGCTTATGCTGAATTAGGAGCAGTTCATGGAGGACAAATTAAGGGTCCATTTAAGAAGGCTATAAACTGAAGCATCCTTTTCTTTTGTTCTGGCACCATAAGGGACCGGTCTGTTAGAGTAAATGCAGGTCACATTAGGCGCCAGCAACTGCACGCACGCACATACGCATCGACTGTTATGACAGTCTGTGAGCCAATGACTCATGTTTTCCACATAAACAGAACATTTTTCCCCCCTTTTTCGAACTGTGATTTTTAATAGCAATAAAAGTTGTTTTGTTACACTTCAAATTTACACATCTGTTCCAGTGCACTGTTCTGCGCTTTTTTTTTTCTCATTCTTGTTTGGGAATAATCTCATGTACAGATACGTTCTGAGCAGATGTGTTCAGATTATCGTGGATTGAGCTTTTCAAAACCTTATGCTGTTTCATAACACTTACGATGTTTTCTCAGAATCCTTAAGTGCTTGTTTAAAAATGTAGTGCACTCTATTAACATATTGTGCAAACGTTTGGGCTCAGTAAGATCCTTTCGTTTAGCTGCAAGAATGCATTAGAAATCAAACAAAGCGACAGTAAAGACATTTATAATGTTATAAGATATTACAGCTTCAAATAAAACTATAAATCAAAGAATCCACATCATCCACATCAAATAAATGCACAAAAAATTAAAATTGTAACCTAAAAGATGACAGTTACAGGTTTATACATAAACACTTTAATTTTATATTAAGCACAAAAAACTAAACTCGCTTTCACCTACAACCATAAAGAGATAGGGAAGTGATTTATCGTTTGCGCTGCTTTGTGTAATAGTATAATGATTAATTATGACAGCATTTAAGGACCTCTGACACCACTCATAGCGTTGTTATAATGAACCTGGATGATGAGGCTGTGTGAAACTAATATTAGAACAGACGATAAACACATGTCACGTTCAGCGAGGCACATTATCTCATCTTGGCAGAAGAAATGCAAGTACGTCTGGATCAAAAACTTGCACTCAACTGATCTACTCCACCGTAGTACTGTTACTTTTATTAACATCCTAAGTAACCACCATTGTGTTAACTGTGATTTTAGCCATTTGTGTTTTCATCAGGCTTCATCAATTATTAAATACCAAGGTTCAGATTTGGCTTTCCATTCTCACAATAGGACACTTGAGGAGCCTGGCATATAATGGATCTCTATAAAGTGCCTGGTCAAGTGTGGCCGAAAGCTTTCAGTGATCCGACAACGAGATACCCGTGGATTAATTAGAAGAGTTTAATTAGCACAGATGCACAGGTTTTTTGAGTGCGTATCATTACTGTGACGAAAGGCAACCTATATTTTTGTGAGAGCAGTTGCTATCTTATATATTTAATTTTAAAATCTTTCATTTTAAGACAAATAGGGTTGGAAAAAGTCTGTTCACAATGGTGCATTTGAATGTATTGTGTATTATGCATTTGTAAGCCATTGCTTCTGCAGTATACTGTAGCGCTCTGTTGTTTGATAAGAATTGAGGTTTTCTAGCCCAATTATTATTATTCCAGCCTCAAACAAGCAATTCACTAGATTTCATGGAGACTTGAGTCTCAGTCCAGGAATCCTTGTGGTTGTTTATAAGCACAAAATAAGACTTTGAATAGCTAATAAATGATTTTATGCCTCTATTAGCTTCATGTCCCTGCACCGTGGGTGTTTTTTTAACTCTCAGATGATACGGGAAAAAGGATGAACATCAATTTTTAGCTCAGCTACAGCAAAGATCACAAGCAGCAGTGAGGGAAGAGTAAGAAAAATAGATCATTTTTGGCGGCTGGTAATAGGGATTTAAGATTTTTCCAATAAAAGATTGGTTTTGGACAAATCGAACATTTTTTATGAAGCCTTAGCAGGGCTTCTCCTGTCTTCAGACACCAGGAAACAAATTTAGGAGCAGAAAGATAATGAGGAATGAAATATTAAAGAGTGCATTAATGGGAGACTTTTTTGCATGCTGGATACCCATAGAGGAGATATAATAAAGAAACCCTCATAATTCCATAATGTCTTTCCATCTTAAATTAATGTCAAAGCAATCTCCTAACACTCTCATCACGAATGTTCGCTAATGGAAAATGGGCTAAAAAAAAGACATATTAGCTTAAGACAAGAAATAGGTTATGGAGGAAAGGTTGTGTATTAAATTATTCCAGTGATAGTTTTCGTGCAGCCTGTCATGCATTGTAACATTTTAAAGCTTGTCAACTGTATCTGTATATTGTTCTGTTTCCTGTGATGTGAGTTTGTTTTCTCTTGGAAAATGATGGCGCTTAGAAATACTCATATTCTATTTTGAGACCACCTAAGATGAATGCATAACTTTCATCAAGTTTCCCTTCAACTCTCTCTTGTGTTCCTTTTATAAAACATCTTTGATTTACATGTCAATGAAAGGCCTACCAAAAAAAAAAAAAAAAAAAAACAAACACACACACACACATTGAAATTGTATATCATTTATGTATTTAGAACAAAAACTGACCATCTTTTGTTTTGCCTGCTCTTTTTAGTTAGGGCCTAAATGAATATTTAACACAAAATTAAAAATTTGTAAGACATTCATATCCCCTCAGGCCATCCAAGATGAGTTTATTTAATATTATGTACAATTTAGCATTACATCACGTGCCCGAGAGTGGATTCTCTGCAGTGAATGGGTGCCGTCAGAATGAGAGCTCAAGCAACTGATAAAACCATTATTATAATCCACAAGCCAATTATATGTACTAATCTCTGACTTCTTGAACTCTGACATCTAATATCTTAAAAGTTATACTGTGAAATATTGTTACAGTAAAGTTTAATTTATCTTACAATGTCACAATGTAAACGTCTGAATATAACATCATTTTACTAAAACATTGCTTTTACAAATCTGATGGGACATGTGTACCATTTCTTCTGGGTATACTATATTACCTTTTCCTAACCAGTATGTTATGATTTACCATGTCAGGTCATTCAGGCGGTGTTCTTTGGAGTGTGTGTCCTGACTGACCTCTCAAGCCTTTTAACAAAAGGCAGTGCCAGTATGGAGCAAGAGAGACAGTTGAGGAAGCTGATTAGCTTACGAGACTGGATGATGGCTGTTCTGGCCTTTCCTGTTGGTGCGGTATGTATAAACCACCAATCAGATTTCTTGTTTTGCTTGTGTACACTGACTGAGATCTATAAAAATGCTCTTTATTTTGGATTTACATCTGGAGACTGTAAGCAGTGCTGCTGGCTCATTGAGGATATGTTGATGTTCAGATAAAATCAGTACTTAAAATCGACTTTGAAAATTGGATTGAAATTTAATAAAAACACCAATCTGGCCAATTTTTAAAGTGAGATCATGAAGTGAGGCAAGTTATTACTGTGCAAAGAAATCTTTTCACATTTCAGCTTTTATGTAAGTATGCATTGCATTTTTTTGTATATGGAAAATCAGCAAAAGTCATTGGCTGCTGGTGGTGACTTACAGTAAAGTTTGCGGTGAGTTTAAAGTGTGTGAACCTATCATAAACTCTCTGAGCCATCAAGTTCCATTGTTAATCTGTGGGAAAGAAAAAAAAAACAGTACAGTAACGATCATGAATGCAATACTTTGTCTGAAGCTGCCGCCCCCCTCCCACACGTCGTTGACATTAAGATGTCTGAAACCACAGAAAAACAGAGGCAACTATTCAAAATTTGGTTCAAGCTATCAATCAGTGGATCTAAGAAAGGAGGGTTGTAGGGGGTGCCAAAGCCAAACTTGCTGCATATATAATATCCTTGCAACTTTGCAGTTTAATACATTTATGGACATCTATCAGTAGTGTACAGTATATTTTTAACATTTTTGAAAACTCACATTTTTTTTATTTGATCGAAATATATTAATATTGTCAAATTTGGACAATATAGATAATGGTTTTATATTTAAATATTTCAAGCAAAATGGCGCATGATCCTACAGAAATAATATACTGATTTAGCTTACATCTCATGAAACCTGTCTTATTATTAATGTCAAAAACAGTTGTGCTGCTTATGTTTAGTTGTTGATTTATTTTTGTCGAAACTGATTCATAAAAAGTTCAAAAGAATGGTATTCGTATGATATAGAATTCTTTTTTTTTTTACATTATAAATGTATTTACTGTCACTTTAGATTCATTTAATGTATCTATATTATGCAATCCAGTTCAAAAGGTTACTTTTTCCTTGTTTTTGCAGGGCAGAATAGGTGCCTTTAGATCTGTATTTAAACCATCAAAACATTGAATCACCTGATTCTTTAAAAAGGTACAATAGGTGAACTGATGGTAAAGGCATGAGCCTGCAGGTCTGGTCAGACAGCATCTGTATTCTCTTAGCATACACAGCTATATTTGGCCACATCCACACATGCTGCTTTGCATAAAGGGACTACAGACACCAATACACATTGTCTTAAATGTAGAGCCTATATTTGTTTTGCAAATGCCCATCTATCTGGGACTGCCACAAAACCATCTATGCAATAAAATCCTATCCTGTGAAGTGAAGCAGGAAACACTATGTTGTTTCTGTTTTGTCTGTGTGTGTGTGATCATGTGTCCGTGATGACCATCAGATAATTTCATGGAAAATATTTAAATTCTGATCACAAATGTCTTGCTTTGTCTCTGGCTAAATAGCTTTTAATATTGCATGGCACAATGTTAGTAGGCAGTTTAAGATGTCAAATGACAGTGTCAAAGTGACTCAAACCTTAAGTGGAAAGAATATTGACTCTGCTCATTACATTTTAATGAAAGAGACACAGGCATTACACTCACATTGGAAGGAATCACTAATAATAAATGGCTAGCATGACTAAAATGGCTAAATAATAAATAAAGCAGAGTGTAAAAATGCTATATTAATTCTACATAATGCAAATAAACTATAGGTCAAAGGTTGAAAATATAAGACTTAATGCTCACAAAGGCTGCATTTATTTGATCAAATTATGCCTGTATTAAAATGATTTCTGAAGGGCATTGTGACACTGAAAAAAATCATCCATCAATGAGTATATTACATATATTACAATATATTTATAACAGGTATTTTAGATTGTAATAATATTTTGCAACATTTATATAATAAAGATAAGATATAATAAAATGCAGACTATTTTCAAAAACATTTATAAAATCCTAAATATGTTTAACTTTTGGCCAGAAGTGCATCTGATGACCTAGACTACATGTTTTTGTTTGTTTTGTTTTTTTCTCCACATTGTCTTTACTTTTGGGGAACTTCTGCAAAACATATAACACATATACATAATAATAATCAAATAAATATTAAATACAGTGTTTTATTTTTAAATATAATATTTAAAATATACACAAACATACAGCTTTGACCATTGCATCATTCTGTGGGTATTTGTAGATTGCAGATTCACAGCGGGACCTAACGAGATGGCAGACAGAGGAGGCTTCCTTGTTAGCTTGTAAAAAACCTAGCAGCCAGACAGTCATGATACAAACACAAAATAGATGCTTGACTTGGCCCTAGCCCTCAGTCTAAGAGCTGGGAATGAGGCTCAGCTTTCAGCCATCACAATGAGCATCATTAGTGCTGACGTTAATATTGGGAAACAGGCACTGCTGTGTTTGAGTGATATGCATACTTTGTTAGCCTTAGCCCAGGCTATTTCCTGGCACCTATTAGTGGTATATGTGTCTCGCTGATATTCACTCGATGGTACAATGAGACCAAATTTTGTGCCATCTGCTTAAAGGAATAGTTCACACACAAATAAAACTTTGCTGAAAATTAACTCAACTCCATGCCATCCAAGATGCAGATGACGGAACAGATATGTAAAAAAGTGACCATTACATCACTGGCTTACCAGTGGATCGATCCTCTGCAGTGAATGGGTGCCGTCAGAGTCCAAACAGCTGATTTAAAAAAATAAATTAATTAATTAATTACCATCCACAAGTAATCCACATGACTCCAGTCTATCAATTCACATCTTTTAGAATGAAATGCTGAATGTTTATAGTAAACAAATCCATCATTAAAGCCATCAACTTTAAACAGTTTTTTTTCCTGGCCATAATTCATAACAACACTTTCTTCAGTGAAAAACCCCGTCCCCTATTGTTATCTCAAATCGAAACACATTAACACATCTGTTCAGAACTGTTTGAACTATTTTTACTTATAAGTAATGCCTGATCTATGCACATTTCTGTCCTGATTCAGACTAGACAACTAAAGAAAGCAGTATTATGGAAAGAGAAATTGGATTTTAGCTGAGATTGAAGTTAGTTGAAAAAAAAAACAACACCTTGATGGAATTGATCTTCGATTTATTGTGGATTACGGTGAGGTTTTTATCAGCTGTTTGAACTTTCTTTCTGATGGCACCCATTCACTTTAGACCCATTGGTGAACAAGTGATGCAAAAAGAAACAAGCTCATCCTCATCTTGAATAGCCTGAGGGTGAGTAAATATATACACATATACACAAATATATACACATATATATATATATTGGTCTATCCACATTATTTTGCAACGTTTTCTGTGAATGTGACTTCTGATTCATTAGTTGCTCTAGGTAAATAAATAGAACTAAAACTATTTTAATTACAAACCAGTGTGTTTATGATCAAAATAATGCATTAAAATGATAACAAACACCACACTGCAATATCAAGCTGCATAATAAGAAGTTGTTGTAGAGCTTCTGGAAGTTGATGACATTGGAAGGCTTGCACATTCAAGACACAAATGGCCACATCCGCTCTCATGTTAAAGGTGGAAACAGTATGTCAGGCCTAGGGATGAAGCCTCTAGCTAGCTTGGATGGATAATAGAGAAGGAGCTTGTTATGTGGTTTATCCACATTGCCCAATGAGAACCGGTAAATCCAAATAAACCACCTGTCCGGCAATGAACTTATGTAACTTGGACTTTCAAAATGAAGGCCGACTTTTACTTGAAATATGCTTCAAAAGCACAACAGTTCCCTTTCACAAGGCCTATCCTCATAGTGCCGCCCGTTTATTTGGGTACGGCGACCATCATCCAAGCTCTTACTGGAAACAAGAATCCTGCAAAATAATCGTAGACACCCAAACCAAACAGAAATCTGTCACACCCATAAATGAGGCCCATTAATGCAAATACGTTTGAGCAGTTCAGGATTACAGCAAGGGAAGTGAAATTCCTCCTCTGAGAGCCTGGGACTTCAAACGCTCTTTCACGAGGCCTGCATGCTCCACACCAACGTGCTTGTTTTTAACAGCTTGTGTGATGTCCTCATCATCTTAACACTGTCCTTTTTCACAGAAGGCATCTGTAGCTCCAAGTAAGTGTTGGATAAAAGCAAGAAAAAAAAAAAAGAAGTCAGCTCTTAGGGATTAATTATGGTATACTGATATGAAAATATGAGCTCTGTGTGTTGGTTCGCTGTACTCGTGGCTGGTTTTAATGCTTGTCGTGGTTTTGCGCAGAGATTGTGTCCTGTAGATGAGGGAATCAAAAAGGATATTAGACAAGTTAGACTTTTCGGCATAATGAGATGTGCCGGCATGAGGCAGTCTGCCGGAAGACCTGCTGGGAATCTGGGGGTGAGGAATGGGCTCAATTTGAAGTCATGGCAGGGAGTGAGAGGTCTTAAAATGTTATGAAGTCTCTGAAGATAAAATGCAGTTGCAGTTTTCTCATTTTAGCTCATTTCAGAAAACTCTGGCACATGATAACGTACAAGAATCACATTTACTATTCTAATGCTTGTTCTGTGCTGAATCGTATAATCATGGGAAAAAGCATTAGCGTGGTTGGTTTTTAGCCTTAAAGCTGACGAGTAATGTTCAGAGCATGTTCAGTACTGGCCGTGTGACAGTAGTAGTGCTTCAGTAGAATATAGAGATTTTGCTGTAATCCAGCACTTTGGGAATGTTTACATAAGTTTTTTACTAAAAAGTTTTGAGTGGAGATAACAACTTTGTCAAAAACAATCCCCACACACGCAGATCCATGAATTCTGTGTTGTGCATGCCAGGCCAGTAGTTGGCGATATGACTTAAAAAAACACTACTTCCCTGCACACCAGTGTTGCCAAATCTGTTTTTTTTTTAGCGGAATTGGGCTACTTTAACACTGAGCATGTCTCAATCAGCTCCCTAGCTCACGATTCAGTAGATCGTGTACACAAGTTCAGTCACTGGTAAGTTCCCTGACTCAATGCACGTTAGGACAGTGATCACTCGAATTCCAGTGACATGATTACGTGCATTACCTTTCTAGCATTGTGTGTTAATGTTGAAATATTCTAAATAACGGTCCATCTTTTCAAATCTTCGATTGAGAGAGCCCTTAAAATGGTTGACTCCCTGATCAGTGCTCTTACTACTGAACAAGGAAGCTGATTGTTTCCATGGGTTGTTTTCTTGTCGGTGGGGGAAGCGACCCCCACAACATAACATTTAGTACCTGAAATGCAAATTTTACCAGGGGAAGCCCACCAAAAAACAGTTATTTTACCCTTGTGGAACATGTGTACTAGGGGACTAGTTTTGGGCTATTTGTGAGTAGCAATTGGGGGGTTTTGTTGTGAAAACCTGGTAACCCTGTTGCACACATACCTGTGGACTGAACAAGTAATATGCATGTGCATGACATCCCCATTTGTAATTAGACCATGCCATGCTGGTTTCGTCTGACAGGAGGAGAACCGGCCCCCAGACTGTGCACAAGTTACTCCCAAGTTTTATTTTCTCTCCATTTCTGTCACCGATGGAGGCAGTGTCGCCTTTGGCCTGCTTAGTTCGGGACACTTAATTTCTGTCAATATTTTCAGCTTGATTGCACAGATACTATTTGAACTAACCTGAGCGGGGGATGACATTACTGAATCAATGATTGAGTGTTTACTACTGTCCTCTAGCATTATCAACACTATTTATCTGTTTAATTGTGTAAAGCTGCTTTGACACTATCTGTTCCCTTGTCTGTCGTACACTACGACGTATGTCGTATCGACAGACTGGGTCTTATGCCTGAGAGCCCTGAA
>JAUMHP010000076.1:14785483-14795509 GCA_032361065.1 Enteromius trimaculatus
CAGTCTGTCGATACGACATACGTCTCCGTTCCCTCCATCAGGGAACGGGGGTTACAATAGGTAACCTAGACGTTTTGTATAAAAGCGCTATATAAATAACTTTAACAAATTTGCATTTTTGTAGTATACATGGAGATAATGGTATTGTTTGGTAATTTTTAGTTGAAAATGGTTTCATATGCCTCCTGTATTTGCAGCATTAACTTTAAAGAAAAAAAAAATAAAACAAGGCAGAAAAACTGAAGCAGAAATCTGTTCGGACACAGGTGTGGATATTAATTTTTATTAATAAATATAAGAAAAAATGTAAATAAAATCACATACGACACATATTCTACACATTGCATTAATATTGAAGAATTACTTTTAAAAATGTACTATGATACTGTGAACTTTAATATGGTGATACAATGTTTTTTTGCTTTAGGTTTTTGTTTTGTTTGATGATACATTTTCAGCATTTTCTTTGTTTTGGTGTGCAGTTTGTGGTGACTATGTTCTGGACGCTTTACGTGTACGACAGAGATTTGGTATATCCAAGACTCCTGGACAACTTTATACCTCAGTGGCTAAACCATGGCATGGTGAGTGGAAAATTGCTTTCTTTTCTTTCCAGAAACTACAAGACTGTAAAATATGTTTTTAAATCACTGCCATTACACATGTCTTTCTAAATGACCAATGGTATTATAAGTCAGAGAGAGAGAGAGAGAGAGAGAGAGAGAAACAAAGAAAGAAAGAGATAGATCACTCTAAGTCAGGTGCAAAAGAAAAAGCACATTTTGTTCTTTTTTCCTGAGCCACATTGACGTCAGATGTAAAAACTAGTCATTGTGCAAACGTTCATTTCAATCAGGAGGAACAAAAGCTTCAAGGTGGGGTTCAAGTGGCAGGTCTTGTTTTTTTGACAGGTGAATGTGATGTTAAGTGTGACAGCATTTTTAGCCGGTGTGTTATTCCTGTAGCAAATATACAAAAGTGACTGTTGGTAACAGACAGAGAATGTTTACGTCGACATATTGTCATGAATGCAGCATTATGTATCTTCAGAAGTGAGACTTCACTGCAATTAGTCTAAAAGAGTCTCTACAAGAGATATTTAATAACATAAACGCTTCCATATTGAATCCCTTTTTAATCTACTCAAGTGGCCTTGACGAAAGGTTTTGGGACCTGGAGGCTTCTGATAGATTGATAGGAAATACAACTCAGAATGAGGCTATTACTGGAAATGTGGTTGGATGTCTCAGTCGTCGCTAATCACAGGATGTATTCGGTTGACTTGGGTATAGCCCGGGGCCAATGACAACACACGTAGCGGTTGCTAGGGAAACATGTCTCGGTTATTAATCAACATGAATGTAACCTTTGAGCCTAATCAGAAATTGTCTCTATCTTTAATGTGCAGTGGCATTATGAAATCACATGCAATTGGATTTACAGCAGGGTTTTTAAACCTTTCAGCATTCGTTATTAATGCACATTAGACTGTACATGATTTTTAGGCATGTGCTAAAAATGCACATTTAATATCTTCATATTTTTACTAATGATTTTGGTGGACTGTGATCCAAAATTGAGACGAGACCTACTCTGTTTACAGGGAAAAAAACTACGATAAAAACTATGATTATTAATTGCAAGGATGGCAAGATCAAAAATGTTCAACCCCATATTCACACTACAGGCTGCTCAAAAATTATCAAGCATAATTCATTGTCCAAAAAAGTGCTCTTTCCTGCTGTGGACAATGGTTTTCTCCAACCAGTAAAGGAGGAGAGGTCTTGTGATCTGAACACAGTTGTGCTGCTGAGGACTGACCCACAGGAGAGAACTACCTTCCAGCTGAGAACAATTTGTGCTATGCAGAAAGTTCCAGATTATCTCGCCTGTGACTGAAAGAGGTTACTCCACTGTAAATATTTTGAAGCATTCCATGGTACCACATTTGTTTGTTTACCCACGCTGCTATGGCAACTGTCTTCTGTTCACTGGCTGCTCTGACAAAGAAACAGTGACTAAGCCTTGTTACAAAGTCGAGTCTGAGCTGTGGTCTGAACATGTATACTAGAGATTAACAATGTGACAGTTATGTCCAACATTATTCAAACAAAAATAAATATGACAAATACAAAAAAACGAGAAGCTTTTCCATTTAGACTGCAAAGCAACCTTGCATAAACAATAATAATAATAATCTTGAAAATGATGGAATTAACAAATAAATATGAAAAATCACAGAATTTCTTATAATTATAACAATAAAATTTTAATATTAAAATTAACTGAAACAATATATTTAAAATTGTAGACAGCAAAGCAACTACCATAAAAAAATATAATTATTATTATACTTTTCTTTAAATTATAAAAGCAATGTACATAAATTCACATAAATTATAAGAATGACATTATAATTTTAACAACTAAATATTTAAAACAGAAATTTGAAATGTAAAACTTTGGAATATTAACAATAACAATAGTATAATTATAACAACAACAACAACATTATTATTATTATTATTATTAAAATGTTATAATGAAAATATTGATAGATTTAAATCAATACTATTTACTAAATTAACTACAATTATAAGATTTTGTTTTAATTGTAGCCAAATGATCAATCTTAGTTATTATCAAATCCCATTTGCCTGTCAGTGAAACACCCACAGCAAGGCATTTATGGATCCTTTAAACCTTGATGCACTGAAAGAGAAAAGCTGTTCACAGCTTCCCTAGAAATTAGGCCACAACAAACTGTAATAGCACTGGACAACTGTTCCTTTTAAGTCATTCCATTTGAATACACTAGACATATTTATATTTCTGCTGGTGCATCCGACTAATGGCTACAAAAGTCCTTTGAAACTTTCAGGGACTCTCTAGATATATGCAGACGCATGCAAATATTTGCAAATATTAATCACATCACTAGAATTTGAAAACTCTGTCTCTGTAAGTGCAGACAGGAAGCGACATGAAGAAAGAAAAAATCTAAATAAGACAACAAAAAATATTTTTTTTCCCCCAAGTGACAAGAGAAAGGACGTTTTCCCTGTTTTGAAGCTGTCAGCGGTGTTGCTGTATATTCGGTAAGCCTGTCACGACTCATAATGTGCCACTTCAATAAGACTTAAAGAAACCGCTGCTAAACTTTCAAGGCATCATCGGGAGGCGGTTTACCTGCGTCAAAGTATCTGTGACAATAATCCCGTCTCCTCTTTGTAATTACTCTGCTGCGGAGAGAGGCCTGTCAGAAGAGCGCTGCGCTGCTCTAATGTTAATGCCAGTGGCCTCCCGCTGAGCAGCCCCTATGTTCAAACGCAAACCGCAAATAAACATCTTACACCTGCTTAGAAAAGACACTGCCGCTGCACATCTCAAAATAAAAGCAGAAAAAAGACCCAGAGAGGCCGACTTCCCAAGTAAAGGTATTTTCTGGAGTAGAACGCCCAGTCTGAGCGTTTAACTTTCCTTATATATAATTCAGCAGGTAGCTTTTAAACGATACAGGTCATTGTTCACAGGGGCTTTTATGACTGATTACCTGTGGTAAACAACCCTCTGTCGCTCCTTTCTTCACACTGCTCATTGTTCAGTGGAACAAACACAGTACACGACAATTCCTTTCCCACAGTGTGACCTTGAACGTACTTATTAAAGGGGTCATTTCCTTTCTCTTTGGTGTGTTACAAGACCCCTAAAGTTTAAGATTAACGTTTCAAAACCAAAGAGATATTCTTTATAAAAGTGATGTTTTGTCCACGCCCCTCTAAAACAAGCTCCCACTTTTCTACGTCACAGAGTGGATTTATTTTCATAACACCACTAGGGCTGCAACAACAAATCGATTTAATTGATTAAAATTGATAACTAAAAGAGTTGGCGACCAATTTCATAATCGATTCGTTATGTCATGTGACGCAGAGACATTTGATTATTTAAAAAAACAACTTTAGTTGAGCGGGGAGCGGAGTCAAATTAATCGGTACCTCTTGTGCACTGATGCTAGCAGAGTTGGTGCCTCATAGACAGGGTGGGCAAAAAAAACAAAAAAAACAAGTGGAGGTGGAGGAAGGATACATGGCGGAGGAAGAGAAATCTGTGCGACTGAAGTCATCCAAGGTGTGGGAGCATGTCACACTAAATAAACAGAAAAAGTGTGTTTACTGCAGAATATGCAAAAGCGACATTGCAATCCTACTTTTGTTCTTTTTTGAAGTGAGGAACGTGTTGTCCCTGGTGCTGGTGTTTACTCGTCGTTATCCAGCGTGACAAGTTAGCGTTAGCTTGTTAATGACAGTAGTAAAGCATGGGTGGTGTAGTAACTTTGCACTTTGCATTGCAAGACTAAAGACACGTTTTTATTCATTTGCTTTTTTTGGACCATTCATTTTCCAGTCTGTTGTCATGTATAGCTACACTGCAAAGTAATTTTGTCTCGTTTCCAGTCCAAATATCAAAAAAATTTAAATCAAGATTACTAGACAAGAAAAATGGCATGAGAAAATTAAGTGTTGCTTTAAATGTCCGTTTGAGATTATATCTTATTAAGATTATTTTAAGATAATTTGACTTGCTTTAAGCAAACAATCACTTAATTTTGAGGTGTTTTTTTTTCAGAAAACAAAACATAATTTTTAGTAAATGTATCTTAATTTAAGATTTTTTTAAATATTTTGACTGAAAACAGGATAAAACTACTTTGTCAGAAAAAAACATTTTTTGCAGTGTACTGTATATTCGGTGCTTTGTCCAATATAGGTTTATTATTGACAAACCTTGCACTTACTACAATGATGGCAATAATTTAATGAATAAACTTCAAGTGCACTTGAGAGAGAGAGATTGTGTGTGTGTTAGTGTGAGACTTTCTGAGTGTGTGTGTCTGCAAAAGTGTGCGTTTGCGAGTGTAGAGATCAAGTTCTGACGTTCAAACAAATCCTTTTTATTTATACTGTTCTTCATTTTTTTATAAAGTATTTATGGTTCTGGTAGCTCAGGTCGCACTTTTTTATTTAAGTATATATTTGGCAGATGTAAAGCATACATGTGTATGTTTTTGTGTTATTTTTATTTTATTTTATTATGATTATAACAGCTCAAGGAGCAACATGTTTGTGCACTTTCTAAAGATTTTAGTTCTGTTTTTGAGTAAATTCTTGGAAATGAATGCTTTTCTGGTTTTTCGCTTTTTAACTGATTCATCGGAAAAAATAATCGACAGATTAATCGATTATTAAAATAATCGTTAGTTTTAGCAGCCCTAAACACCAACCAAATGTTTATGCAAAGAAAGAAGGTGTAACTATTGTTCTTGCTGTAGTGTTATTATCAGGGCCATGTTCTGAGATACTGTGTTTCCTTGTAAAAGTGAAATTACTTTGTGCACAAAAAAGTGGTAAAATTGTATTCACAACACTGTTCCAGAACAGTTCAGCACAAATATTAGAGAACTGATTCATAAACCTGACTATAAAGTGTGGCAATTCTGCCTCTGTAAGGACAGTCTGGCGCTTCTGATTCACAACTTACTAAAGGTAGGTTACGTTTTCTTATTAAAAGAATCTGCTACTTATTATTCAAACAAGAGTTGTAATCCTTGTTGTTTGTCATTACTCCGTTCACAAATGCAGACATGGTGTTATGTTTACAAGGCACAATGTTAATCCACGCATAATAAGACAGTACAAGTATAAATCTTTATAATCAGGATTTATGTCCCCACTGGATACTACAAATGCCTTATCTATAATGGATTTTATTGTTTTTGTGTCATAAAACGGCATCACATTATGGTGAGAGCCAAACACAATGCACTGGATAGCTGGCCAATTAGAGCAGGTCTTACTTTTTAGAATGATAAGCTTTACATAAATCGACCTGTTTCGGAAGGCGGGGCTTAGCGGAAAAAACAATAATGTACAGTATGTGAATTTTTTTTTTTTTTTTACTCAAAGCATGCCAAATACACAAAATAATGTTCTTTTTAGCAACATCATAATTACCCCTTTAATCATGTTGTGTGTTTAAAGACTAAAACGAATTTTACACAGGTATCCCATTTAACTAAGCACTATAGGTCAGTAATGAATTCCAGTTGCCATTCTTGCTCCTTTTGGCTTGTAAAGAAAAACTCACACTGAGAGGAAGCAGAAATGGTATATCAACCTGTCTGTGGCATCTCTCTGCAATTCTTTCTTCTGGATTTGTGGGATGTTGTTTAGAGTAGAAAATAGCTGTGCCCACAGGCCAATGTGAAGAGTTCTCTCCTCCAAAAATTGTCTTTAACTGTACACTCCTGCTGCGACTACCAGTATGTTCAGACTGTGGGGATAAGTGTTTCACCATTTACAGTAATAAGAACCCATCCTCCGAGTGAGAGGAGAAATACATCCATGTGACTGAAATCGATCAATGTCAGCGTTCTTGGCTGTGCTAAACTGATCCGGGCTTCTGATGCACTCCAGTGGTGTTCGCTCTGCATCTAATAATATGTTGGGTTTGCAACTGTCAGGGGAACCTCAGACAGACTAGTTTCTGCTTAACCAACGGCATTACCCAGACAGTCTTTAGGATACCGCGAGGATAAGAACCAGATGTCAGAGCAGATTTTTTCAGGCTTTTAATTTACACTTTCATTAAAAACAAACAAACAATGTATCATGTACAAAATACAGTATATCCATACTTTACAGTTTGATAAGGTATAAATTGACACACACACACACACACACATATATATATATATATATATATATATATATATATATAAACTGGATGCAAACTATCACTTATCATACTGGCTGAGTACTATTACAATTTGCAAAGGCTAGTAATCACCTACAGTGCCCAGATCCTGATTCATAGGCGTATTATTGAATTATTAGTATTAGTCTCCATAAATACAAAAATATGTCAGGCTGTTGACAGATTGCCATCTGGTGGTCATTGCCAACTTGGGTACTGGTCGCATACAAGCTCAGACTGTAATTCCCCAGACTGCTGCAAGATGCAGAATCATTTTGATGACATGTTAAAACAAGGCTCCCCTTCATTATGGTCGTTGAGGTTTCCCTGCAAAATCTTTTGTCCCGTGGCTTGCCATTCCTCGTATGCAGTGAGGTAAAGTGAAGCAAAATAAATCATCATTTTTGTGGTGTTTTCCACAGTGGAGTGCCACCGTCATCTTCCATAGAACACTTACCCGCAGATTCTTTCATGCATCGCCGGAGGATGCTCGCTTTTATCTTGTATCAGCCTGGCCGAAAAACACAAAGCATCTCAGTATTGTTTCAGAGAGCGGTTGCAACTTAAGGGAGAGGTCAGTGGTATTATTGTTAACAAAAACTAAAATAAAGGGGGGATATTAAATGACTTCAATACTAACTAAAATAGAAATAACTAATAAAAGTTAATTATTTTTGTGTTAGTTTTGGATACACAGTATAATTTTAGAATAAAACTAGAAACTTTTACATATAGATACACTGTTACAAATATTTAAATTATACCAGACATTATATATATATATATATATATACACATTTTTCTTCTCCATTTTATTTTATTTAAACTTTTGCAGGCCTACAAAACTAAAAACTGAACTCTACAAAACTTAGACAATTTAGAAATATTAGAAATATTTTATTGCTTCAAATCAAACTAAGATAACATGCATTATTAACCCAATTAATAAATTCAATTATTTTAAAAGGAACTACTTAATAAAATTATTTTAACTTTTTTATGTTAACATCCTGCAAGGATTCTTTTTAGAATTCATTTTTTTTTTTTTTTATGTCATATTTTTTTTGCATGTAAAAAAAATTAAAAAGTAATTACGACTGTAATTGTGACATTCTTTCCAATTTTCCAATTCTGCATTTATTTCTCATGGTTCTGGGTTTTATCTCACAGGCACATTTTTCTTCTTCTCAGAATTGGAAAAAAAACATCAAAATTCTGAGACCTAAACTAAGAACTGCAAAAAAATTAATTAGAATGATGAGATAAAGTGGCAGCCTTTTTAATTTTTTTATTCAGCTTCCATAAGATACCAATAAATATTGTATCTGTGTAAACAAAAGCTGTATTGCTCAAGAGTGCGTGTTAGAACACTAAAACAAGCCTATTAACATGACAGCATCTCTGTAAATTCCCCACGTTTGTGATATAACCGTGTATGCCGTGTGGTATTATGGAGCGTCTGCTCTTGTTTTCTCTGTCATTGTGCTGTGGTGTTAGCGTTATCTTTTTGCTTGGCAACCACTTCACTCACTAAAGCTCCAGATTGACAGGAGGGATCTGCTTGTTTTGTCTGGCAAGCCTCCAGCCACTTACAGAGGACATAATGTGCTACGATCTTATGCAATGACTGTCGGTTGCAAGTAACCCGGCAGAGTGAAGTCAAACAAACTAAAATATCCTGATGTTTTATCAAAGACCTGTTACGTTTTGTTTGAAAACCAAAAGACATGCCACATCTAAGGGCTTTGACATCTTAAGCTGGATTTTCGCAAATGCAATTTGATTATATCTGATTACAATGGTCAGGTTCTAATGCGTTATGGATTAAATTAAAGCTAGCTGCGATAGAGAGCAAATTAAACCGGGATCAGTGCTCTGCATTAGCGTGTTGAGGGACAAATTAAGCCTAGATCAGCATCCTGTCATGTGACGGGCCAAAGAGCAGCTACCAAACCAACACACTTCTTGGCACAGGGAAATAAAAAGCCCCATCATGCCAGCACTGTATCCACGCTTGCCAGAGAGCATCCCTGCAGCTGTGCCAGGCCTTCGGAGCCAAAATAGCCTGTCATAACAAGAGATCATCTCCCTAGAGACTGCCAGCAGAATCCAGCGCTTGTGTTCAAACGCAAATCACAACTGCCCCTTATCAAGCAGGCAGAAGAAAAAAAGCTATTCTGCTAATTGTTCTGCCTGCTAGCACATCAGTCAATAAATCATCGCAAAATTCCCCTTATTTTTTTGGTGCTGCATATTTAAGAAAAAAAAAATAGGGTTATTATACTTAACTAAAATGAAGACTAAATGAACTATATAGACATATTATAAATAAATAAATGAAACAAAAACTCAAAGCTTTAAAAATTTTAAAAAGATCAACTAAAATTTAAAAGAAAATGCACAGAAAATAAAAACTAATTCAAATTATTATTTAAAAGCATATTAGTATCTCACATTATTTGCAATATCTCAAGAAGTCAAAATAGTTATACAGGCTTTACAGTTTCGCCAAACCCATTTCTTTCCTTTCAGGCAGTCTGAATTCATATGTCCTATGAGAGATGTACAAATCCAAGTACCGAACTGTGCAGCTTTTGCAAAAAAAAATAGATTTCACATATAGTTTTTAACTAAATGCCACTTAGGGCATTTTTAACAGGCACTATGTGTTGACACGTCCTTTGACCAACAACTGTGTGTGTTATACACATGCATATGCATATCTATCTATCATAACACACAGTCTGAGTAGTTAGGTGGGAAGCTAGGTTTACATTTGACTGCAGGTTGAATTCTTTATATAACTGTGCAAATCTTGAATCTCTGTCAGCAGGTTTGTGTATCCCATTGAGACGTGTAAAAATAGCAGGTGAATTGGAAATGTTCACCAGTGCTTTGGGACACTTGTCACATGGTCCTACACCATGATTTTGCTGGATCAGAATCCTTATGTATTTCAGATAGACTCATCAGTTTTCAACTGTTTATCTGAGAAATAATCTTTAGGCAACAAAAATCATGTTATTACAATATATAATTAGTGATATACAGTGTTGGGAGTAACGCGTTACAAAAGTAATACATTACAGTAATATATTACTTTTTGCTGTAACACAGTAGTGTAAGGCATTACTAATCCGTTCCCTTGTCTGTCAGTCACTATGACGTTATGTCGTGACGACAGACTGGGGTAATTCAATTGGGAGCCCTGATTCGCTCTGATACTTGGAAAACGCCAATCAGAATTACTTCTGAATGGCTAGTGGAATT
>JAUMHP010000076.1:14810485-14822195 GCA_032361065.1 Enteromius trimaculatus
ATACTAATGAGCGTCAATGGGTGCCGGCTGTGCTGACACTCAGCGTGCTCTTCCCGAAACCATGTTAAAACATCCCTATGTGTGTGTACTGTGTATTTATTATGTATATGTCTAAATTCACACATGCACGTAAATATTTAAGAAAAATGTCACCCTTGACCAGAAAACCAGTATTAGGTCGCTGGGGTATATTTGTAGCAATAGCCAAAAATACATTGTATGGGTCAAATTTTATTTTATTTTTTTTTTTGCCACAAATCCCCTGTTTCATGAAGGTATTTAGTCAATTTCTTACCCAAAATATATTAAAACTTAATTTTTGATTAGTAATATGCATTGATAAAATCTTCATTTGGACAACTTTAAAGCAGATTTTTTCAGCATTTAGATTTTTCTGTACCCTCAGATTCCAGATTTTCATATAGATGTATCTCTGTCAAATATCGCCCAATCCATCCAAATCATACATCAATTGGGAGCTTATTTATTCAGCTTTCAGATCATGTATAAATCTTAATTCCTGAAAATTAACACTTACGACTGGCTTTGTTGTCCAGGGTCACAAATGTTATGTTTATATCTTAAATATTTTATTTACAATATAAATATCCCAGCTAAGACAACTTATTTACTGTAACTGCAATGTAATATTAAGTTTGATATAAAGAACGTGTGTAAATGATGGTAATAAAATTACAAGCATACTATGTCCTGGTTAGGTTGCCAAAAGGTCATGAAACTACTAATTTATTAGATATATATTATTATATATATCAGAGTACGTATCTGGGACATTATTGGTTAACTTGTTACTTTAGGAGGATGTACCCATGACGTTGTGAGTTGGGAACGGGATGTTGATGGAACTACATGCATACGACATCATGGTTTATGTTGCCAGTAAGTCATTAAATTACTAATATGTTATTAATAGAGTACATATCTGGGACATCCTTGGTTACGTTAGGAGGGCGTACCCACGATGTTGTGAGTTGGTAATATGGTAATGAAATTACATGCATACGAAGTTGTGGTTACATTGCTTATTTGTAAGTCATGAAATTACCAAAGATACGGTACGTAACTGTTAAGTTGTGTGTTAGCTGGGATAGAAATGTACACACATATACAAATTTTCTAAATATTTCCTGTATGCGAGTATGTATACATAGTAAATATTGCCAGCACACACACATTATGTAAACAAAACTTTTTTTTTTTTGTATGCGACTAATTGCGGTACATTGTTTGACGGCACTAATACACACATGTAAATGCATGTAAATATTCTCAAAATAGATACTGTATGTGTGTATATTGATATATACATAATAAATATACGCAATACACACTTTATGCAAGCAAAAACTTTTATTTTGGATGCGATTAATCGTTTCACAGCGATAATTAAACGTATTGTGGTAAACTTTTGTTCACATAGGAACCTTATTATAAAGTGTTACCTCCGATTTAAATGTGTTTTTTTATCTCAAAGGGATGTAATGATTCATATCTTATGGATATGAAAAGCCTTTGTCATTTAATTCATGAATATGTTGGTTTTGTTTCTTCTTTTAATAATAAAGTTTGAAAAATCTCTTTCTCGTTGTCATTTTTCTGTTCTTCCAAAGCTGTAAGAGGAAACCAGACAAGATCAAGAGCAAACCGAAACCTTCACACAGTGATTTTCTTCCTCTGCTTACGCTCGCACACACACAGATGCACCACAATTCTGTGGGAAAAGTAGAGCCAACGTTCAATTACCAAGGAAAAATTGTACTTATGATTTAATGTTTGTCCTATATTTTCTCTGGCCTTTTCGCCCTCGCCTTTTAAGACACAGATGTTGCCCAAACATAACAATTCCTTTGTGCAGAGCTGGACACTCTTTTAATGAGAAACACACACATTTCAGGCCTGAGGAAAAGGAGTTCGCTCGACAAGGAATTGCAATCACCTTTTGATGGACAAGTCCAAATAACCAGGCCCCGCTGAACCTCATCCCCTTTAAAGTCCAATTTCCAACTTTAAGTCGAGAATGTGTGTCCCAAATAGCCAAGAAAAAGAATTTGGTGTAACACGATAAAAGAGCCTCTGGGGCGGTTTAAAGAAAACCGATAGTGAGAAACCTCATATTATCACATCTAAGTTTTCAGACAAAACTGTCAAAATACTCTCCTACTTCATGCTCACACCTCATCATGCATTTTATTCTCAGAGGAATAGTCAAGAAAAGAGGTGCAGAACACCTCCAACACTGACTGGCAATTGAATTTCATGATAATTCTCAAATATATTACACATAGGTCTGCCTGACAACACTTTTGTTGACAATTTAGTCTGTGTGCTGGGAGGCATGTTGAGGGCGTGTGTGTGTGTGTGTTTAAATTCTCTGTCAGAGTGTTAATTTCAGAACGACACTTCATAGTCTCCTCATTAACACTGCCTCTCCTGCACGCAGAAGTCCCAAAGTGAACGGTTCTCTAACGTGTATTAACAAACAGTACAGCAGAATTGTTGCAGTGAAATTGGGGTGTGGGATGAAATTGAAGGACAGCTCAATGACAGATAAACCAGTCTGCACTAAACACGTCTATAAATGACCATGTATTAACACTTAGGATCATATCATATGCTTCATTTACTTTCATAATGCAAATTCCTGGTCTTGTGAACAATGTTACTGTGGTAACACTTTCTAATGTGGTTTAATCTGTTAACGCACCATAATCTTAACATTATTAACATTTTTGAAGGAACAGTTCAATCATTATGGACTCGCCTTAATATCGTTCCAAACCAGTATGACTTCCTTTTCTTTTGTAGAACACAAAATAATATATTGTGCAAAATGTTTGAGCTGTTTCTATGTCAGGAGTCTAAAACAACATGCACTAAAACTAAAATCCATTAAGTTTAAGTATTTATTTGTGTGTTTTGTTTTTTTTTGTATGGTTTTCAATTATACCACTTGAAATGTTAAAAACATTAGCATACACTAGCATCATGATCTGAGGTCAGTAAATTTATTAAAAGAAATTAATACTTTTAAATGTAAAGACAAAGTTGTGCAAAGGTTTTAAAAGAAATAAATGCACCATTGGTGAGCAGAAGAGACTTCTTTTTATTTTTCATTAAATATTATTTAACACTATAAAGTGTTACCAAATGTTTGTCTCTACATTACAGTAACTGTGTAGAATAAATGTCTCGTGTCCTAACCATCTCCGTAAGCTTTCCCGAGCCCTCTGTGGGATTAAACAAACCTACAAACTTTCACCTCAGACAAAATATTAATATTGGGAAATCTATGATGAAATATACTGGCCCTTCACCTCAATGTAACACTTTGCTTCACTCTATTTAAAGCTGAATGAAGCTTTATGAAATACAGTCTATGGATAAAGAATTAGAGACTAAATACTGTTGTCAGTCCATGTGAACAGGGACGGCGTAGGTGGTTGCAGCTTGTTTTACGATGTTCTTTATTCGCACTGACTCATGGCCTAACGCTGCCAAGGCATAACACCTGTTAAATGCTTACCAGGTGTGCTCTGTTGTTTTGAATCGGTTACCAAGGCCATACTATTTACTCAATGAATCTAAATGATTATTTTTTATTTATTAATGACTGCTCCTGTCATTTCAACATCACCATAGAACAGTCATATTAAAAAAGCCAGCTGTGAGCGCTCAATGTCTGATCATTCATCACAAAACAATAAAACCCATGGCTTCTCTACTAACAATGACAATAACAGAGCAGTAACTGACCGAGGATATTTTTCAAATATACAGTATGATACGGCCGGCAGAACCCGTAGCCGTGCAAGACGACAAGTTGATCAGCATTAGTATTGTTAAGTATTATTAATATTGTACACATAAATTAGTGCAGTCAAACGATTAATCGCATCCAAAATAAAAGCTTTTGTTTACATAATATATGCGTGTGTTATTTGTTATATATGAGGTGGAGGAAAAAATTAAGGGTGGAAGAAAAAAATGTTATTCAAATCCTTTGCGTTCCCCTGAGAAACTTTGCATTCTCTCATAAAGATATTAGCTTTATCTCGCAAATATTTCTTCAGCAATATTTGCGTCCTCTTGCGAACGTTCTGCATTCTCTCGCAACACGTGTGTTCTTGATGCATGTGAGACTGTAAAAGTTTTGCAAGGGAAGGCAAATATTTTTGCGAGAGAACACAAAGTTTCTCTGGCAACACAAATGTTGAAAACCAAAAAAAGTTTCCCCTCCTACCCTGAATTTTTTTCCACTCATTTAAAATTTTCCCACCACCATGTAATGATATACTGATATACTACTATATAGTAAAGAAAAATATGTCATGTTTATATATTAAATATGTGTACAGTAGTCAACATTTGAAGTGGATCCAAACCTTTCAACAAAGTTGTCCTAAAATCAAAAACAGTACCTATTCTTGTCTTAGGACAACTTTGATGAAAGGTTTTGATCCACTTCGAACGTTATATGTAATGAAAACAAATTAATATAAATGTGTACATGTAAATATCTTTTAAATATATACTGCATGTGTGTGTATTTATATATACATAATAAATAGGCACAGTATATTATGTAATTATGTACATATTGCAATATACTATATACAAATATTATGAAGACAAAAACGTATTTTGGGTGTGATAAATCGTGATTACATTTTTAAAATATTAGCAGTTCAGTCTAAAATAAATGAGAACGCTAACCAAAGTACGTTTAAATGGCTGTATATGCGAGATATAAATTATTAAATAATAAGGGAAAGATTTTTTGTAAGAAAACACCTTACAAAAAATTTACCTAAAAATTATTGTGATAATTTTTTACTCATGTTGCACCAAATCTGTGTGGCTTTCCGTCTCCCAGCTAAATCAAAACGAAAGAACTTAAAGCATAAAGACTACACTTTTAAACTGTTTAATGATACTTTTATAGCATTTTTGCTATTTTAAAGTTTGACAGCCTCCATCTTTATTCACTTCAATTTTATAGAAAATATATTTATATTAAAAACTCTTCATAAAATTACACTTTCAGGCTCCATTTCAGGAAAAAAAAAAAAAAAAAAGTTGTGTGAGAAAGTACTGACAGAAATTAATTTTTTGGACTCTCCCTATTAAATAAATGGAAACTCCACCTGGGTCTGTCCTGCATCTGCCAGTGAGCCAAGACTGAGATCATTAAGAGTTCAGAACTAGTTCTCTAGGTTGTGTAAGGACACAAAGAGAGCTGGAGAAGAACCTGCGCTTTAATGCAGAACAGGCCCAGTCCATTGCTTCTACAAACTGTTAACAGACAACTCACAGCGTCTAGCAAGAGAGAAGAAGAGGTTTACGAGCTATGTGGTCTAGATAATGAGCCAATGCGGTTCCTCAAATAGTAGATCAAATCGATGACCTCAAAAAGATGGCAAAATCAAATGTCATTGAAATCCAGGCACTGACAAGATCTTGTAAAAGTCTCAGTGTCTAGATATTTTCCATTTCAGCTCAAAGGAGCAATTGTTTCGCTCTTCTCATCTTGCGGTCCTCGTGTTACCTGAATGACTACAGCGCCATCTGGGGGGCTAATCAAATCTTTCCTCACTTTAGGTTTGGGAGCTGGAAAAAAAAATCAGTTTAAGAAAAAGGACAATGAAAATATTGGTAGACATTAGCATGCATACATTAAACAGATTCGCCTTACCATTTGGGTTTTCCTGTTTATAAAACGTCTTGAGCATTTCAACAGCCTCTTCTGCTCTATAGCCAGCGATGCACTGTAATAAGCAAGTAAGCATATGTTACAACAAAAATATGCAATGTGGTCTGGACTACAATTTAGGGAATGTGGATGTTTCAACAAGAAAAATATTCTAGCCACACAGAATGATTCAGAATGTAGGGAACCGGTTTCCTTTTGGATCAGCTGGAATTTGAATTTAACTGGATAAGAATTGGAGGGAAATTCTTCTACCTTAAAGGAAGTTCCAGTGTGTGGTAAATGATCTGATGAGACGTCCAGGACAGATCCACAGCCTCCAAACCGCTCATTTTTGCACCCATATACAACAAGAGGTATGTCTGTCTAAATGTTAAGGTGTCCTGAATGTTAAGACAATAAAAACCACGGGTAAATGCAGTAATGCGTCATATTTACTAATCGCAAGGAAGAGCTGCGAGTGACGCAAAGATCTACACTACTGTTTAAATGTTTGGTGTCAAGAAATTAATACTTTTATTTATGTAATTGCATCAGATTGATCAAAAGTGTGAGCAAAAACATTATAATGTTAGAAAATATTCCTATTTACAATAAATGGGTTACATTTAAAATTTTAAATCTAAAAAGTTAAATACACACAAAAAAAATAAGATTACAAATAAAAACGATATTTTAAACTGTAATAATATTTTTTGGATTAAATAAATTCAGCCTCTGTGAACATAGTACGTTTTTCTAAAAACCATTAAATTGTACTGTATGTGGAAACCTTTCTAAACTAATAGTTGACCACATTTTGGCATCAAGGATACGAAGCAGGCGCAGAGCAGCTGCACACATGATACATGGCTCCACTGTCACATAAAGTACAGTCTGTTCACACACGTCCTCTGGGTTCTTCTCTCTTAAACGGCACCAATCAAGCACTTGATCCAGTGCCACCATTTCCGCATGCCGAGTAGCCTTGAGCAAAACAGGCACAGACGTGAGGTTGTTTCATCTATTCCAAAGTTTCTCTGTGCTCTAGTAGGAAGAACCATTAATCAAATTTTTAGCAGAACAGGAACTGTAATATATGGGTCAATGGCTAATAATGATGTCTGGGATTATTAAAATTAGAAATGACAAAACTAGTTCATAATGCATCAACAGTACTAAGTTCCTAGAAATTTAACAAAAGCTACATTTCCTCTAACCTTGAGTGTATACATCTTATTAATGATTTGATCATGAATCATTTGCCAGAAAATAATCCTTCCAATGAGACTTATTTTTGACAGTCTCTAAACAGTTACAACATTTCACATTCAGACCGCAAGCCTCACAAAAATATCAATATTAATTTAAATGTAGAAGCTGAATGTCCATAATAAAAGAAGTCTTTAAACCACATCTTCTATGGATCTCTGAATAACAGATTTAAAAATATGATTAAGTAATTGATCAATTATCATGTGAATATACTGGAAACTAGGATTATAGTTAATAACATTAATATTCAGATTATTGTTGTTATCTTAAATCATTCCAACAAGCGTAGCATGATTCATTAATAAAGGATATAAATCAGTCATTCTAAATTATGACTCATTTAATTATCATAATTAGGCACGTTGTGGAGTTACTTACATTTTTGGTTTCGTTCACCTCATTTCTTCCTTTTCCAATGATCTCATTGTTGAAAACCATCAGACAGCCGACAGGCACTTCCCCATTCTCAAGGGCCTCAAGTGCCTTTAAAATAATAAATGTGTTTATAATTTTCTCATAACAACCCAAAATACTTTACCATGCAGGCAGGCATACACCCTACACATTTACCACAACCAAACTATCATAGAAACTAGATATTATTAAACAAACTATGGAATATATTTACAAGAAATTAGATATTAATTGTCATAAATACATCGTTTGTTTATTACTGTTTTTTAAAAAATATGTCGTTTTATTTTATTGCGATTTATCAGTCAAAATAATAATGCAGTAACGTTTCTTTAGTAACTAAAGTAGTATTTAAGAGGAAATGCCAGTTATCATGGTAAATAATGTGAAGACAAACTGTAAACATCAGAGAGGTTTTGAAGTTACCATGTCAAACGCTTTTGACATCCATGTTTGTATTTCACTATCTAACGGCTGCAGAAAATCAGGTTTCTCAGGTTCAGCAATGTCTGCTTGCATCTCCATCAGTATGCTTATCAAATCTAACTTCTAAACGTAAAAATACAGCAGCACAAATCAGGGAATGGTAACGTTTTGCCTATGCACACGTGTTTACGGCGGACCGGAATAATGGATGGACCGTTCAGGGCGGCGGGTCGAGCGCGTAATCGATCAATCGACGCAATCTGTTATCTGTAGTTCGCCTGAGTTCTGCTAACACGAGAAGTTATTGCCATGTAGCATTGTGCTAGCTAGTGAGTTACGTCTAAACACGCTTTTGCATCTAGTTTTACGTTTTTTTGCGGTGTCAAGTCTGTTTTTAAAATGTTGAGTTCTACATGGAATTTCATCAAACGCCATAAGAGGAAATTTATCTTCGCTGGGGTTTTTGTTGGAGGTAACGTGCAACT
Source organism: Enteromius trimaculatus (assembly GCA_032361065.1). Lineage (NCBI taxonomy): Eukaryota > Metazoa > Chordata > Actinopteri > Cypriniformes > Cyprinidae > Enteromius > Enteromius trimaculatus. The sequence goes on from JAUMHP010000076.1 coordinate 14,818,793, forward strand.
ACACCACCTGCATGCTTATAGTTCTGAGGTTGTTATCTACGTTTGAATTAAATATTCATTGGTTTAATAGCGGAATATGAATGCATGCAGTTATAATGTGCTAATATGCTATAATATATAGTTTAGCATGTTATTACAGTTTTCCAGGCATTAGATTTTTTTTTTTTCCACATCCAACTAATCAGTCTCAGTTCACCTGTCACCTAGTTTTTCTATTGGCACAGTAAAAGAAAGTTAAGATGGACTTTACCCTGGTATTTTTTTACCCAGCATGCAGTTTTTAATATCACTGAATATATCTGGCATATTGCATGTTCATTTCTTAACATGTATATTCAATTCTGATGTATTCTCAAACTTCATGCCCAGGTGTCTATCTGCTTGGTAAATATGCACAAAGAAAAATTCAGGAGATACAGGAGAGAGAGGCAGCCGAATACATCGCTCAAGCTCGGAGACAGTTTCATTTTGAAAGCAACCAGAGGACATGTAACATGACAGGTAAAAAAAAATTAAAAGGATAATATGATCAGTTAATAAATGTTATGAAACAATGCATATTTGTTCTGCCCAGTATATGCAATTGTGTCTTTTTTTGTAGTGTTATCAATGCTTCCTACTCTCCGAGAGGCAATCATACATCACCTGAACTCAGAGAGCCTCACTGCTTTGCTGAAGACTAAGTGAGTCATTCATGTAAATTATAGATGATTATCTGCACTACAAAATAAAGGAACATAACTAACGCAAGTGATGATGTCTTCCTACACAGGCCAACTAATAAACTTGAAATCTGGGAGGATCTAAAGATTATTAGTGAGTTGGATAAGTTTTTTTGTTGTAGTTTTACATATTTATTGCTTTAAAGTCAACATGAAATCGAAACCGACCCTGTTTACCTTCTTAATGCAGATTGATAGTGCTATTGTGAACATTTAATCAGTTCTTGACAATAAAATGTTAGTCTTTGCCATCTGTAACAATCTGCATAATTTTCCTTTAGCAATTTAATGTAGCTTTAAAAAACAATTTCAAAAGTTTGGGGTCAGTATTTATGCATATTATATTTTGGAAGACAGTAAAGGCTTTTACGTAGTTTGTTTGTTTTTTACAGGATAGCATTACACAATATGTATATTTCAATTAAATACTCTGGAAGTTCTTTTGAACTTTCTTTTATTAAAAGAATCCTGAAAAAATAGCAGCATAAATGTTTTTAGCATTGATAATAAGAAATTAGCAAATTAGAATGATTTATAAAACTATACTTTAAAATATTTAAAGACAGAAAACAGTTATTTTTAATTGAAATAATATTACTCTTCAAAACCATAAAAAAATATATCTTACCAACCCCAAATTTTTTTATGAAAGTAAAATGTAATGCAATATTATTTTCTGCTGATGTCATGGGTTACTGGAAAATGATGGGCAATGACCAAATAGTTATTAAGGCATTGTTTTAGCTCAGTGTTGGTGGATAATGGAACACCCACTTTTCACAATCAAACCGATTCACGCCCTGAAATTTTCAGTTGAGTGTTCTGTTTCACAATATGTCACATTACAGATGTAAAAATGAGTTCTGAACAGAAATTCAAAATGAGCTCATCTATTCCTGTTATTAAACAACGATTTTTACTCTCCAGGTTTTACCCGCAGCATTGTGGCGGTTTACAGCACTTGCATGCTGGTGGTGTTACTCCGAGTTCAGCTCAACATAATTGGTGGCTACTTGTATCTGGACAACTCTGTGACAAAGAATGGAACGGTATGTCAGGGCTTGGTGTTCTAAAGCCACACCCACTTGATTTTTACCTTGTTACAGCACGTAAATTCTACTTAATTTCTATTATACTGCTACTTTAGACCCCCTTGGCCCCTCCTGATGTCCAACAACAATATCTGTCAAGTATCCAACACCTGCTTGGAGAAGGTGAGGACAATCTGTATAAGAGCATCTATTGTGTATTAGTGTTTTATCCTCCGTTTTAGAGGTCCTATCAACCATAGTTGATACTTATCTGCATTTTTGTCTTTTCAGGGCTCATTGAACTGATAACTTTGGTGAAGAAAGCTGTCCAGGAAGTTCTTGGACCGTACGTTGATTGATTAGATGAAAAATGAATTTGAATTCACTCATCTCATACTCATGACTTCATTTGCCATTGTGTTGTGTTGGTCTAACTGCTGTCCATGTCTCTTCAGGGTGTCTCTGAAGCAGAGTTTGTCCCTACAAGAGCTGGAGCAACAGCTAACTCAGATCAGACAGTTAGTAGAGGAGGGCTGTGCTTCCTCTAAACATAAAAGTCTTTCTTGGTACATGATGCCTGATGAAGAGAACACGCTAGCCTCACAGGTAGATATTTACCATCCCAGTTGTTGTTTATTTATGAATTATATATGTAGATAGATAGATGAATATATATATATATATATATATATATATATATATATACACACACACACACACATTATACTTATTTATAATATTTTGACTAATGATAAATGACCTACGTTTTATTTAATTTAGAAAAGACACAAATGACAGTAAAAACACTTTAAATATTACAAAAGATTTAGTCTGTAAACTATAATCAAATAAATGCTGTTAATAACTTTCAATTCATTAAAGAATCTTGAATGTATCACATTTTCAGCAAAATAATATACAATAACAAGAATATAATTTTATTCCTTATTAACTGTAAAGTATATTACATTTTATTTATAGTACATCACTATATAATTTGTTACAATGTATTGATTTAATTTATTTCTGTATACTTTTTTAGGCTTGTGGTCTCACAGAGAATGATGTCACAACAATAAAACTGCTGAATGAAACGAGAGATATGCTTGAAAGGTGAGGAAAATCAGGCACCTATATAGTCATGTAGGTTACAAAATTGTTCGGGGAAAAGTTTAAATTACTCGCAATAAACTACATGTCTCTTTTTGTACTGAACATCTTAAAGGGATAGTTCACCACAGACAGAATTTTTATTTTTGGGTAAACGTGTAAACATTTTAGTTATTATTTTTAAGGAAATCCAAAGGAGCTGTTCTATGAAAATCTCTATTCTGGATTCACAGAGCATTTATGATAAAAAATAAATAAATAAATAAATAATCGGATTATACTGATTTCATTTAAAGGGTTGGTTTACCCAATAATGAAAATTCTGTCAATAATGAAAATTCTGTCATTGATCACTCATGTTGTTCCAAACCCCTTTGTTCATCTTCGGAACACAAATTAAGAATTTTTTAATGAAATCTGAGAGCCATCTGACCTTCCATAGAGAGCAATACAACTGAAATAATCCCAGATCTATAAACATAGTAAAAACATCAGTCTTATTGGTTTGGAACGACACACGGGTGAGTAATGACTGAGATA
>JAUMHP010000076.1:14829452-14843387 GCA_032361065.1 Enteromius trimaculatus
ATGACACACACACACACACACACATATATATATATATATATATATATATATATATGACTGTCGCTACAGTAAGTGTTCAGTAAATACACTAATAAAACATCTGTGTTATATACTGTCAGGTTCTGAGATCAGCAAGTCTTGTGAAAGTACCAGTAACAAGACTGAGCACAAGCATTTGGAGAAATCAAGTAAAGATTGCGACATCTTTCGGGCAGCTATGTGGGTCAGTATGTGGCTAATGCCTCAGCCGATACTTACAAACCAAGTACAGAGAAAAAGGAGATCAGAAATTTTGTGATTCAAAGGTTATTAAAACATGACGTCAATTTGCCAATAATGATTGACTGAAACTGCACTGCTCATGGTTATGACAACTTTGTTTGACAGGGAATGAGCTATATATAGAGGAAACAACAAGAATTGGCTCATTGTTGCATAAGCCGGCTGAATATGCTGAATAACTACAAGGGTGTTTTCCACAAAGCAAATAGCACTTGTCGCACCTCCAGTCACATGACTCGCTCCGTGCTCAGCGTGCTCTTTGTTGTGTATCGGCAAACAGGAAATTCCCCTTCATCACATGACATGGGTCTTTAGTTCTGTCCCGTGACCTTTTTACTGAAACTGTTTACATCAAGTACAGGAATATGAGGGAAATATCTTCTTGTAATCATTAAAAAGACTGAATAACATTATCTCGGTTTGCATATGATAGCCTGTACATAATAGTGCATGACTAAGCGATTTATGGTTCACTTTTGTGATATATAGCTTTTTATTGTTGTTGTGTGTACAAAAATATTTCAACATTTGTATAACATGACCAAATGCTTTTATAACAAGACAAGTGCAAGACAAAGAACATAACCAAATATTAAAGAATGGGGTGAGGATTTGAAACCTGTTGGAGTGGTGCAGAAATAGCACACTTCAGCTTATTATAATCCTGCTAGGAAAGTAGAAAGCACAATTTAATATGCATACCTATATTGTAAATAAAGAACATTGATTGTCAAAATTATGATTTGTTTAACTTGTTCGTAACAGTGCTTTTTTATGTTTTAGAACATAAAATAGATCAGATCCTTAAATATGATCATCCTTGTGCAAAAGACCCCATAAAACGTAAAATGAGTATTTTGTTTTTATTAATTATAACTATTCATTATAGCACTCTTAGATATTTATTTATTTGAATCTGTTATTATTTATTTAATTTTTATAATTGAAATATTTATCTTTATATATTTTAAATTAATGGTCTCTAAACATTTCCACATGTCTCACGGGCCCCAGTTTGATGACAGTCTTTTGCAACAATAATTTCCCATAACTTACTTTGGTTTGGTGCTAGGAAACGATCATATGTTTGCCAGTAAATTAAGGAAGAAAGAAATGAATCAATCGTTTTGTCCAAATAAACTTTAATGCAACAACACAAGCAATCGTTTTTGGTCATGTTATCATAACAACTAAACATTTAAAATTAATGAGCTATTAATTAGTTGCACATAAGTACGGAGGCTTCATTTTAATGTGAGTGTGCATAATATAAAATTTTTTTAAATAATAATAATTGCAGGGAATTTGCCGAGTGCATCTCAACATTGCACTGGACAGAGACAATGCATAAAAAAACACTACACTCTTATAACCGAGCTATCACGAGATGCCATAGAACTAGTTTTGGTTCCCAAAAGAACCTTTTATTGAACAGTTCCTTTCAGAAAGGTATTTAAGCATGAAGAACGTTTTAATAATCTAAAGAACCTTTTTCCACTACAGAGAACCTTTTGTGGAACGAAAATGTTCCATGTTCTGTGTAAAGGTTCTTTGTGGAACCACTGGTGCCAATAAAGACCCTTTATTTTTAAGAGTGTATATAAAAATAAAATCTATAAAAAGATATTGTCTTTGAGATAACAACCAAGAAAAGCTGGCACAGGGCGTTTTTGTTTTGCTGTTGTTCTTTGAGATTATGACTCATCTGCTTCTACCTGCATTTCCAGAGTCCTGTTACTCTGACTCATCATGATGTCAGACTGCACACACTGACCTCAACATCACATGAGCCCGTGCAAGTTAATATTCTACCCAACTGCGATGCACACTTGAAAACAATACCTGCTAAATTGTATTTTGCTCTGAAATGTAAGAAGAGCCTTTTACAGAAACCATCTTTTAAATGATTTGACCTGTGATTTAACCTTGATTCAGATACAAACAGAGCATCTGGCTTCAGTCCCGCACTGCTTTGCTGGTTGTGGACATGCCCTGACCATGTTCTTCACTCCCCGCTTTGATTGGCTGATCTCAAGGGATTATCATTAACTATTAATCCTATGCTGCAATGATGCGCACTGTAGTCACACCACAGAGCGGTGAGATGATGTCATCTCACCTAAGCAAGCCGATTGGCTGCAGCCTCTCGTGCAGCTCTGTGCTCACCGTATCAATTTTATATCACTCAGAGCTAGATCCTTTACAGGCAGTCACATGACTTCTTAAATATGACGTGGCTCTTAAAGACTAAGTGCGGCGGTTTTTATAGGAGGCCTGTGTCGCTTCAATTCCCTCCTTGAAATAAAATACCAGAAATTAGAGAGTGTTACGTTCTACATGCCAGGAAGAAGTCGAATGTCCCAATTAAACCAGTTCTTAGAATTTACAGCAAACTGAAGAAGCGGCGAATGGGAAATGAAGGATGAAAGTGAGGTTTGCCTGAGGTACTGCCCGGACGCTCACTGGACGCGGAAAAAGCCAAAAGAAAAAGTCACAGAACAAGCAGCAATTTGCTTTCACATCTGCAGGAAGCAGATACAGAACATGGCTGACGTTACCATACATAGAATTTTCATTCTAAACAGAATCCAAAAAACGAAGACAGGAAACGAGCGCCACCGAAAAAGAGGATGTCCTCGCTAAATACGTTTCATTACATGTACTACCATCTGAGCGTGATTCAATTTGGTTTCCTTATGAATTACGTAAGGCATTTATGCTTTAGTGGGGAATGACCTTAAGGTATTTGCTGTTTACACATAGGACCGAAATAACAAAATGCAGCACAGAGGCCTGCTGGAGAGAGAAATGAGGTCATGGTCTGTGACGGGGTTGGGAATCCTGGCTTTCCCTACTTCGACTGTTTGCGATGAAAGTCCTTTGGGCGGGAGTCCGTCACTATGGATGCAGCCGGTGTAAACATGTACACAGTGCTGTGGTGCGTGTACCAGGCTGAGGGTAGTGTGAAGGTAGCACTGAGTTAACTGGGACTTTATAAATAACTATGAGGCCTACAGCTGTCTATGTCGCATATGTAAGAGGGAAGCTATATAAACTATTATTTAGAGAAAGCAGTGTCAACATTTATACTGAGCAAGTGAAGCTATACATATTTGGGCCCCATTGCCACTGAGTCATTTAAAACAATGTACTTTGTAATATTACAATTAACGATTCATTTAGAAAAGGAAAAGAATACCATTCTGCTCTCTTAAACACAGGTTGAAGAAGTTTTAATACGTTCCGTATTCAGTGACAAGGCTGTCTGGAAAATCTTTATCTCAACCCACACAAAACTCCCACTAAATATAGAAAAACAAAGAATAAACCACATGTCGTCAGACTTGAAATATAGGCTATTACTGATGTCACTCTAGGTGGTTTTAGGGCTTCTACTTAATTTGCTTCAATATGCAGACTTTACATGTGACTACCTGGCACGAGATAATAATTATTTATCGTATAAAACTTAGCAAAACCTCTTTAAATCGGATTTTTAAATGACCCTGACTACATATAGCCCAAACAATATGCAAATTATTAACTAATAATTTGTAAAACAACAGCTAAACTGTGATACACACAGGAAAAAAAAACACAGGGACAAAAATGATATTAGTACAAGCCATATTTCTACATCAGACTTGTGACCCATTTTTGGATCTTGTTAAATGGCATAAATACTAGCCTCCTACTTTTATGTGTAAATTTTAGTTTAGGGATGACGTTATAACATTAGGCCTTTAACAAAATAAATTCAAACAAATGATTTAATTTTGGTTTCAGTGTTATCTAGAAAATTATTTTAATACCTTCGATATCGACGTTTATATGTTTGGTATTACATTATTGTGACTGCAGTCGGTTGATGTTGAAATCTAAAGAGCAGGGTATAGTTACATACAAATATGCAGAATATAATACTATATATAATAAAAATGACCATAGTTTAAGTTAAATTGTATAATTGATACAGCTGTTGATAGAACGGTAAAACCACATTAAAATGATAACACGTTATTGTTAAAAAATAAATAAATAACAATTCTTAAAATATAAAATATTTTTGTAAATGTACCGACTGTGATATATGGCATACTAACAGATGCTTTACTCTGTCTATATATATATTTGTATAATTAATGACATTTAGAAAAAAAGAAAACACCAGGCGTTTTCGATGACTAACGTTTGACTGGAATGGCATGTGTCAGACCGAAAGTGCAAATTAAAATATCGATCCCGACCTTTCATTATTCCAGCAATGTAAGTTGCGTTTCAAACGCGTGATGTTTTGGGAAAAGGGTGATTTGGCTGCTCACCTCCAAGCCTAGAAAACAAGGGACAGTCTCGGAATTACTGTAGTCTCAGTTTCCCGGAAGGATGACGTGTTCTCCCCTGTCGAGAATACTCGAGGTCTTGTCTTAAAGAAACAATGCGGAGTCTGTGCTTCTGACGAAACTGCTTTGTGCGCTGTTTAACCTGAGCCTGCTAAATTGATTTAACAGCCAAGTGGAAGATGTCCCTGAAGAAGAAGAAGGAATAAAAAAAAAATTAATTCATTCAATTATTAAAATAATCTGTTTACATTTTGAACTACATGCTTTGTTTTTGTCTGAGCCTTGGATTTTCATAATGCGCACATAAAATTAAATGGAATTGGAAACAAATAAGAAAGGGGAAAAAAAATAGAAAAGAAAATATATCGGTCTTTTGATCTTTATTTATTTTGCTTTATTTTTTAGACAGTGCTTCATAAAATATTACACATAGAGATAATTATTATACTTTATATACTTTTATTTATAATGTTGATGCGGTAACGATTTAAATAGTGGATGTATAGTACAAACAAAAATGAAAGATGCAAAGTACAAATATTTTTCAAAATGAAAATGAAGCCAAATGAAAGATATATCTAACATTTTTATAATCATAAAAATTATATAAATGCATTCATATACACACACACACACATATATATATATATATATATATATGGTTCTATTATGATTATAAAAATGTTGCATGTGTTTCATTTGGCTTCACTTTCATTTTGAAAAATATGTGTATCACATCCCTATCTCAAATCTACTTTTATGGGATTACTTATAACAACAAAACTGAAAGACTTAATATGATGAAATATGGCTGTAAATTTTTCTTCACATCATAAAGAAACTGAATGGAGAGGATCACTTAATATATTGAATATTTATGTCATCTGGCTTTTCTTTTACTCAGACTTTTCACACTTTAGTTCATAGTCAACAATCATCACGTAACAGATGGAAAAATAAAATCCCTTCTTCTGAATCTTCATGTGTATTAATAGCTAATAGGTCAATACTGACATCATAACAGCTGTATCCATGCCCCAGACACAAAATGACCGCAGGGGTTTAAACACCTGTTTAACTTTATAAGATGAAGCACAAATTAAACTCTATGACGTGACTCTGCCCTGTCAGATATGATAAAGATATGATAAGATGATAAGTGAATACTGCTATATTAAGCTCTGTGTAAGATTTTAGATATAGATCATTCGAATGAGTCAACACATGTCTGGTATACGTTTTTAGATTAAACATAAATGAACTGAATATTATATTTCATTAAAAATGTTAGCATAAATTCATCTTTGTATCTAGCTCAGAATGTACAGTATTTATTGACACATTTGATTTTGGTTAATGTAGTACTTTTTTTTATTACTCTTTATTATTTTTTTATAAGATATTATATATGCAATTTGTAGATCAAACACACAACATTTTTAAGCCACATATAATAATGGATGTGTTTAATCGCATTGAACCACATAACATGCCAACAAGTAATATACGAGGCCATTTCACAGAACTAACTTCCCTTTTCTAAATCATTTTTATGACTTTTAACTGGTGTCAAGTTGATAGTAAATGTTTGAAGTCAGTTCCCGTCAAGTTCACACAGCTGTCCAACAGAATAAGCACAGGTGTAGTTCATCATATTAATTGAGTTTTCCCCTTGATGCTTGACAACCAGAAATAATATCATTTGTCTTAATGTTAAATACATTTATTGCTTCAGAATTATTTTGACTGAGTTTCATTTATTAAGAAACAGAAACAAATAATAGAACCACCTCAAACTAAAATGAGGAGAAAAATACTAACAGCGATTAATAATTAAAAATAAATTATTGATTAATAAAAGTAATACAGAATAATGATTCAATAACACTAATACAGAATATTAACCATAACCGTGAATCAAACAATTCACATGCAAAGACTCAGAGACCATTTCACAATTTTAAAACTAACCGAACTACTTTTTCACTACTTTTATTACTTGAGGAAATAAAATCTTGTATCTGTATATTCATTTTCATATCCTCATTCATCAGCAGATATCAATTCAGAGAAAAAAAAGCAACAAATTCACTTAATAGCCTAATATCATTTTTTAAATGTCGGTAAAAGCAAATAAGAAAAAAATAAACCACAAAGGGCACAATCAGAGACCCCATTAAATGCTAAAAAAACAATCTACGTATCTTATATAAAAAATACAGTAATTGTAATTTCTATATATATAAGTGGATGTCAACAACAGCCACAGTAAATTCACTTTAAAATAGTTCATATTCAAGTCTTTGCTATGAGTCAAATGGAACTTATTCAAAACCCAAATCCATAAGAAACTAGTTTTCTAGTAGGAAAAATAAATACAGCAAAGTTCAGACTTTGTGTCATGTTAAGACATGGCTCCTTAGTAGCATTATTTTGTGTATACAAGGACAATTGTTTGTAATAAGGGAGAGTTTTAACGGTGATTGCACCAGGACTGGTAAAGATCAGTGGAAATTTCCAGAACACAGAAGAAAGGCCGGGGTGTGTAATGACCCAACTGGAGCAAGAGAGCTGCGCTTCACATCCAGTAGAGGAATGCAGACGGCCCACTCCCTGAAATCACTTCAAAATTATTTCCCCTGAAGATCTATCCACCACAAATCAAAGTAAACACACCAAAACTATGAGCTCCAGCATTTCCATTGCCACCTTTTTTTTTTATTTTTTATCGGATTATTTAGTCGATTTATATGGCTAGTTATTTGTTGATCTTGTTATATGTGTGTGTGTTGGTAAATTAATTTTAATATTACAAAGATAAATACTCCTGTCTGCCTTTCTAAAACACCTCCATAGGTTTTAACAATGGAAATAAATAAAAATACAAATAAATACAACATTAATAGAAACACAACTAACTTCTAAAAACAACTACTCATATCCACTATAGCTTAACTATGACTTCACCCCACAGATAAACTAGGATATCAAAAAAGGTTGGAAACGGGCTAATACAAATTAAAAGTCTAAACCTGCAAGCAGCAATATTTATTAGAATTATATTTAACAACCTTAAATGATATTGTTTGAGCATGCTTTAAAATGTCAACAAACTAAAACTAAGAATTGCGGTGCCACAGTGAGACTGATAACTTTAGTCTTTGACAAGGAAAATCAAGAGTAAATCATAGAAATGACTGGAACAGCTTAAACGACTGGACATATTAAGATGTTAAATGGTGAAAACATTTTTTGTGGATGTGCAAAACCAACTGATCACCCATGGACCTCAAAATACAGACTAAATAAAAGACAGCAACACACTGACCTTGGGATCATCTCTCCATCTTCAAACAATTCTCAATTAACAGACAAAATATGAGTGTGTTTAACAGAGTGATTTTCTGGTCTCCTCCTGACAAGCTAGCCAGTCAATCTCTCCTCTCCCATGTCTTTTTTTCCCCCTCACAACTATTTAGTGCATTACACTACTAGAGCATACCAGAGATCCCATGTCATTACACGGGTATGTCTTTATTTGCTCATTAGGTTAACATGTCAGGCTACGACTTCGATTCCTCCATAGTGCGGGGAGGGGGAGGGCGGGGGCTGAGCTTGCCCAGTTATGGTGCGCGCAGAGGGTTGCCTGATTGCATCATAGCAAAGACAGCGTTCTTGATACTATAAATAGGGTGACGTCACTCGCCCCGCCTCCCCGTAGTAGTTCAAGTCCGCAATAAAAAGGGGTGATGCAACGAGCCGGCGACAACTGTAACTTTACCAGCTGAGCGCGAGAACACTCCAGTCGGAGGAGAGCATCACAACACGCGCGTTTATTCAGTCAAAACAAGGTGAGTGACTACATTGTTGAACTTATTATTTACGGGGTTTGTTGTAACTGTTCTAGACCACGCTGGAAATGTCCACGCTATGCTCTAATAAATAAACTCAGCCAGTGACTGATTTCGATACGATTGTGTTATTGGATCTAGCGATTGTACTTATTACAGCTCGTTTAATAGTCATAATGTAATCTGTTGTGCTGTTTATATTCGGACTCAATTGCTATCTTTTAGCCTAAGTCATCTAGAATAGTTACAAAACGCGCGGAACTGTGTTGCGGTAACTTGTGTTGAAATATGTGAATAACGGATTATTTCATGTGGTTGTGTTAGCGAGTCGTATCGTTATAATGGCAGACAATCACAGTTTACTTTAATGAGTTACCGGATTAGAGTTTATCAAACAGTTAAATATGATGGGTTTTATACTGAGTATGAGTGCTGACCTGCTGTGCATACAAGTAGGACTTATAATTCGAGTAGTTGAAAATAATCGCATCACATTTAAATAAAATAATATAGGTGTCTGAAATATTCTATAGACCTATGTTATGTGTAACTTTAATACATATGTAATATATAGACAACTGTTGACAGAATTAAAAAGTCCCCTAAAATAACATGTGATGATATTGAAACTTTATGTGGTAGCACAGTGTAATCGTCGATACATTTGTATTATTCTAATATTTTGACATAGTTAAGCTATTAAAATCTAAAATGTAAAGTTGTTGTAGGCATGTTGTACAATTGAAGGAGAAATTACTTTAAATTGTGATATCATGAAAAATGTACTTTCTAGCAACTGTTTATAAATAAAGATATAGGTTTATGTACATAAAACACCATAAGGGTAACAATACACAACTTTAAAATAATATTCTAATTATTTAATTTACTAAACAAAATAATATTGGAAATACTCTTTGCTCACTAAAACATTAGGAGATTTGTTAATATTTCAATACAATAAAATATAAATATATTTTAGCAGTATATTTATTGTTTTATTAAATATTATATTTTCTCAAAAAAAAATACAAGAAATAAGAAACATATGCATGTATTTAATACAATTCAAGTTTTATTTCAGAAATACTTGTTTACATTAATTGTTAAATTGCATGTTTTGTTTTTAATGTATTTTCTTTCAGATTTTAAAATAGTTTTTCAGCGTAACATTTTTATTACATTAATAACTTTTTACAGTCAATTTAGCAGTCTAATAATTTTTTTAGAGAAGGTGGTACAAGTTTGTAACTGACTAGAGAAAGTTTACTATGACGCAGTATCCATACTAAGACCCTGATGTAAATCTTGCTTCAAATGTTTTAGATTTCGTAATGATGCTTCAGCATCCTGGTTTGGGTCCGTCGGAGATCAGTGCGTCTGCTTTGGTACCCTGCCTCTCCCCGCCCGGCTCACTCACGCTGGACGACTTCACCAACTTCACTCCATTAGTGAAAGAGGAGCTGCGCTACGCCATCCAGAACAAGCGCCTGTCCAACGGCATGAGCACCCTGACTACTGACCGAGCGTGTATGAACACAGAACGCCCCACTGAACTACCTGTGATGAAGCGGGAGGTGAGAGCCACTCATTTACAGTTAGAACCCTGAATCAAATGTGATTTCTTGTATTTCGCATTAGTTATATTGAGTAACAAGCATGTAGAAAAGCCATGCTTGCACAATTCACTTGTTTATTCACTTGTGGACCCAACTCAGAATCATTAGGCCGTTTCAACTTTCATGAAATCAATATTTAGTGCTTAATTTCAGTATATCTGAACGTATGTGATAAATGTTGTCATTTCAGGTTGCTCCAGAGGAAGGTGAAAGGAAAAAAAGAAGAAGGGAAAGAAACAAAATTGCAGCAGCAAAATGCCGAAACAAGAAAAAAGAGAAAACCGACAATTTACAAAAGGTAATTCTATTTATTATTTAGATTTAAAATATTTTCTTTTATATTATTTAGATATTTTATTAGATTATTTAAGATATATTAAAATATCTTTTAAATAATTTTTACTTGAATTTTACACTCATAAATGTCTTTCCTTTTTAATTCAGGAATCAGAGAAGTTGGAGTCCATCAATGCCGAGTTGAAAGCCCAGATTGAGGAGCTGAAGAACCAAAAGCAGCAGCTAGTTTACATGCTCAACCTGCATAGGCCCACCTGTATCGTCCGAGCACAGAACGGTCAGACCCCTGAAGACGAGAGGAAGCTCTTCATCCAGCAAATCAAGGAGAGTACCTTGCAGGGTCTGAATCTTACCACAAATGGACCAATACACACCTCAATACCAACTAGCTGTGGGCACCTCTAAATCACAAACTGTACAGACAAGAAGCTAATGGTTCGGCATCCTTGCCAAGGAACGCTGGAAGGTTCACCCCGTTATAAAGGACTAAACACGGGTGCCTGCCAGGCTGCTAGTCAAGGTCGGTCTGATGTACACTGAAAGAGACTGTTAAAGCACTAAAGTGTTGAAGGACGTCTGATGCGTTTTTCTCTTATTTAAATGTGTTCGTAATTGTATGTTTAACATGATATGCTTTTTGTATGCACCAAAGCCTGATGTCATGTTGATGCTAGAACAACATGATTTCATTTATTTATCAGCTTGTTGGTTAAATGAAACCCTGGGGGTGTGTTTGACAGCAAGCACTATTCTAGTGAGAGGAAACAAATGTAGTCGTTTGAGTGTATCTTTTTCACTTACTAGCAAGACATACAGGGTGAAGGAATTGTTTAGTTTAGTTACATATTTATCTTTGGCCTCTGCCTTGTTAAGTGTCCACATAATATGCCACATGAAGTATTTCAAGCTGCTACTAATCTCTCAGGACTTGGTATATATATATATATATATATTACAGGAATCTCACATTAAACAAACAGATAAAATAACAGGGAAGTCGACACGGAGTGGACTTTGAGATGACGAAGTGTCCCGCACGCTGCTTACAAGGAAGTTTCTACTCCTCTTCACTGAAAGCCTGTATGCTATCACCTCAACCGTATGACTATGTTGTTGTTACAATGCTGTGAGCAGGAACGTCTGCGCTTGCCAGTCTACTGTTAAAAAAAAAAAAAAAGGGAAAAAAAGGGTGTTTTGTGCTATTAGCAAGGACATACTTATTTTTTTCATATACTGTAGCTGTGCGTTGTTATTGTCTAGATACACAAACCTCTACACTCCCATTCAACAAGAAATGTTCTCAAAGCTTTGGCTAATGTTCTGGAAAACCTAACACCAAATGTCCTGTAACAGTTTTTTTGTGTGTGTGTGTGGTGTTAGCAATATCTAGTAACCTCTTCTTTTTATTCTTAAACGCTTACTACTTTCATAACATCTAAATGTAATGTTCCAGTAACTTTTGCAAAGCATGATTTGCCTTAACGTTTTCTCCAACATTTGCATATTTGTTTTTTAGTTTATTCAGAAATAACTGAGAGAACTTTAGCCAAATGTTTTTAGAGTATATTTTTGTTGGCTGGGCTTGTCTTAAAGCGAAAAAAAAAACTTGAAGTAAAGCTCTTATTAATTGCTTGTCTATGTTCATAGATCACATGTCAAGCAGTTTTAGTGTCACATCATGTTGTTAGTGAAGAAACACATACCACAAGACATCTGATCAGCCCTGTGACTGCATTTCTTAATATTACAGAAAGGTGTACTGAAGTATAAAAATCACTCATTTCTGCTAAACCGAGGAAAATCCCTAATCTTTTCGCAAACTTCTCCCTTATGTTTTTGAGCATAAGTTAAATATATGTATTAACGTTTGTGACGCAGGCGTCAGGTTTTTTTTTTTTCTTTGCATTTGTTTAAACAGGAATGCCACAAAATGTGGTACTAATGACATTAAATGTGTAATAAAAACAAAGCTATGTTTTCTATTTGTGGTTAAACCAGAATTCATCACATCATTAGTGTCCATGTCAAAGTGTCCAGGTGCAGTTGCTACCAAAATTCACTGATTGAGAAGATAATGGCCTGTAACATTCAGTGGCATATTCTATGACATCTGTGGCTTCATTTTGACTGTCTGTTGTTTGTTTTTGATACTTTATTAATAAAAAGCTGTACCACTTGCAACATTCCGTGCTGGTTTTATTCAAATCAGATGTGATTTAATGCAACTGAATCAAGCTGACTTCCGCCGATGATGCAACACCAAAACTTTACTACTTTTTAAACTGTACGTTACATGCTCAAAACACAGCACCATTTATGGTTGTGCTGAGAAGTTTGCGGAGGGGCAAGTCTGCACATGTATAACCTGAGAGACGTGCTGATTGTAACCGTGAGGTTGATCGAGTTCATCCTGCCAGAGAGCAATGATTCAGCATTTTCTGCTGATTTGAATGATTATTTGTGGGTGGATTTCATATAAGGTGTATTATGATGTTTTGGAACCGATTAAAAGCAATTGCATCAGAAGATAATAATCTTAAAAGCCTCACAGAATTCCTCGGAAAGAACAAAGCTGCTAAAGAACCCGGTACCTCGGTTTGGGTAACTCCCTTTTTAGGGGAAAAAAAGGGGGAAATATTTAGAATTTTGAACAATTGCTACTAAACTGCTTTTAAAGACTATTTCATAGTTGAAATATGCAAAACTATGGTTGTACAGGGAAAAAAAGTACCATTTTTACATTTATGAGAACTTTGAAAAGAAATTATTTAACATGACTGGTGTTAGTTGTGATATATATATATAGATAGATAGATAGATAGATAGATATAGATATGCACAAATACAGACACTGCTTATTGGTTTTCAGTAAAAAGTATGTTTTAAGGCAACTTTTTGTGGATTTTTTTTCTCTTTTTAAGTTTAGAACTATCAAATGTCATTTTGAAGGATGATATTTGGATTTTATTGTGAAATTTTAAATTATATACTTTAATCTTGCCATGAAAATACCCTTTAAACTTATTATGGAACTATACTGATTAAAATAATTTACGAATGTATAAATTCTATGCTAGAGTCAAAGCATAGTCCATCTTTTTGCTAAAAAAGTTAATAAGAAGCGTAATATTTCATTGTATAATTTGCCAACATAGCTGTGTACTCCACGCTTTCTATGAACCACAATAAAAAACTGTCCCTTTTGTCCATTTTATTGGCTAGATTCTCTTGAACTTGAGTCATTTTCTTCGCACACAGCCCTTAAAGTGAAAAAAAAAAAACCATATATACGGGCTGCGTATTGCTTCAATGCTGCTGATGCCGACTGATGTCAGATATGTAATAGTAAACTCTCAGAAATTACTCTCGGATAACTTCCACATCTTTTCTGAAAACATATAGAGCCCATAAACTTGTAACACGGTATTATCATCACCAGGAACTAAGCACTATTTGTTCACATTTGTTTCCCAATCAGTGAAATGAATCACTATTTCTAATCAAACCAGACACAAAACATTGCATCCAGAATACATAATATAATAG
>JAUMHP010000076.1:14845147-14855968 GCA_032361065.1 Enteromius trimaculatus
TATATATATATATATATTGTATATAAAATATATTTTTATCAAATATTCATATTCCTAACATCACCTGACTTTCACCATTAAACAAATGCACTTTGCCCTCTGAATATGAACCAACGTAGTTACAGCCCTTGGCAATAAATGCAATCAGTGGAAACTTCACATTCTGATGCAAGCACTAAAACTGTTGCAATGGAATCTACAGATGTCAAACAGGGTGCTGTAATGCTATGTCATAACCTTTCAAACATAATTCTAATGGTTTTAGAGTTTAGATGCAGCGCATTAATGATTGACATATTCTTAACCTGTAAGATCATTGGAATGCTTTACTCATTCAGAGAAAATGCATTTATAATGATGATACACTACAAACCTATGCCTATGAAACTAGATTGTCAGGTGTTCAATTAGTCTATTAACTATTACAATACACTTTATTATAATAACAAAAAAAACGTAGGCATATTTTCTCCTCCTCCGAAATAATATAGGCCCTATACATATATTCCAATTTTCTTAAAAGGATAAAAAGCGAAACAAAATGTTGATGATTTACTCATCCAGGGAAAAGTATTTGAATGAAGCATTGTTGTCCTACTACTAACCTCACGTTTAAGAAGCTTCGTTTTACCTCAGGGAGCATAGTTTACCGATCAATGCATTTAGCGAACAGTCTAGAACACTTCCTTGCTAGTACAATGAAAAAGTCTTTCTTTTTTTTTTTTTTGCATTGGGGGAGCTCCAGGAAGTGTAGGTTCAATGGGAACTTCAAGGTCCACATTCTTTTTTAAGTTCCTGTAAGATTTCCAAGAGTTTTGATATGCGAGGGCAACCACCTACAGTCGCTACCAGGAACTTACAGATCAGGAAGGAAAAGTTACCAACAGATTATTTTCTTCTGTATAAAACACACCCTTAATTTCTCAGTTCACACTGCATTTGCACGCGCCTCTATTCAGGTTAACTTTAAAGGCAATGCTAAACCGTTTATGCTAATTTTCTCTGAACTACTTCCTTTTATTTTTATGACAAGAATATTTACTGCTCTGACAGGGCTTTCAGAAGACACACGATCTTTAGCAAATACCGATGATACTGGACATATACAAACTGATGGCTATCTTTCAGTGTAGAAAACCACATTTATTATAAGCAGCAAATGTCTATTTTCAGAAAATGTACATATTATAAATATAATCTATTTATTATTAAAAAAAAACATAGGCGTAGATCTAAATATCAAGATTATATAAAATACCTCGATAATCTTATTTAATACGCGTTTATTAGTAATGTGTCCACTAGAGGGCATAACAATCAAGGAATTGTGGGCCACAAAAAGGGAAACCTCACCAAGTTTAGCACTTACTTTAAATCATACTATACGTATCCTGTAATAAAAACAATAGCCATTATCACAAAATTTGTAATGGTTACACTGGTTAAGATGGGAATTGTATTGGTTTTACTGTATACAGTGATGGAGCCTGGGTTTCTACTGGGAGCCTAATAATTTCCTAACGAAATATGTCCCAAAACACACTACAGAAACCCATTTTTAATGGTTTGAATGGTTAAATGTTCATGTTGGTGGTTTCTAATGTGTGCAATGGTGTTTGTAGTTGAAACAATTAGAATTTCTGTGATGGTTTCTATTGTTTCGTTGTTTTCAGCAGTATTAACACAGAAAATCAAAAGGCTAAATATACAATTTTTACAACGGAAGTTTTAGATTTATTCGATTTAGATCTATTATCAACGTGTTATTATAGCAGTTATAACAAAAATAGATGCTGAGTTGCAGGACATGCACTGGATTCTCATTTCAGCTTTTCTTGATGCAGCTAATTTTTCAATCATGCAAACTTTGCAGACGTTTTGTAATAATGAATCAAATCAACCAAAGAGACAAAAACATATGTAACCTTTGATTTGATAATGTAAATATATAACCTATATATGACTATATTATCTCTTTTTCTATACTGCTGCAATTTTTTCTCCATTTATATTTATACTTTCCTGGTAATACCAAACGCTGCTACTTTGCTTGAGTACAGAAGCGAGCTGAAATTGTGCAGAATTACAAAGTCAGACGTAGTGAGGCTACTTGACAACTTGATATGCAAATGAATAAATGCAAATGGAATTTTTACAAATTCTCCCACACCATACAAAGGATACCTGAAGACTTGTATATGCACTCCTATAAAGCTATGTTTTTGAAATCTGAAATAAAGAACTGTGATTAAAACTTGTGTGCTGCATAAATGTTGTCAAGCCTCAGCTAAAGCAATTTTATTTTCTGTGAAAATATATGCTTTAGGCTACACTCAACCCTTTCTAAACGATTGCATTTCTGCTAGAATAAACCATTATAATGAATATTCTGTAATTAACTGTTTAATGACACCCCATGCTTTTTGCATTTTGCAAGTTTTAAAATGAAAGTCAACAGATTTGTTTCGAGCTTTAGGACTTTTCAGAAGAGAAGAGAAAACTGGAAGAGAAATGTAGAAGTGTGTACCCTGCACTGGTTAGGAAGGTAAGTCACAGAGGTTTAAGGAAGTGATACAATCAAGAAAAAAATCTGACCACTATCTTACCGCAACCACCCCCAGATATGGTTTCAACACAAATGAGAAAAAACTACACATCCGGGTTATTTTTCTGATTTGGTGACCTCACTTTAATAGAAATTGTATAACTATTTAAATTGGAGTAATTACTGGATTTCAGTCTGCATCTGCGTCACAGAGTAAATAAACGGAGTGATTTTAAAAAATAATTGTTTATTTTTCTAATACTTATAAAATTCTCCAAAAACAAAACATGATCAGTCAAGATAGAAAAATAACACTAACATCTGAATTAAGCTGTTATGATTATTTTTAAATAGTACTTAATAATATTATGCAGACATAAACCTGCTGTCACAGAGATTTGAAACTAACCTCTGGTATTTTGGTCAGATTGGCTCTCATAAAGCAGAAGTCCACTCTCGCATGTCGTTCATTCACAGCCAACTAACTGTGGTATAACAGATGGTTTAGTTAGTGGTTATTGACTCTATCAAAGTAAATAGTGGATGAATTCACGTGAGGCGTGACCCTGGGAAAGCAAACATAGGACTACAAATATCTTGTAATCTGAACATAACCTTTACAAAGCTGTTTTAAGCATGACTTAATAATTCACTTGTATTTTGACAGAAAACACTGCATACTGAACTTAATACTTTCTGAATAAAAATATAAAAATTGCATGCTGCTAGTATGCATAAATCCCTTGCATGATTACAAGTATACTTAATTTATCCTTAAATGGAGATTCTGATATTGTGCGCTTTAGATGTGAGTGTCTCTATCGAGACATAAAGTCAGGTGACATTGTGCCAGCGGACCTTGATGTTGAGGTCATACCACAGTTCAAGACAGGGCACAAAGGCTCATGGGCTTTGAGGGCATCTGTCAAGCGTTGCTGTTCCTCTAACAAAAGCTGGACTTCCTTCCTCAGCAGGCTATTCTCCTGTTCCAGACATTCATATGCCTGGTTGCAGAAAATGTGTTGCATCAGTGAGCATTTGATGTAATGTCTGCCCACAAAATATTATCATATGTCTGCATGGGGGAAAAATCTTTCCACCTGCAAATTTACTGAAAAGTACAAATATCATGATATCATCAACTTTTATATTCTATATTATGTGCAGCTTGCGAACCTCATGCAGCTCATCTGCTCTCTGTGTTTGTCTTTTGCGGCTCCTCTGTGCAGCAACTCGGTTCTTTTCTCTTCTTTTCAACCTTTTCTCTTCATCATCAGAGCTCTGAATCCAAATCATATGTTAGTGGTGTTAAGATATGTGTAATTTAGGGTGAGACAGATCAGGAAGATGAGAATACATGTTATAAAGTTTATTAGTAATTAGACACATTCATTTTTATTTTAGGTTAAAACTTGTGTTGTAATTAGAAAATAAAACAAGAATAAAACAGTAACATACCTCACTCTTTCGGAATAACCGTAAAGCTGGAGCATCATTTCGAGTAAAGTTACTTGCCGCACTAAAAAGTGACATGACAGGTGCAAAAGAGCACGAGCACAATAAAGACTTCCGTTCACGAATTTTTATGGAAAATTAAGGCGAACTATTATGTCGTTTTAATTAGCGCATAATTATGCATGTTTAAAGTGTCAGTCAACATCCCTCAGTAACAGGCGATTTCTTGCAAATGCCTTCGGCGGATGTTCTTTGAAGTCACGTGGTGCTCTCGAGAACTCCAATTACTTCAGGCGGTCTGAGGGTTTTTGTATTTGTAACACTTTTGGGTCATTCCACGAAATGATTCTCTTTTCCATTTTGCATAGGTGATTTCTGAAAGATTTTTCTTTTAATTCAGGCAATGAAAGTACTTAAGAGTAAAGTACGTTAAATAATAATAATAATAATAAAAAAGACTAATAACTTATGGTCGTATATGGTTATGTGTTACAAAAGGTAATATGATTGACAGCTTTATTGAACTTGGTCATTTCTAGTCTCAAAGTGACACTATAGTAAGTTTATCTAAAGTAGAATTTAATATATTCTTAGAATTTAATATATTCAGATAATCTTTTCAATCAGTTTACTTAACATATTTTGGCAGTTTCTAAGATACTATATATATTTTATATATATATATGAAATATAAGAGACCACTGCAATTTACTCCTAAATCAGTATCTCTCCGAGTACAACAAGCATTTCATGCCAGTCTTTGTTAATTTTCTACACAAACATACTCCATTCTATTTATTGATGTAATTATTTGGTGAGCATCTGAATCCAATTGTATTTAACGGGAAAAGTATAAAAAGCCCTGCTGTAATCAACACTATCCTCTTGCAGTGTGACCAGTTGGATGGTAAACAATGCAAGAAGTTTTTCAAGAGTAATTAGAAATTTAAAAATAAACACTAAACATGCTAAAAACAGCCAAAAGAAAAGTTTTAAATCCAGAAAAAAGGGCCAATCCTAGCTTTATTGGCACAAGGATTCAGTGAGTGTCAAGTTGCTTCTATAACTAATATTTCAAAGACGGCAGTTTACAAAAAATGAAACAAACGTGCATTGTTTTGTACTGGTGAGATTAAACTGATTTTTCTAAAATGGTCTTTTTTTCCCAGCGCTATATAAATACACTATAAATATGCTAATAAAATTCCTTATTTTTCAACATTGTTCACTTATGATACAAACATAAAAATCTCTGTTAGTCTATGTTTAATTAGCTCATTTGCTTAATATAAAAATGTTCAGTAAGTGCCAGTATTTGGAAACCAATACTGGTAGACCAAGAACACCTTATGGTATGAACCTAGACCACATCAGCACAATAGTTCTCTAAAACGGTAATTCGTTGTATTAATTGGTGAAGCTCTTCTTTTTTTCCTTTTTAATTATATGGGTATTTATTTACATTATACAGGTAAGAATCAACATACAAAATACTTCTATAATAACAGGCGTTGATACAATGCTCACACACTGCCCTTTTCTCTACTCACACACAATGACATATATACGAACACAGATACACATTAATTTGCATCAGTCATTTGGATGGATTTTGGAGCAGGTACATAGTCTGCACTGTATTCTGAATCAGACGCAGCTCTTTTAATGGTGGAGAGAAGTCTGTGGTGCAGGTCTGGACAGACGTCTCCTGCTGGGCTGCCAAACACTTCACTGTAGATTTCCACAGACTCCGCTGAAGGCTGCATGTCAAATACTTGACGCAAGCCCTCGGCTGCCTGCTTCAGACTTTTCAGAGACTGAACAGAATGAAGGAAAACAAAGCATGTAAAGAATAATAAAAACTTTTTTGTCTATGGTCATTTCACTGGTATACTTTATTATTACTATTAGACAATAAAACAGACATGCTGCGTTACCATGCATTCAATAAGCACTCTAAAGTAACTCAAATATGTTTATACCCTCATAACTGTACTGGCTTGTTTGAACATTGCAGGTGCAGCAGCTGATACATTTCGGATTACTGTGTCTGTAAAAGAAAAATTAAGAGCTAGTAACAAACACTGCATGAAGCACAGTTGTACAAATAACATACAAATAACAAATAACAAAAGAAAAGTAAAGCGCACACACCTTGAGCTGGGTCTGGCTTCAGGTCTTGTGGTTTTATTGCCTGTTCATACAAACCCTAAAATAATGGACCAACAATGAATAAAACATAAGCTAAAGAAAAAGCATACTGCACTTTTTAATCCACCAAAACTATTATGACATCTAGTGGCCAGAGGTTGAACACCTAAATCTCAAAATCCTAAAAGAATATTATGACACAAGATATTGTGACATCTAGTGGCCAGGATTAGATTCAACTTTATTGTCATTACACATGTACAAGTCAACGAAATGCAGTTTAGGTCTAACCAGGAGTTCAATAAGCAGATGTTATAAGTGCATATATAGGTGATATGTGGATGGATAAGTAGAAACTATGGCTGAAACTAACATCTGGATGTACTGTGAACATTATACGGGAGCAGAACGTGTAAAATCCTAAAGTAACTAATTTACTCTGTCGGATGGCTGTTAGGAAAGATAATTAGTTTCACATAAAAATAATATCTACTGATATCTACTTGAAGTTTGTAATATCATCGTTTCAGTAATTAAATATCTGATTTGCTACTGATTTATTAATACTGTATGTATGAGTGAATTGATTGAGACTGTGTGTGTGAATGTATATGAAAGTAAACACGTCTCACCAGAAGTTTCCTCTCTGCTCTTAATGATCGGACAACCTGGTTGCGTATTTGCTTTGGGTGAGAGCTGCGTTTGCAGGCGGTTTCTACTATTTTGTCATCCAGAATGTCATTTATTGTGCTGTCATAGTCTGAATATACAAAGCAATGGTTAATATTATCATGCGTTGGTTTTGGTTTGCAAAAAAGTGTAATGAGTACTCTAAAACTGACAGTAACTTACCTTCACAGTAGTCCTCTGACACCTCGTCCCAGGACAAGCCACCAATGACTAGATTTTCTTGCACTGTGAATTCAAAGTTCTGAACGGTAAAACACACAAATAAAGTCAATGAACAGAACAAAAGAAAAACAAAGCAACAGCAGCGGACCACGATGTCATAAATAACTCCCAAAAAGTAGTCTATCGTAGACTTAATAAAGACAAAAATAAATGCACTGGTTTCTTTTATTCTAACGTTAGACTTACCACAACCATTTCTTGCAGCAATTTAGCTTTGTCCTCCTCTGAAATGTGGGATTGGCCATCGAGCAACTTTTTGAATAAGCCTTTATACTTTTCAAGCTGTTCACGAACGTGTTTTTTCGACTTGACGTTTACTCTAAAATCTGTCCCGCTCTCACGATCGGCCTCCATGACTGCCGCTTATTTTTCAAAATAAACCCTGGAAACGGAAGCTGAATGTGTTGCAACGAAACAACCCCTGAAAGAAACACTTCAGCGTAAGAAACGTTCCGAGCTCCGTCGTGAAGCCGCCGAACGGACAGAAAATGCATCAGAGATAACGAAAACAGAGAGTGGTTTAATAGCACTTTTTATTTACAAGTTTACACAGATACGTTCTCAAAATATTTTTATATACACTAACATAATGGTAAGAGGGTTTATTGACTGTCACTGTCACATGTCAGCAAATGAGTTTGCACAGGTAAGAAATTGCGAAAGTCTTATCTTATCAATAAAGGCGATGTCTTTATGAGCTGATCTTTCTTAGCTTTGTAAATGTGTGCTAAAACCCTACGGAAAACCCCCATATGAACCAGCCTCAGCAGGCTTGCTTGTCTTAACTGGTTTGAGTTGTTTTTTTTTCAGCTGGTAGTTCAGCGATATGCACAGTACAGTATTAGTACAGTATTTATAATAAATTGGGCCACGTTTTGACCAGATTAAGTTACAATAATGAAATCAAAGGCAAATGTTATTATATAATATTTAATGTAAACTGTTGCAGGCTATGCTGACAGGTTGTAGCGTGTTTATGTAAACTATATGCAAGGGTTTGTTGCCACACCAAACAAAAATCATCTGCACAGATTTTTGCAAAATCTAGTTTATATTTTAAGTTACTTTAATGGTTTTCCCCTAGGATATAGATGATGTCCTTTCGAGGGCTAAAAAGGTAAGCTTTTGTCAGTCCTAAGAAGACAAATCAATTAAAAGCTGACAACCAGGAAAAACAATGTTGCAAAACAATGACCTCCTCTGTTTAATTCATGTAATTTTAGGCTGAAGTGAAAGCTCTAGTGGCAGTTACAGAGGGAGCCAGTGAGTTTGAGAAAGTGATTAAGCTGTCAAAAACGTAAGTTTACATGAGAATGTTCTCACTGAGGAGTTTCCTGTGGCCTCATATGCTTACACAGCAATGGACACATGCAGCTTTACTAATATTGAATGTTTTTGATATAGCTATCCTGGTTTTGTATTCCCTTGTTTTGGCATTCATCCCCTTCAAGGATCAGGGCAAGACTTGCATAGTGTCAAGATTCAGGCGAATATAACATAACATGACTGGTTTCATATCCTATGTTGTTACCTTTTAGTGCAAAAATATTAGTTTTGTTTTAACAGGACCTGGAGCCTTGCCTTCCTTTGTTCCAGAAGTACAGAGATGATATCGTTGCAGTCGGGGAGGTAGTGTATGATATCTTTTTGGACTATTTTCAACATACACTTCTGGGGATTTGTATAGTAGGATATTATATTAATATTGTTTTAAATGAAAAGCGTACCGAACAAAAATAAAACATTCAGCTTACTTTGTTTCACTATTTATATAGAGAATAGAGCCATTTTAAGGAATCTGAAATTAATTAAATAAATAAAGTAAGAAAAAGTAAAAATAAAATAATTTAAAAAAGTCCTTTGCAAACTTACAAGGGGAAATAATAAGACAAGACAGGACACTTTAAGACAAGGGGGTCTGAAAATGATTTACAATAAGGCAAGACAATCTTTAAAATAAACCAAAACAACTAAAAAACAATTTGTTCAACAAAATGCTTTAGTTTACAGAAAAGGAAATAAAGGCCTAGGAATCGAAAAGTTTAAGAACCATTGGTCTAGATGAAAAAGGTAAAAATTATACAAGAAGCTAGGCCTCACAATTTAATGGCGATTTTAAATCTTGTGTCTTTATATTGTAGTTCGCCTACTTCTTGTTACTTAGTGTGATATATGCTTGCTAATATTTTTTCTTTTCACAGATTGGTCTTGATTTTACCCCCTGGTTTGCAAATACTACTCAAGAGTGTGACGAACAGATACAAGTCTTTATAAAACAACTGGAAATATCTAAAGAACTGGATTTGCCTGTGTGAGTATCAGGAAATCAGACAAGCAGCTTAGCATAGCAACATATTTTGTACTGACTGTTCAGTTTGGAGTTTCATTAACGCTCATAACTCAGCACAGTCTTTTATCTTAAAGGAATGTACATTCCCGCTCAGCAGCAAAGGTTACCATAGCCACAATGAAAGAACTAGGTAAGCACTAACAAATCACTGTGTCTCTCTGACCTTTACAGTCAGAGCTGAATTTCTTGCGTAATTCTACTTTTATGTCTTTAGGGATTAGACAAGCCTTATTGCATAATTTTGCCGGCAAGCCATCAGTTGCTATGGAAGGAGTTCAGGCTGGATTCTGCTTCTCCTTTCCGCCTGCCGTCAGCAAAAACGAGCAGGTTGGATCAGGATCCTAACTGAATTACCATTATGCTTGTGTGCCATAAAATCATAAATAAATATCATAAGTATGCAATAAAGACACGAAGCATATATTAAAGAATGACCCAGTTCCACGTCACAAGTCATTCACTTTAACACGTTCTGTAACTATGATTGTATGTTTGATCCGGAAATGAGACCTATTATTTGAAACAAGAGATTTGAGACACATTTTCTTTTCACTATTATAATGATACTTGGTATTTTAAATGCAGAGAGCAAAATTAATCAGGCAGATTCCACTGGAACACATTTGCCTTGAGACGGATTCTCCAGCATTAGGGATTGACAAACATGTAAGTCCTAACCTGTTGTTATAATTAGATTTTTTGCATTACAGATGTTTTAAAGCTCACTGTCTCTGCTTATCTTTTTATTGCTCTAGGTTAGAAACGAGCCCAGAAACATAAAGATCTGCTGTGAGTACATTGCAAAGGTTAAGGGAATATCTTCAGATGTAGTTATGGAAGTCACAACACAAAATGCCCTTCGGTTGTTTTCTAAGTTAAAAACTTTTTGTATATAATTTGTTAATAAAATGCTCACTCATAAAACAAATGGACTTGCAGTGAATGTCTAGCGCTTTCAAGCTTTCTGCAAATTTACTGTCAAAGTATCATATAAGGATCTATTCGATTAGAACCTTTCAGACTGTGAGCTGGGTTAAAACTAATCTCCCTATTAATACATTATTCAAATGTTTTTCGAGTGTGTTCCTTTTAGAGGAAAGGGAGTGACACAGGTTTAGACATGAGGATGATAAATGAGAGTTTCTTTAACTGTGCGACCATGAGATCAACTCAAGTCACTTTTATTTATATAGTGCTTATAACAATACAGATTGTAGCAAAGCACTGAACATTATCAAGTATGAGAACAGAGTGATGGTAATGTATAATGATGACATTAAACTATTTATTTATCAAATGGAGAGACGGTCTCTGTAGTCAAGATGACGATGATCACTAGAAATCAGGTGTCACCAACTAAGCAAGCCAGAGGCGACAGCGGCAAGGAACCAAAACCCCATCCATGAGA
>JAUMHP010000076.1:14856068-14875633 GCA_032361065.1 Enteromius trimaculatus
TCACATGTTTCTCTAGATACTGTTACATGCAGCACCATAACTTCAAACGAATTATATTTAAAGCCTGTCTTCTGAGATATACGGAGAATATTGCAATCATTTGTAGCAACTCCACTCCACCTCCTTTGCCTTTCCAACGTGTCTCATTATTATAACCGTAATCTCGGGGTGTAGATTCATTTATTGTAATGTAGATCATTATTAATGATCTTTGTAAAGGAGATCACTATTTAAATAAAAAAAATGAAAGAATCCAATGTGTTGTTGCAGATCTGCTCATTACACGTTTATTGCTGTCTGTAGAAAAACATTTACTCTTCACAGAGGTTGATTGCAGTTCCTAACACCTGATGAGTTTTATCTGGAAGGACATAAAAATAGCGTATTTTACTTAATCGTCTGCCGTACAGAACTTTATTAGAGCTGAGTTTAAAACGCAGCTAAAGTCATCTTACAGCTGTCTTCGAAGTGTCTTCGCTCGGGATGTCTGGTGTTGTTGTTGCCGTCCATCATCCAGGAGGAGCGCTGCTCGGGGCGCGTGATCTGCAGCGCGCTAAAGTCACAGGTGTTCTTGAGGTGACAACGGAAGTGTTTCCTTTCAGGTAAATTCCAGAACCTACTGGTTGTCTCCACGCGACACCACGTCTCCCTCTGCATGTTCAGTTCGTACAGTTGGTCTTGCGTTGATTTTGACATTGTTATTAATGTAGGCTGCTTGTTAAGTCGAGTTAGCGTGTGGTCAATTCAGTCCTGTTTAAACGGCTGTAACCATGGAAACAAGACTTGTGTCGCCGGAAGTTATTATTGTAGGGTTGCCAGCTCGTGTAACAAAACCACTCCAAAATAGTATATCCTCAGGCTTAAAAGACTTTAGATTGAAATATAACTTCAATCAAAAACTTTCAAGCTTTTGTGCTGTTAGAACCAATTCAATAGTCATGTAATATTATTGCTGCACAAGTGTTTCCAGCGTTTTCAGTGCTTGTTTTCAGATTGTTCCAGAATGTATAATTTAAAGCTTGTGTAGAATTTATAAAATAGAAGAAAAAAATAGTTTTGAACAAATAAAGTGTCTCAGTTAAATATGTGCAAACGTACCAAAGCAGTTTAATTCCTGCTGAAACCTTGAGAAGATGATGGATGCATCAAAGCTCCAATATGAAAGGTTAGTATATGCTAACAGATATGATAAAGAGTTTTGGTAATATATTTTCTTTAAGGTGTCTAGTATTAATACACAAATTCACATAGGCTATATTCTTTAATGGGTGTGGTCATAGAATGAGTCAACATCTTGGTGATAAGTGACCGGTGGGATAGCATTGAATTTAGGTATAGTAGTAGCAGTTGTTACGAAGATTACACTAAAATGTTGCAATGACAAAATATTGCACTTAATTAAAAGTTAAAATATTACAAATAAGTTACAATATATGTTGTAATACTGGTAGCACTAATAGGCTATAAAATGTGTAGGCTATGATAAGTTAAAATAACAATTTGGTTGTATTTTTTGTCTTTTATCTCAGTATTCCTATCAATATGGTTTAAGGTTTTTTTCACACATAACATTGACCCTAGAATATGTGATCATACAATTTAACTAAGATATATAAAAAAAAATTCCAAGGCTTACTAATGATATATTAATTATGATATTTACATGTCTGGGAAAAAGAAGATTTTATGGGTTAAGATGCCGCTTCATATGTAGCCTGTATGAGAAAGAAAAATGGGGCCTGGCCTGTTCTGGGTCACCATCATGACCACCCAGATCATATGCTCTGCGACTCAGGTGTTCATCCTTGGTCTCCCCTCCACAATCGGGTCAGTTTTGGTTCAGCCCAAGAGTAGTTTCCACGGCCTGTGGCACAGCGATGTGGGGCAATCAGGTGTAGCCTGTTAATAATATGGCAGATAATGGCACTAATGATGAATCTGGTAAAATATTACTCAACATTTGAAATATTGGGAATGTCACTTGCTTCTGTTTTTAAAATTATGTACAGCTGAATTCAGTTCAACATTATTAATAATGTAACTTGTTAAGTAGCATTTTAACTTTTGAAACAATTTCATGATTTCTTAAAAAACCAAAGGTTCCAGTAAAATAAATGCTGGAAATTCCAGCTGGATTTTAACTGGACCTTTGCTCTAAACAGATCTTTTAAGCAATCAGTGGATTCAAGATGACAGTCAATTTTTATTTTGTATTATTTTATTATTTCAAGAGAGCGACAAATATCAATGCAGCTGGCATTGTAGATGTGCTGTAGAATAACTGAAGGGCTGGCTCTCCTACTTGCCCCGCCCCATCTGCATTCTCATTGGTCCTCGGCGGGCATATAAACCCACTTACTGTAGTGATCAGAGTAAGCAAATCCGAGGAGGATGTGCACATCACGCCACCACCATCACTCACATGCTTCTAAAGCCGGTAGTGTTCAAGAACATGCTCCCAATTCACGGCGCTAAATTGTAATTACAGCGTTATTATTAAATTAATCATCTGGAAAATTCATTGTTATCTTTTTATCTCATACGCTTATCGCTTCAGGAAGAAAACTAGAATCGTTTATGTCTGATTAAGTGGTTAATTTAGCCGAAATGGTGGCCGGTGAGTTTCTGCAGGAGCAGCATGTTCTGCCCGACAGCACACCTGACGGCGGTGTCACTGAAGGAAATACAGACGAGGACAGCAGCTACAAGCAGCTTTCCAATGGATCGGTGCACATAACGCTGGATCCGAAGGTGCTGGAACAGGAGCTTCCACCTCCGGACGAAAAAGAGGCGATGCTGCCCTGCGAACAGAATAACGAAGCGCTGGAGACGAGACTGTACTGGAGGCGGTTCGCGGTTCTCGTTGTGTTCAGCCTCTATTCGCTCGTCAACGCCTTTCAGTGGATCCAGTACAGCATCATTACCAACATATTCAAGGACTATTATACAGTAACAAACACCGCGATCGACTGGCTCTCCTTGGTTTATATGGTCGCGTATGTGCCTTTAATCTTCCCCGCGACGTGGCTGCTGGATAAGAAGGGGCTGAGGATGACGGCGTTGCTGGGGGCCGGGCTGAATGCCCTGGGCGCGTGGGTAAAGTGCGCCAGCGTGGGGCCAGGCCTGTTCTGGGTCACCATGACCGCTCAGATCATTTGCTCTGTGGCTCAGGTGTTCATCCTCGGCCTCCCCTCCAGAATCGCGTCGGTTTGGTTCGGCCCGAGAGAAGTTTCCACGGCCTGTGCCACTGCGGTGTTGGGCAACCAGGTGTGGCCTGCAAATGATATGGCATTAACTCTGAATTTGGTTTAATAATACTCGACATTTGACATATTAGGAATGTACAGCTGAAGTCGGGTCAACATTATAAATAATTTCACAGTCTGCTTTTAAGCATTCAGTGGATACAAGATGATTGTCTATATGTGTGTATATATATATATATATATATATATACATATATATATATATATTATTTTTACTGACAAAATATATCATACATTTTTTATTAGTAGCAAAAAATAATTGCATTATTTGATAAAATTATTTTAAAAGACACACAAGACACATCCTTTTTTTTCAAATATTATTTTATTATAATTAAATATTTTATGAGATGGACAGGTTCACTAATATGTAGAAATACAAAATCAGTTTATTACTTTAAAAGAGTTTCTGTTTGAGTTAATAATTGTATGTTATTGTTTTGGCTGTAACTATGGTACATTTCTTTCAGGGTGCTAAGCATTTAAACACTGTAATGTGAACACCGCAACACTATAATCTAAAGTGCGAGCTAAAGAATTTAACTGTGTGAAAGTGTTTTATTTTAAACCGTGCATTCATTCATAAATCATTTAAAAACTGTAGTGTTTTATTATTTTATATACTGATTTATTTATTAAACTCTGCAATATATTTCTTTTTCAGCTTGGTGTAGCTATAGGTTTCCTGCTCCCACCTGTACTGGTTCCCAACACAGCCGATAACAAGGATCTCATGGGCCACAACATCAGCATAATGTTCTACGGAACAGCTGGAGTTTCAACTCTGCTCTTCCTTCTAACAATATTTGGTAAAAACTTGTATCTACATTTCACATGGTTTGAACAGAAATAAATAATTGCAACTGATGCATGTAACAATGCAAATCATGCAAAACAGCTTTTTCTCATATAGTCTGCATGCTTTTATGCCATTATAGTTTACAATACAGAAACAAGTTGCAACTAGTTGACTTGGAACACCTTGCACATGATTTTTGCATAGAATGACGTGTCGTCTCTCATCAGAACATGCAAAAGAGCTGTTCTATAAACAAGAGATTAGTATACAGCGGTGATCAATATTTTAAAGAGTATCAAAATGAATTAAAGTATGTTAACCCCTCATATCAGCTGTAGACATGTTCAGTAGATATAGTCAACTCACCTTTATTTATATAGGCTCCAGGCTCAGCCGGGGTTATATTATTAGAATTATAAGTTTATGTGTATCTGTTCCATTTGTTTTCTCAGTTATTAAAGACAGACCTCCACTCCCACCCAGCAAAGCACAAGCCGTTCTCTCCAACTGTCCAGCTGAAGACTATTCATACAAGAAATCAATCATCAACCTCTTCAGGAACAAGCCCTTCATCCTGCTCCTCACCAGCTATGGTGAGAAAGACATTTTATTTAATGTGAAATTGAAATTAAGTCATCCTTTACTCACTTATGTCCTTCTTAAAACTGCATGACTTTATTCTGTGGAACAGAACAGCCAATTTGTTTATTTTAATAATTCTATGTATTTAATTAGATTTTTAGACAATGCTTGTTTCAACAATTAAAACCTTAATTATTAATTATTTAAATTTTAGGGTTAACTATTTCTTTAATCTAATCTTAATATGTTCCCCATGCTTTTATTTACCCATCATACGCCATTTATTATGAGATTGGACTTTTTAATTTATTATTAACTGTAATTTATTAACAATAATAATAATACAGTATCTATGGTAGTAACTATACCATTTTTCTCTAATGCTACAATATCAATTTCATCATTTAGAAAGTTCTGCACTTTAGCAAAAATTGTGATGTTGTTGTTTTTTTCAACATAACTGATAAAAAATGTGATATTGTTTTTAGGCATCATGACCGGATCATTCTACTCTGTATCAACACTTCTTAATCAAATTATAATTTTTCATTATCCGGTAAGTGGCATTTGATAAACTCAGCATGAAAATGCCATGTGCATGTGTGTAGGAGTCTTTCTGTGTTCGTCTCAGGCACACTTGGGTAGTGTTTGTCGGGAATGGGCGGCTGGTCACTACTTCATTGTCCAGGCTCTTGCAGTTCATTAGCCACTTTTCATGCATGCCAGCTACTCATGACAGAGCCCAAAGGAAAAGACAAGCACTGTGTACATTCCCAAGTTTGATGTGTCCGAATGTTCTGCAGGCTTTCCCACCGGGCTTAAGTTTAGTGACCACACACCATGTGATATTTCTTACCGCGCATAACACTTCCATATCTGGTTGTGAGATCCATTTGAAGTAGGTGTCCCTAACAAAACATTGAAAGTTAGTCAAAAGTATTGTAGACCAGGCTCACATTTTAGGCTCGGTTGCAAAAAAGCCCTTAAGCTATAAATACCATTCGTTGTAATTATAAACAAATGATTGCTAAGGGTTTCTTGACTTAAAGGGGTTTGTTGCTAATAACTACTGGTTAACAAACTGAAGGCCTGTGGATTTTGCTTTGTGAGCTTTTAATCCCAAAATCCTGAGATCAAAGCCTACTTAAGGACAGTGTTACATTTCCATTTATTCATTTAGAGGACCCATTTATCCAACACGAAGGCATTTAGCTTGTAATTACTACCATGTTCAAAAATGATTGAGATGCTAATTTAAACTCTTAAAAACTTTCTTTAGGGAGAAGAGGTAAACACAGGGAGAATCGGCTTGACTTTGGTTGTGGCTGGAATGTTTGGCTCCATACTGTGTGGAATCTGGTTGGATCGTACTAAAACCTATAAGTATGTATATTATGCCAAATATTATTTTCTTCATATATTTAGATTTTAATAGAATGTACATGGCTTTAAAGTATTTAGCCCATATTAGTGTCTTAATTTGATTATTAGCAGCTAATCTTTTCATCTTAATCAAAAGTTTCTCACATTTTGGTAAATTTTGGCTAAATATTGTGGCCAAATAAGGTCTGTGTTTTATTGTATAGTTCACACACAAGTCACTTTTAAACCAAACTGCTTTCTTTTGGTCAGTTCTTTTGATAAAAAACTACAACTCTATGTGAAACATGCAGTTCTAGATTATTATTGAAAGATTGAAAGATAGATTGAAGGATAAATGTTACCTTACCCATATTCATTTTAAATCGGATTATCCCTCAACACTTCATTTTCTTGTCATTTAGATTGACTACATTGATAGTCTACATCCTGTCCTTCTTTGGAATGGTGGTGTTCACATTCACGCTGAACTTGGACAATCTGTTTGTTATCTTTTTCACTGCTGGTGTCCTTGGGTAAGCCTGCTACTAGAGTTTAACATGTGTACCTGTTACTATCATTTCTGTAATTAGTATATTGATTGATAAGTCCAGGCAGGCCACTATTCCTTTGTTCTCCCCACCACACATAGTTTTTATATACTATACTACTCTCTCTCTCTCTCTCTCTCTCTATATATATATATATACAGTGGGTATGGAAAATATTCCTTAAATTTTTTCACTTTGTTATATTGCAGCCATTTGCTAAAATAAAAGGTTTTTTTTCCCTCATTAATGTACACACAGCACCGCATATTGACAGAAAAACACAGAATTGGTGACATTTTTGCAGATTTATTAAAAAAGAAAAACTGAAATATCACATGGTCGTAAGTATTCAGACCCTTTGCTCAGTATTTAGTAGAAGCACCCTTTTGATCGAATACAGCCATGCATCTCTTTTTGGAAAAGGTGCAACACATATCCCTGTACCTTTCCCTCGATTAAAACCAGTCATCCTGTCCCTGCAGCTGAAAAACACCCCAACAGCATGAGGCTGCCACTGTTGAACTGTATTGGACAGATGACGAGCAGTGTCTGGTTTTCTCCACACATACTGCTTAGAATTAAGGCCAAAAAGTTCTATCTTGGTCTCATCAGACCAGAAAATCTTGGAGTCAGGTGTTTTATAGCAAACTCCATGCAGGTTTTCATTTGTCTTGCACTGAGGAGATGCTTCCGTCGGGCCACTCTGCCATAAAGCCCCGACTCGTGGAGGGCTGCAGTGATGGTTGACTTTCTACAACTTTCTCCCATCTCCTGACTCTAGAATCTCTGGAACTCGGCCACAGTGATCTTTGGGTTCTTCTTTACCTCTCTCACCAAGGCTCTTCTCCCCGATAGCTCAGTTTGGCCGGATGGCCAGCTCTAGGAAAGGGTTCTGGTGATCCCAAACGTCTTCCATTTAAGGATTATGGAGGTCACTGTGCTCTTAGGAACCTTAAGTGCAGCAGAATTTTTTTGTAACCAAGGCCAGATCTGTGCCTTGCCACAATTCTGTCTCTGAGTTTTTCAGGCAGTTCCTTTGACCTCATGATTCTCATTTGCTCAGACATGCATTGTGAGCTGTAAGGTCTTATATAGACAGGTGTGAGGCTTTCCTAATCAAGGCCAGTCAGTCTAATCAAACACAGCTGGACTCAAAGGTGTAGAACCATCTCAAGGATGATCAGAAGAAATGGACAGCACCTGAGTAAAATATATGAGCCTCACAGCAGAATACTTACGACCATGAGATATTTGAGTTTTTCATTCACATTAAAGGGGGGAAAAAACAAAGAGTGAAAAAACAAAGCAAATGGCTGCAATATAACAAAGAGTGAAAAATTTAAGGGGGTCTGAATACTTCTGTACCCACTGTATGTATATATATACACACGTTATATGTATATGTTTGTATTTTATCTAATTATACTATGTTACCATATATTATTAACCTATTGATTTTATACAGTATAATATACTTTTATATTACACACATTGACTAAAAAATGTATATATTTTCAGGAATAGCTTTTAAAGAAATTAATACATTTATTCAGGAAAGGTACATTCATTTAATCAAAAGTGCTAAAAATATTTATCTGATATTAATATATATTTATATTATTTATATTTATTGATTAAAAGCAAATGTTTATGAAATTCGTGTGAACAAAGAAAGAAAAAAGCAGTAAAAACAGAAGTGGTCACAGGTCAGGTTTTACTTCCCCATTGTTGTTTGTTTCACTTTAACATGTTTGTACAGTACATGCCGTACATTAACTTGTGTGACATGTCACATATGACATATGTTACTACTATTCTTTTCGAAAGGTTTTTTATGACCGGTTACCTTCCCATTGGCTTTGAATTTGGTGTCGAAATCACATACCCTGAGTCGGAGGGCACATCATCTGGTCTTCTGAATGCATTTGCACAGGTGTGTATAACCTGCTCATTCCATTTTAGTTGATCATTTCCATACACCATGGTAACCACTTTCACTTTGAACAGCTTGGCAAGATGCACACCTGCGTTGAAATTGATATATTTAATCCTTCAGCATTTGCTCTATGTATCCTCTAATATGTTGAAGAACAGGATTAGACTTTTCTTGAATAAGTCATTCTTATTTCCGTGTTTTTGTCTCATACTCTACTGTCTTTAATTTTAGGTGTTCGGCATCATTTTTACTCTCATCCAAGGGCAGCTTACCACAGTATATAAGCCACTCATTGGAAACATTTTTTTGTGTGCTTGGATCCTCCTTGGCATTGTTCTAACAGGTTAATTTTCCTATTAAAAGGCTTTTCTTTCATTATCAGTGTAGTTAATGAATAGCATTGACAAACTTCTGTGTTGTTTTTACAGCTCTGATTAAATCAGACCTCAAAAGACATGGGGTCAATGTGAGCAGTATAAACAAAGGACAAGCAGTAAGTCTCCCTGATTTTTATTTTCCAGTGTTGCCTCTCATCACTTTTCTCAACTAGAGAGGCTGAACTATGCTAATCTTAATAATGTGAAGTGGAAGATATCTCAGTACATTTATAATCAGTTAAGTCCAAGATCAAAGTCAAAAAGTACAAAAGCCATACTGTGTGTCTGAGAAAACCAGCCAAACTAATCTATGAAAACAAGAAACTGTTTAACCTAGCAATATTAGAGTAATATGTAATGTTAACAAATTGGATTTATATATATATATATAAAATGTATATTAAAATTGTTATTATTTATTATATTGTTATTTTCTTTCTTTCTGGAAAACGATTGTAATATAAAACAACACACATCATATTTTTAAGGTCAATGTACAAAAACATTTATATTATAAAACCATAATACAATTGTAATATGTATATTAAAATTTATATTTAAATAATTATTATTTATATTCATATTATATTTATATCATTTCTTTCTTATTAATTTATAGTTATTTTTTAGAAAACAAATATAATATAAATCCACACCACATGTACACTACCATTCAGAAGTTTGGGTTCGGTATGATTTCTTTAAACAAAAAATTACGTTTATTCATGTATTCGTTATATTCATAAAGTATATTGAACTTTTATTTTAAATAAATGCTGTGAATCTTGGTAAAATGGTTTTCACAAAAATGTTATGCAGCACAACTGTTTCTTTATCCATGGATTATAAAAAAAAACAAATGTTTTACCAAATGAGCTTATTATAATAATATCTGATGAGACTAGAGTAATGGCTGCTAAAAATGTTGCCATCATAGGAAAAAATTTTAATTTTAAAATACATTTCTATAGAAAACAGCTATTTTAAATTGTAATAACATTTCACAATATCACAAGATCTTAATTGAAAACGTGTTTGTCTCTTGAAGGTTCCCACTGAGCTGCCTTCTGAAAAAGCCTCCAGTGACATCAAGCAAGAGTCTTCTAGCTTACCTCGTGAGACTTCAATTTAAGTCTTAAACACCTCCAACAGCACATCAGACATCACAACCGATCACAGACTCTCCTGAGATGACTTGAAATCTCCTTAGTTTGCTGTAACGTTGATGTTAAAAAGAACTTTCATTGAAAACGGACAGTGGTAATTGTTCACCAATATACTTTGAATTAATCTCTCCAAATCTAGGCTGCATTGTGTAGCCTATATACAATCTGTCTTAAAATGATACATGCATGATGCTTTCTATTTGTTTCAAGAATCATGGACCAAATATAAGGTATTTAACTGGGCTTGTAATGTCCATATGCACAATCTCTTTAGTGTGTTTGAAACAGCATGTTTGTTTGCTTCGTCTCAAAGACATTTCTGACTGTGCTACTGTGAAGCTGTTGTTTATTTCTCACATCTGCTGTTGCATTGCAGAACATCTACATGCAATAGTTCCACAAAAGCCATAAATTCCCATTTTATTTATTGAGGATGATGAAGATTGCCCATGCGTTAAATGAAGAGTGTTATATAAACCGAAAAAGGCTTATTATGTCAAATGGGTAAACACAAATGAGTGCTATTCACTTACCATGATGAAACTGTTGTCATTTCAAGTTTTTATGCAGTCATTGTGAGGTAAAATCAAATGTTGTGTATTGCTTTTTTGACCTGAAGAACACAAAAGAACATTATACTTTTCTGGAGAGCACAACTCGATCTGACAGCATTTCTATCGCATTATGAATGTTTTTGGTTAAAAAAGGAATGTGATCTTTTTACAAGAGTGTGTCGCTGACAGGCCTAGTGAGGTTTTCTGAAATTGTCATACCTCAGATGTGTGATAGAAAGAAGCACTATTATTTTATAAGCCTAGGTTTGCCTTTTATTAACTACTTTTTGTATTTTAGATGCATATTTATTGGAAAGATTGCTTTTTAAAATTTGTTTTTGTATTTATTGATTTTTTGTTTCAATTTCTACTGTTTCTACATAGTAGTATACATGTTGGTTAATGAAGGCAGCTGTGCAAACTTGGGTTGTAGAGTAAAACTCTTAAGAACTTGTAAGCATTACACTCTGAACACTGGAGGAGTGGAAGTGTCATATGTTTCCATCATTGCTGTTGTAAAATAATAAAAAATATTGCTCAAATTAAATTAAGCAGTTTGTTGATTAAAAGACAAAAATACTGGTCCAATAAAATGTTAAATAAGATGTAAATATAGTGCAAATATTTGTAATGTGAGAAGTTAAAAAATATTATTCTAACAATATTTGGTTTATATTAAGTTTTTTCTTTCATTTTTATTATTTATTATTTACTTATTTTTAATCGAATTGTTATTCATTTTAATCTTATTTCTTTTATTTACACTGTTTTTCTCTAAGCTTTTCCACATGTCCAGTACCACTCTATTTGAACGCCTTGAAAACATCTAAATATCTAATCCGTTTTTAAAAGTAACTACATCTGTTTAATTATTACGAATTACAAATTATTGTGAATAGTAGGCCTCTAAAGTTTCCAAGGAAAACAACTATAGATAGAATACTCCGTTTAAATTAACTACAAAACAACGTTTGGATGGAGTTTGTAGGCTGGTTCGTGCTGAATGAAATACATTGCAAACTTCCAACTTGCAGTTGGTGCAAGTTTAAATGTAGAACTTTAGCGCCATCTAGTGATCATACGGGACAGTTCTCATTTGTATCTCATGACAGACGCCATTCCATTGCAGTTAAATACAGTTTTGATGTGTTTTATCGAAACAGCTGTTTTGCCTGGGGTAATTTGAACTTCAAGCTAAAGTGAGAGCAAAAGCTAAAACCGTTCTCAAATTACCGAGTGATGAAAGTCTCCTGCATTTCTGAGGCGAATCTCTCATTTTAGAAACCTATAGGAGATATTTTTATAACATTTTGGTGAAATGCTAAAGCATGTAATAAAAAAAAATAAAAAATCACATTCGGCAACCATGTTCTGTGTTGTATTTATTGCTTGATAAGTGGGTTCAGGTGCGCTCTATAGGGGAAACATTTAAAATATGCAGCACTATGGATGATTCATTCTGCTTATATACCTTCTGTTGATGGGAGATATCTGAAATATGCTTCTGTGTCTGAGCAGTGAGTAACAGGGTGTTGTTGCTTACCACCACTGCTCATATGAAGGCAACAGGAATAAAATATATAAGATCATTTTCATATGAAATTTTAATTACATATAAGCTAATTCCACCCCATCCATATATTTTTTAGACAGTATTGGTATTTCTTCTTTATCTCTAAAGCCACACTAGTGACACTGTTTCTCAATGGCTCTGGGTTTAATATAGTTAATTTAAACCTTACAAATGCACTTCTGTCACTTGAAATGCAATATATACGCTTTACGTTTGATTTCAAGGAAACATTTTTCATTTTAATTTAATATAACTTGATATACTAAAATACCTTAAATGACTTAAAACTATATGGACACATTCAGTATGTAGTATCTCAGTGATTCTAAATTAACTAATATAATTTTTACTTTCATGGGTTTTGGGCCATTATTTCAATTATTACAAAATTATATTGTCTTGATTTGACATACACTATCACTTTAAATGCACATTTTTAAAAGCTCACATAAAAACCCTGCTGGATACACAACGAATGTTCACGCCCATTTCCGATATTTAAGCCAATCACAGGCGGATCTATTGCCCATATATGGAATTGATCCCGCCTCGCTTTGTTGCTTCGTCCAATGAAAAGCCGGGATAACGTGGTTGGCTGTAGTTTATGGTGATACAATAACAGTACCTAAAACGCTAGAGCATTTGTTGAGACCGCCGGTGAAAGCGGTTACACGCCTACTCGGAAAAACAGATCATTCATTAATACTCTACAGTCAGGTGTTAAATCATTCTACCGTGGATTATTTAGCCTGCGGTCCTTCCGCACGAATCTGGCGTCTCCTCAGTGTATTTAGCGAAAGGATGAAGTAGTTTCTGTGGCACAACTACAGAATGCGGTTTACTGGGAACATATATGACCATTTCTGAGCAGAAGCACACTCAGCCATAGTTTGCTACAGAAATGAAATCGGTGACTATTTTTCTGCCTCTGGATCTTTTTCAAACCACCCGATTTTCTTATACTTGAGCAGGACCGAGCGGTTTTGGCACATTAGTATGCATGCTCGAGGTGCAACATGTCTTTGTGCGTGAATGCTGGGCAGTCATAACTGATCTGGAGAAAAACAAGGGGAAACTCCCCCCTCGGAAGACTTCTGAACAATGACCGGACCAAGCGCCACCAGCAGCGGCTCAACGGCCAAGATCAGCAGACACGGTCGGTCCAAGAGCACCAGTACCTACTGTCACACTACGGGTCTGGCGGCTGAATCCTCCTCATCCACTGCCGCAAACAACACCGGCAGGTCTTCCGGAGAGGAAGAGGAGAAAGACGGCGGGGTCCCGTTTTTCGTGAACAGGACGGGCTTTCCCATAGACACTGTCACCTGGGAGAGAATGTGGACACACGTCACCAAAGTTCATCCTGATGGACAGGAGATGGTGGACAGAATACGAAATGCAACACACCTCCCTAAAGTAAGTGGAAAGTAATTCATTATTTATGTAGACTCATTTAAATATCTCAAAACTCAGTGCATGTCTAGAAAACATTTTTGGCGTCATGTATGTCTTAAAATAATATTTTATACCCCAACACGTTATCTTGTTAGACTCAAATGTAAGATCATATGAGTACATCATATACATAAAATGTTGGTAGGCAGCTTAGTTATGTAGTCCCTCAATTGCTCGTACCCTGAACTTGCTTAAATATGTAAAATGCTGTCTAAGCAGGCAACATATTTATAAAACTCCCAAAAGGTTTCTCGTGTGACAAGTTGCTAGGTTTTAAGTGACAGCCATGGTATGTGTGTTTGCACAGATGAGATGTCAGAAAATTGATAATGGATATGAAAATGCAAGGAGGGTCAGATGGTACAATCTTGTTTCTTGGACATCATGTCCATTAGTACATATATTATTATTTTTTTACCTTGGTATATATGAAGGATTTTATAGGTAATGCCATCTGATACTGTAGTAAACATGCCTTTTTTGTGCAAGTAATATTTGACATAGTACTATCTTAAGTTTGAGGTAATTTCTTTTAAAATAATTAACACTTTTATTCAGTAATGTGTTTAAATAATTGTATAAAAAGGTTGCAAAATATTTCCTTTTTAAAAAAAATGCTGTTCTTTTGATCTGTCTATTGATCAAATAACCCTGAAAAATCTTTTTTCACAGTTTCTACAATATACTAAAATAGGGAATATATATATGTTAAATTGTAATAATAGTTCCAAAATATTACTGTTTTCGCCTTTTTTCATGAGATAGGCACACACGAAAAACTGTTGAACCTCAAAATTGGCCTATATGTGAAACCTCAGACACATTTACAGGAATAGTGTTTATATATAAATAGCATCT
Source organism: Enteromius trimaculatus (assembly GCA_032361065.1). Classification (NCBI taxonomy): domain Eukaryota; kingdom Metazoa; phylum Chordata; class Actinopteri; order Cypriniformes; family Cyprinidae; genus Enteromius; species Enteromius trimaculatus. The sequence goes on from JAUMHP010000076.1 coordinate 14,870,545, forward strand.
CACAAACTGCCATTTGTGTGACCCAGTTTCCACCAAGAGGAAGTGTAGACCGTGTGACATGTGAGTGGATTTACTCATCCATGGGTTTTCCAACACTGTCACATTGTCCCTATATCATAATTTGATTACAAACCAGGCAAATGAGAGATCTGATCCTACCAATGACATCTGCGCCGAACCATGCCTTGGTTAATGCACCTTAATCGAGGAATGATGCCATGTGGGGATCTTAGGACTTTCACTAGGATTTAGCTTGCTGCCATGTCCCTTTACCACAATGTTGTTCTAACCTCCAAACATAAACCAATCAGACCTGATCAGGCCTCATAGAGCATGCAAATGAAGTGCCTCGGAGGGGATAAAGTGAGTCTTAATCACAGACTAAGTAATCCCCAGTGCACAGACGGACAGCATTCGCTGGGTCAAACTGTGTGTTTATACTGGTTCTTTTGTTTTAGTTAACACTATTGTGCATTCCCGCACACTCGTGTGTGTGCTGATGTTCGCAGAACAAAGGCATCTGATTGGTCGAAAGTGTTGAGTCAGATCCCTTGATGTTAAAGTGATTTATTAAGGGACATTCCTTACCAAGTGTTAAACAGGTGCGTGGAGTGAATCCATCAGATCAGCCAAATTAGGAGTCACTTGAACGGCTGTGACACAAGCCAGACATTCCTGTTAGAGCCATTAGACAGAGAGTGACGGTCCATGGGAAAGAACCTCACTGCAAACCTGTATATGACCACGCTGATGGAGAATCAGTCTCCTGCGATAACCTTGGAGCCGAGGACACTGCAGTTATTATGTAAACAAACCACATACCAGTACAGTGCTGTCCATTTGTGCAGTTAAACAGTAATTGAAAGCTAAATCGAGTATTAATTATTATATATAGAACAGTTGCACTTGCTATTTAAGGTTCGGTTTTTGATATAATCCATCTGCCAGAGTGCTGTTAGGGAAAATCTGTGTAGTTAAATAATTTTTTGTCTTTGCATTGCATCTTCCACAGAAAAATTAAGCTTGCACAACTGTTGTCAACACTGATAATGTTTTATAAGCACCAAATTGAAGGCTGTGTGATGCTGAAAATCAAGCTGTGCTATCACAGGAATATAATAAATTCTAAACGATATTAAAAAAGAAAGGTCATTGTAATAATATTTTACAGTGTTACTTTTTGCTGCTTTTTTATTATATCGCCGTTATTTATTATGAAGCTTCTTTCAAAGGGATAGTTTACACAAAAATGACAATTCTGACTTTATATCTCACCCTCATGTTGTTCCACTGACAAAGTGTTCATCTTCAAAACACCAATGAAGAGGTTTTTTTTTTTTGCTTTTTTTTTTAAATCCGAGAGTTTTCTGAAAAAGAGAAGAATTGAAAGAAAGTTGTAAATTGTGGCGCATGCATGCTTAAATGCTGCCAATGTTCTGGTAATGATCTTTCAGGGTTTTAAAAAATATATATAATCCATTGCTAGAGTGTTATTAGGGATAATCTGTATAATTCCTGTAATTTTGTCTAGCATTTGGGCCCAATTGTTTTTTTGGGTCGTTCCTTCACGTCATAACCAGACGTCCACAGCTACAAATTTGGATTTGGATTTTATTCATAGTGAAGGAAATAAAGCCAAAATATAAAGTTTAATAATTCGTATTTCCAAGGCAATGTACGATGTGGTCTTTTATATGATATAATCTTTTAAAAAGGAATGTCTGAAGAAGAAATAATGTTGAAACTATAAATTAATCACGTTTACCTCTATCAACATACTCAAAATCGATAGTTTCAGTGACTGTAACTCAGAAGGACCAGTTGCTTTTCAATGACTTTGATCCTGTGCCGACTGAAAAGTCTGCATCTGTTAGATGGACAAATGTTCTGGCCGGCTTGTATAGTCACCTACAGTAGTGAGTCTCAAGTTTCACTACAGTCCCACCGGGTGAGCAGAGGTCAGCTAATGGCCTTGTGAGTGTGGTTTGTGGCCTATTTATTGCTGACCTCCTTTCAGGGTTTGAGAGACATAGTTGAGCCACAGTGGAGTAGAGCGTAGATGTAAATGAAACCACTCTAAGAGAATTCAGACTGTCAGAATCAATATTTAGAGTGTCATTTGTATCCAGACACATTTTTGGAAATCAATACTGAATTGAAAGCCTGAACATAAATTAAAATGATAACTGTGCTCTGATCATTTCAAGCAGCAGTTCTCAACTGCTGGGTTTATGTTCTGGACAGTGGATATGACATCTGAAAGAAGGCTGCATTTCTTGAATCAAAAACATAGTTAAAAAAAAATATTAATGGTGTTCTGCTTACTTTTCTATGATAAAAATGTTGGCGCTATGCCATTTATATCTTGAAGCATAACCAGTTGAGAAACTCTGCGTTCCATTCCATCAGCAACATTTTAATGAAGCTATAAGTTATTGTGACATTTGTCACACCTCAGGTTTCTAAACAGTGCTGAGAAAGAGGGTGTGTGTTTGCAGCCGTTTTTCAAAAGTTATTCTACTCCGCATTGTTATTCTGCCATCGTAACATCGGCGCAGAGTTTAGACATTGTACAATGCCGTGCTACTTTATCATGCATTCAAAACCTCCAGAAGTCAGCACAGAGACGGACAAGACTGTACTGTCCTGCCTTTCTATAGTTTCTCAATTCTCTCGCACTGGGCAGTGAGAGACAAAGAGGAAACAGGAGATGATTCCCTTTCTCATTTCCTCCTGTGACCCAGCAGCTCTTGCATGCCTCCAAAACACATGCTGCTCTTATTGAAAATAAAAGCCAGGTTTAATGCAGTAAATGTGTAAAGCGATTGGGATTGAGAGGACAGCCTTTTTTTCTGGCTTTCGTTAATTGCTTCTTTTCTTGTGATGAATGGAGGCTTGTGTGCGAGAGGATGACCTTTTGTTCATTGCTAATGCTCTTCACTGTCCTTTTGGAGTTAGAAGTGTCGTTGAAGGGGTTTCAAATGATCAATGAGGCACTGTTTCTATAGATGATAAGGACTTTTCATGCCAGTGAGACATCAGAATCTGACTGATGAATCTCCTTGTGGTTACAGAAGTCACCTTGTGGAAACACTGAGAACATGAACAAAAATGAAATGCCACATTATCACAGCGTATACCCGCAGCTATTTACTTAGTATTTGTAACAGTTTATGTCACACTGAAGAACCATGCATTATTACACACATCAATTTAGTTTTTTGCCAAGGCAGAGAATTATGAGTGTATATAAATAATTCAAGATGACACATGTTTAACTTGATGTTTTTAATATAGCAACAAATCCAGTTGAAATCTGAACCACTGAAACCGTGCCAATAAAAGTTAGCTAGGAGAATAGCATCTATTAGGCAATATAGGACCTGTACACAAACAAATATTGGGCAAACCAGAATTTAGTGTTCAGTGTCACATGATCTTTATGAAATCAGTCTAATATGCTGATTTGGTGATCAAGAAACATTTCTTACATATATTAATGTCAAAAACGGTTGTGTTGCTTAATATTTTTAAAGAAGCCTTAATATATTTTTCGCAGGATCAGAGCAGCATTTGTTTGAAATAAAAATGTGACGTAATAAATGTTGTTCGCTTTTGATCAGTTTAGTGTGTCTGGCTGAATGACGGTTGAAGGATATTGTTTACTAATGCTCTCTGTTTTCACAGCACCCCGTGCCATCGGTTCCAAACTTTAAGCCATCGATGTCTGTGCCTGATTGGCTCCATGCCGTCCAGAACTACATGAGAAACTTGCAGTATCCTTTGCCCTCCACTAACCGTTCGCTCTGGAAAACTTTGATGGATGAATTCTTCTTGATGCATTATGGATTCACAGGCACTCATTTCTTTGGAGTGTCAGTTATGCTTTTTTGCTAAGTGTAATTTATTCAGTCAGCTTGAGTTATTCAAAGTGCCTTTTTGGTTGGAGTGTCAGTCACTTTAACGTAGAGTTATATTAGCCACGGGTCTGCATACTCTGATTATTACAGTTTTCTGCCTCGTGCTTTAAAGGCTGCCGGTGAAAATGTGTGGCTTTGATATAGATTAAAGGAGTTGCTTACCCATATATGAAAATTTGTTGAAAGTATATACATGCTCATTCTACAGGGCACTGTAAAAAATGAGTGTGATTTTAACAGTAAAAAACTGCTACGGTAATGCTACGGTAAAAACCTGTTAAATGGTTAATTGTAAATTCCTGTTAAATTTACAGGCAAACACCGTAAACATTTTAAAATCACAAAAAAAATGTACAGTGTATTTAGTTAAGTTTGTTTATTGCGTTAAGTTGGATATTGTAAGCAGCTTCTGTGGATCTGTATATTCATTAAATTGTGCAATTAATATATCCGCATCAGAATTTACTCCCACAAATACAGCAATGTCTGTGAAGAGTAATAGGGTTCAATAGGATATTGTTCACAGCTGTGCATCATGCATGAGTCACAATGAAAAACAGGAAAACAAGGCTTCCTAAATGAGCCGTACAAACTTCACGTAGCTCTTTAACTGCTGACAGATACAACCATACGGGAACACAGTTCTTTGAGATTAAGAAAACCAGACCTCTGAGTGGGTAAGTGATGCCATCGTTGAGGTATTTTCATCATCCTGTCTGTCTGCCCTGTCTTTCCTGTTTTTAGTCTTTTCTTTTTCCTGTTCTTTCTTATTTTACACTTAAAAAGATGGGCTCTTAAAATGATGTTTTGCAGGTGTGATATTCATTTTAAAAAGTTCCATTTTACAAAATACAGAGCTAATAATCAAACATGAAAAGAAGTCACTGACCCTGTATTGCATAAATTCAATCTCTTTCCAGGTTGATGGAGACCGCCAGAGAGATGATCCGAGAATCACTTCCCATCAAATGCCTTGAAGCAGTTATCCTTGGAATGTATCCTTTAGTTTTTATTGACAACTGTGTTGTTATTGTTAACAAAAACTAAAACTATTTAAAAAATGATAATAATTTAAACAATAAAATTTAAAATAAATCTTGTATCACAAACTTTTGAGAGAAGTTTTAGTACCAAAATTACTCAAACTAAATATCATAAGAAAAATAAGA
>JAUMHP010000076.1:14892407-14902641 GCA_032361065.1 Enteromius trimaculatus
ATTCAGGGCTCTCAGGCATAAGACCCCAGTCTGTCGTCACGACATAACGTCATAGTGACCGACAGACAAGGGAACTTGCTAATAAGCACATAATTAGGAAAGGCAATTTGCAAAGATTCATTAAAAGAAATGATACTCACTGCTTCTGTAGGTGAGGCTGGATCATGAATGATTCGCACGAACATAAACGCATTTCGGTTGATCAAGGGCGCGTTTCCCTTCAGAACCAAACGTAACGTTAATCCTCCGTGTCTTCAGTCATTCAGATGTTGGGAGTAAATCACTACTGCTATGTTCATTAATACATTCAACAACAAAACACCTCAATCGCTGCGTCTCGGTCTGATGACGGCTCACTCAGGGCAGGACTGAGGTAAGACACCAGTTCAGTCTGTGTGACATGCTGCTGTCAATCAACTATAGTGGGAGTGGCCTCTGTCTGTGTAACGCCACACCGACATGCATTTGAGAATGGCTTGATTTCAGAAGGGGCAACTTAGTTTTCTTTTAATTTTCATAAAAATACTAATAATAATATCTTTATTATTGTAGGGTGATTGTGCACACACACTCCCAACACACATTTCAGTCCAAACAGCTTGAAAAAGTGCATGTACCACCGGATGACCCCTTTAAGGCTGGGGTGCTTTTGTTTGCATGTGTGTTTATCTTTAACTTTAGCTGTGGAAATGCATATTTTACCTAGGAGCAAAAACTTCCCTTATACCGAATTTTCGAAGTGTTCAAGTTAGTTACGAATTAATAGAAAGCCACTTGATTTTTGTGTGAGGGGTGCTTTATGTGTCACTGCACTATTGACAACTGACTGACTTTTTATGTGAATCAAAACATTTCATCAAACAGGTATTGTTTTTTTAGGACTACTTTGAAGGTTATGTTCCACTTCAGATGTTGACTACTATAGTTTGTCCTAAACAGTTCTCTCTCTAAAATGTAACCCTGCAAAAAGTTGTGCATTTTAGTGAATCTATTTATTCTAAACAGCCCGCTCTGTCATATAAGGCGTTGATTCAGACTTACTTATGAGCAGTGTTGTTAAAGTTAATGGGTTTCCAATAATTAAAATTAGCCCATGTTTTTCTTGCCTTTAAGGCATCCTAGGGGTATTTATTCTTTCTTTTAGATGAATCCAGTCAGAGTTCTATTAAAAATAATCCTTGCTCTTCCAAGCATTAGAATGGCAATAGGTGGGTGTTTCAAGAGTAGTCAAATAAAGCGCATCCATCCATAATAAAACGTGGGGTAAATAAAGGCCTGACTACTTTTGGACACCCACAGTCTTCCATTCTATTCCTAGCTTGGAAGAGCAAGGATCATTTTTTTATATAAATCTGACTGGATTCATATACACCTATGCTTTGAGGGTGACTAAATGCCTTGGCAACTATTTCAAATGTATTTTCAGTTTAAGCTGAAGTACTAAAGTGAATAAAATTAAAGTGTGTGTGTATATATATATATATATATATATAGATATGATTTTATTGAAATGAAGATATTGAAAAAACAAGTCCCATCACAACCGTCAAAAACGCTAATCTAGAGTATGTTTGCGATAAGCTATTTTAAAATACCACAGCAACATCCCCTATGTGTGTTTGAACTTGAGCCATTGAGTTTAATTACATGTTGTATTGTAGTGCTGCTGTTGACGAGTCTAAAATGATTGTTGTCTCACAATGCTGTAATTATTTAGTCAAGCTAATGCACATCTAAGATGATAGAATGAACCGCACATGGCACAAAATGAAGCCAAAGTTTAGTCTTCAGATCTGTGGAGCTCCTGCTTCCTGATTGGAGCTATTTTTTGCTTTTCCATAGCACCTTCCTGTCACATGGCCTGAGATGTTAATTACTGAGCCCCACACATAGTGTGCCAGGCAGCTGCTGAAACACACCACCCGTTTAACGTCAGCATCACCCTCAATTACACCATAGAACTGCACAGCACAAGCATCTCTCTGCAGATGAGTTTGTTAATTCACTTACAGAGGAAGGAATTATGAAGTTATGAAATAAAGTCATGCTGAATCTGCTCTCCAACCCCCACAGTTCTGCAGCGGATGAGGTTTTGCCTCTGTCATGAAAATTCCCTGAAGATATGTAGCATGTGACAGTCCTTGAAGCTCTCAAAGGGAAACATCTTAAACAAATACTACACCTATTATACAAATACATTTCTTAAAGGGACAGTTCTTAAAAAAAAAGAAAAGTATTATTTACTCACCCTCATGTTATTTCAAACTTGTATGGTGTGGATTGTTTTATAACAGTAATTTATATTTTATTTAGGCTTTTTTTTTTTTTTTTTACAGTGTAAGTTATTGGACTTGTTTCTGTGCAAGGCTTGCAGGCAATTTTAAGTAGCGGGCAATGTAATGGTGCTTTTCCACTGCATGGTACAGTTCAGTACAGTTCACTTTTGGGGGGTTTTCCACTTAGAACAGTACCTGGTACTTTTTTTTAGTACCACCTCGGCTGAGGTTTGAAGCGTATCGTACATACACTGTAAAAAAGATGGACTCCACTTCCTTCCACTACACAAAGTGAAGCCAAAACACACGCTCAGTATGGCAGCTGACATCTTGCTTAAACTACGTCATTTGAAGCCAGAGTCTGCGCAGTAGAAATCGTGAGGTGGAGCCACGGAATGAAAGTCCCGCCCAAACTTTTACAGACCCAATCATAAGCTCACAATCGCGACACCACACCACATTTTTTTTTGCATCAAATAACTAGTTTAAAGCAAACTTAAACATACATAAGCATGAAATGACATGCCATATTTTAAAATATTTATTTGAAGTGTAATTTGATTATTTCGTTTGTCTCACGTCCCATTAGATTACATGGAGAGGGCGGGGTTTATGACCTATACTGCAGCCAGTCACCTGGGGGCGATCAATACACGATGGCTTCACTTTTGCGGCATATTTGGTACCGTTACCAAAACGTGCCGCGTATACTCCGCAAACACTGATAGGCCTGACACTGAAGCGCAATAAGTGATCTATTCTAAAGATTGATACATATGTCACCACAGAAAATGTCTGTTATTGTCACTGGAATATTTAGTTATGATATTTTAATAAAAACCACAAGGCCAAAAAAGTTTTTTAAAAATGATACCTTACACATAGATTAATTAAAAATGTATCCTGAAGATCTGTAATTTGCATTTACAAAACAGATTAAGTGAATTTTCACTCAGCATGTGTGTTGCTTTGTCTGTGTTTCTCAGACTACCGATAAAAACATAAAACGTTCAGAAGATAATATGAAAATATGCATCAGATTCGGTTCAGATTTCCACTGCTGAGTGAACGAAGGGGAATTCCACAGGGAAAATAAAATTGAGCTCTGGTATAACAAATCTGCTCCTGCCCTTTTCCTGAGTCTCCTCCCTGTCAAAGTGCATTATCTCCACTCAGGGCTATTTCTAACACACAGGATGTTTGCTTGTCTACAGGCTCACCCCCACCCCTTCTGTCTCTTCCTTTCAGTCATCCTCAGTTACCCACAGAAAATGCAGATAAACACTTTTTCAGTCCCCACTTAGCACATCTTGTACCCACAGAGTTCGCATGCATCCTAGGGTTGCGTTATAAAAGCGCGTTGTTTGTTTTGACTAATCATAAGGCTGCTATTGTGGTTGTGGATTCATGCAATGACAAATCTATTTACATTTGTTTTGTAACACTAATGTTTGCCTGAGAAACTTTTGCTCTTAGTCATTTATGAAGGCAGAGCTAGAGTGGAGAGGACCTGCCTTGTCGCTGATGAGTGATTGATCGCCTGGTGTTCAAGCACCTGCTTCAAATAGCACACATCAGTCAAAAGAACATGGATATTTTGGACATTGACATATTGATTTTTTTCACAAGAGTAGTAGCATAAAAGTGAATGGTGGAAAGGAAAATGTGATAGACCTTTGAAGGCAACAGGAGTTCTGGCTGTGCTGGAGATCTGTGATGGAGCGCTTTGTTCTCAGCAGGACTGAAAGTGTTGGTTAACCATGAATGTGATTTATTTCAGTAAATAAGATTGTGGGATTAAAAAAAGGTGTAAGATTCAAATGAGTAGTGATACAGCAGTTAGTTTTGGTCCACACTGTTTATCTAACACCGCTTGAATTTTTTAATATTATATTATACTTGTCTGCGTTCACTTGAAAGTAGCTGGTCATAATACATAATTTGGTATTATAATGTAAACTAGGTAGGTTTTTGTCAGGAACTATAAAATTATATATATATATATATTATAAAATTATAATTCTGATTTCATATTTTTATACCACTTTAAAGGTTTGAGGTCAGTGAGACTTTTGGGAATTAAATCTGTTACATATCAAGGATTCATAAATTGATTGGTTAGCAGTTTCTATTTCCAATATATCATGCTATTTTGATCTTTTTTATTCATCAAATAATTCTGAATAAATATTCAAAACTATTAACCAGCTCAGCTGTTTTTTCACATTTACATTGAGTTTTAGAGACTTGGAGATGTTGCCGCAGTTCTTCTGGATTGAGTCTGTCTCAGTTTGTTCTGTTTCTTCATGTCATTCCAGACAGACTGATGATGAGCAGATCTCTGTGTGGAGCACTGGCTGTTATCAGACAATAATCTCAATGCATTATTACAATTAATGACAAAAATAATGAAACCATTTTTTGTTGGTGAAAATACTATCGGCCTAAGACTCTTGCACAGTACTGTATATATATATATATATATATATATAATTGTATATTTTGCCCATGTTATACTCTTCTACTGAGCTGGATCATTCTGCACTAAAACGTCAAACCTAATCCATGAACCATGTCATTATGCAACAATAATCTGTAAAATGAAGCTAACAGAAACATGTTTCTTTGCAGGCCAGCAGCACTGGAGAGAAAGCCGGCTGAGCTCAGCACCCTCAGTGATGGCTACCAGATCCGCATCTGAGACACTAAACGTACCAACTTTATCCTCCACATATCCTCCCTTCATCAGATCCACAGAGGATGTTTTTAAACACTATTTAATGCACATTGTGAACTGTACAGCATATCAAACATATTTATAATTGTACTTTTGTGTTCGGGGGAAATTGGGTGCCCTTTTTAAAGTCAATTCAGAAAAACTGTTTTTAATGGAATATGATATTCCTTTACCAGCCATCTTTTTTTTTAAATAGTGGAAAGTTTGTGAGTGAAGGATATCAATTTTGTTTTAAATGTTTTTTTTTACCTTAGTAATTGTCAAGCATTTTAGTAGACAAAAAAAGACAAGCAATATAGACAAGATATTCAAGCAAAAATGGAAAATGTGGGGAAAAGGCTCTATTTTTGGACAGAATCTCCACTAGCAGCGAGTGTGAATGGATTGTGCTTGGCAGAGAAATGTAAACCTCAGTGCCTCGTGCTGTGGTGCTGGTAGTTTTGGAGTCTGACTGGCCTGGAGAAGAGAGGACCCAAGCTTTTTTGCCAGAGGCGTAAGGACCCAAGGGACCTAATCTTCAGAGAGCTTCTCATTCTGCCCAGAAGAACCGTATTCAATCCACTTCAATCCTTTGTTTTTTGTTACCTGCATATATGATATGGATGGAATGGACATGATTTATTCACTAAGGTTTGACGTTATCTTGCATTGAAGGCTTTGTACTGTTTTTTTTATTTTCTGCAGTTGTAGAGAAATCGTTACGTTTTTTTTTTTAAGTATTTAAACATTTATTTTTTTTTGTTTTTACTGTTTAACCAATACAGTATTTTGTGGTTTGTATGTATTTTATTTTTCCTTTTAAACAAAATCTCTTGGAGGTGTGAAAGTTAATGTGCTATTGATTCACTCACCCGTTGCAAATCATCCAAACTTTTCAACACATTTATTTGGAAAATATAGCCTAACTGATTTCGTTGTATTTGTTGTAACTGCAGAGATATAAGCCTGGCTTATGAACAGAAATTGAGAATAAGTGGATTTTTAGGGAGCCGCTAAAACAGAGTTACTACGAAGGACTTTATTTGAAGGCCATAGGTCAAAAGTTATGCATTATATATGCACCCATGTTTTATTCAAATTTACTTTTTTCAAAATCTAATTCACTTTCATTCTCTGCAATAATAAAATAGACAAACCACTTAAAGATAAAACAGAGATGAACATATGCTATTATTTCTTATTTCCCACAATTTCCCCCATCTTGTGAGACAGCCAAATTAAAGGTCATCACAAGCCAACTTTGACCCAAGGGTCCTGGTTTGGGCATCTCTGTTCTAAAGGGACATGGTGATGAAAACAGTATTTGCTTTAAAAAATTAAAAATTTTATATGAAGTGGGAGGAAAAAAGTTTCTTGGGAAAGTGCAGAAGTTTTGTAAAAGCACCCAAAACATAGAAATGAGCCATTTTCCTCCAGTCTTATACTTTTTCCATCACCAGGCCCCCTTATAAGACCCCATAGGTTTTACCTATAGGATCACAGTTACAATCATTCAAGTCAAAATATCATCTCTTTATCAAAGGCATATCACTTGAATTTTCTCACCTCTTGAGAATAAGCTATGCACATGGAGGAGGTCTGTGGATCCGTCCTTTTAGACAGCAGACTTGTCTTTAAAACTGTAGCAGTGAAATTGTTAGCAATTCTTCACGGGTTGTATGAGTGGTTCCTCTCTGAACTATGTTTTTTTTTTTGAGGTGCTGATGACTAAACTACCACATTATAGCTCATTCTGCCTTGTAATTGGTACCAGCTTTCTATCAGAAGCTACTGAACCACACAAGTGCCAGACCATTGAGTACGTCCAATTCATCCTTAGGGTTGAGGGTTTCAGTCACATGAAGAAGAAAGGTCATGCATTTCAATGACAAATCTAATGCACCATGTTGAATTGCTCAGACTCTTTATGGGAGAGAAGTGGTCTCAGCATGCGAAGAACACCACATTGTTACAGATTTCTATAATTTATAACTTGCCAGGTAACTAATCAGATGTGTGAAATTGTGAGTGAACTTTTATGGTAGATAACGACTAAGTATTAGATGTTTAAAAATGGCTTTCTGGCTGTAAGGAAATGCAATGATCTCCCCTCAAAGGTGCTAAGATCTGACATTTGACCTTATATTATAAAATTCTGTTATTTTAGCATTGACTCTTTTTATGATATTAAAGAGCACATTAAGCTGAAGTTTTAGTAGCACAATGATTAGGAACTGAACTACAAGATACACGTTTAATGGTATGTATTAGCCTACCAGGAAAAAACAAACAAAAACATGTGAACGTTATATTTCTAAGATTATAGATGCTTCTGTGGAATTTTTGCTTCCATGTCTAATACAGGCTTGTCTGAAAATACAATCAATTTTGATGAATGGAAAGTAATCAGTTTTAAGGGAAATGTTTTTCTCTCAGTAAGAATGTTAACTGCGTGACTTTGTTATAAAGACCTCAACTCAAACTAGTCCTACGTTTTCTGTTGGTATTTTTTGTATAATAACTGTATCGCCTAAATAAGGACTTTGTAAAATTCAATTAACCCTCAACTGTTTTACACAAATGTTTTCCTAAGCCTTACCGCAGCTTGCACCATCAATCCTCTTTTCTGTCCTAAACTTGTGTCTGGGTCACCTCTGTTGGCCCATGAGGAAACATTAATGTAATTTGTTCATCCCTCTGCAGCATGTTTTAATAAAAATGTGTTTTTTTCTGTAAGTCTGTGATTGGTGGGCTCATTTACGCGGTTCTCTGGAACAGGCTACTTGTGATTGGTCAATCGTGGCGATCAGTTATTGATTGTAGAGAAAATATTATTAGACGTTAATAGGCTACTTTTCATATAAGGATATATCTAAGCGGAAGGTATAATACACATGTGAGGTCATGTCCACGTATTAGTTTGTTTAATAAACTGGTTTATGTTGCGATCCTGATCGACTGAGTGTGCATTTTGCCCAACTTAACAGTGAAGCATGGATGTGTACGTTAAGGTTTTAATCATCCACAAACCCATTTCTTTGAATATTCAGCAGAATCACCCGCTCTGTTTGAAGGCCAAGGAGCTGCTTTTGCAAAAGAGAGGCTTTTAGATTAAACCAGGTGATGTAACATCAGCGTTGCTCTAAATCTCACAGCTACAGTTACAGTGAAGTCTTTCTGAGGGAATATGCCCGCGTTAATCTGCTTACAAAGACAGCGTCACACAGGGATAGAGCCGTGGCGGATTTACTAAAAATCCTTCATTTTTGATCTCTTCTCTCAAGATAAAAGGACTCCTGGAACACCCACCATTGTCTCGCTCCTAGAGAAAATATCCCGGGACGGTCAAAGAGCACCCTCGAATTTCAGAGGCTTATCGTTTGGATTTTAATAATCCAGAAATAGAGGTGAATTCTTTGTAAATCCTTACAAAACGAACTCAGAAAGTAACTGTCAGCAAATTTTCTCTTCATTTTTAAGGTATATTTTCGAGCTATGGGAGCTATGACATGCCGTTTGCACAGTCATACAACAGCTATATATATATATATAATTATACTTTTATCTCAACTAATTGCCAATATTTCTCATTTTCTTTTAGTTGAACTTGATATGAACTAAAGCTGAAAGAACACAAAATGTCATAAAAACAAACAAAACATTACTACAAAAACTTTTAAAAACAAAAACAGAAAAATTAATTTGTAATATAAAAATTCATTATAATAGTATAAGACCATTTCAAAACCATTAGAAAAATGCAAATTGTAAATATTTCAAATGTAATACATATTTAATTATTAAATTATATGGTTAGCATAACAATTTGAAAAAACACACAAAAAACATGTTCTTGGCATGTTGCCTTTGCATTTTTTTGGCAAAACAGAGCAACACCATAAAATACTACACAAATACAGTTTGAAGATAAAATTCTTTATTTTTTACCATCTTATAATCTTTAAAATGATACAAGTCTCAAATAATTACCTCTTAAAACCTTGAAAATAAAAATGTTTTTAAATGACTTGTGTCAAAGCTGCCTTATTTTTTAATAAAACATCTCTAATTTATTGATTACAATGTTCATGTCACCTTCCCATAATGCACTGGGTAAATCAGTAATCAATAACTTCCAAGTTCCACTTTTGCTTTAAAGCTGTTGTTCACTGTCTCAAGATACTCAGAGTCATGTTGTTTTTTTGGTGGTGTGAAACAAATGTTTTTTAGAAAAAGCATCCTTCTCTGGCCAAAAACATATTAAAGGCTTTATGATACTCCCAAACTCTTTTGTTCTGTCAGCCATCAACTCAAGGGTGCAGACGGAAACGTGTCAAAAGTGGCAGGTGGTCAGAGGAGTTGTGCTGGTTGGGAAGACCGTTAACCTTCTGGAGTTCATCTTCCCCCACCAGGGATAACCTGCCCAGCAGCTGCAGACCCCTCTCCGGTGGCACACTGCATTCTGGGTAAACGAGGGTGAAAAAAAAAAAAAAAAAGAGTGCCATGGTAACCAGCAGCAGCAGAAATTTTGCTGTTGAATGTACTGCACTGCAGCAAACTGCAGCATCACAGGTCACATGATTACAGGAGCAGTGATGTAACGTACATGGATAGTCCAGTGGCATCTGCTTTTTTTTTAAGGATACTTAAAGGAATAGTTCCACCCAAAAATTACAATTTGCAAAAAATTTGATCACTTTCAGACTATCCAAGATGTAAATGCATTTTTTCCTCCATTTAAACAGATTTGGAGAGATTCACCATTATGCTCATCAATGGATCCTCTGTAGTGAATGGGTGCCGTCAGAATGAGAGTCCACAAAGATGACAAAAACATCCCAAACATCCAAATGACTCCAGTCTACCATTTAATTTCTTGTATCTTAAAAGCTGCTTGTTTATAAAAAACAATTATGTAATTTGTGTGTTTTTAATTTAAGTCTATCCATAATATTGCTTTTTCTGTTAAAAAAGTTGTTTGTCTGAATTAAGAGAGACATATGCACAAAAAAGAATCAGGAGGGACTGTTTACAAATAAACACAGTCCAAAAAAAGTCTCTATATTTTAAACATAAGTGTCAGTTTAAAGTTAAGATACAAATAGAAAGCTTTTCCCTTCACCAGGGGCCTGTACCATGATGGTGGCTAAACAAACTCAGAGTTAAGGATTAGTTTTGGGTTGACAAATCCAAACCGATGCAATCAGGCATTATTGGTACCATGATGAAGCCCATCAACTTT
>JAUMHP010000076.1:14903376-14920752 GCA_032361065.1 Enteromius trimaculatus
GCAGGTTAGCCGTGCAGCACAAGTTACCATGGCAATTAACACCAATTGAAGCCAATTTTCTTTTATGGTACCTAAAATCCAGGATTGGTGCAAACTAAACCTAAACTTACCTGGCTAGCCAGCTAATCCGGCTTCATGGTACAGGCCCCAGATATGACTAGGACTGGAGTCTTGTGGATAATTGTGTCGTTTTTATCAGATGTTTGGACTCTTATTCTGACGGCACCCATTTACTGCAGAGGATCATTTAGTAAGCAAGAGATGTAATTCTACAATTCTGATGAAGAATACATGTTTATGTGACAGCAACCACAATAATCAAATGAATTCATCTGATTTTCCATTTGAAATTACATTTAAATTAAGAACCAAATATTACAGAGTATTTCCAAGTAATTTAGAAAGAGAATAATAATGTTCGAACCTGTTTGAGCCATCACGTCCCCCGGAGCTGCAGAATAGAAGATGTAATCGACGGTTATGGCTGTCCGTGAGTGGCATGTGGTGATCTCAGGGTGACCACTCTCTTTCAGGTAGTGGGAGTATGCAGAGGTCAGCTTCAAACAGTGCTCAATGCTAGGCTTGGTAAACCTACAGACACACCACATGAAAATTTAAACGATCTTGCTGAGAAAAGACCCTGCACAAGACTTAAATAGGACACTTCACTTTGAGCTGTCCGATCTCTTCACTCTAAATTTGCTGAACAGCACTGACTGTCAAGTCAACTAGGTTTTAAAACATCAATGGCTGAGGAACACAAAGGGCATACAGAAACTAAGGGCAAGATGTAATATTGTAATAATTTTATCAATGCGACTGGGATGACTACATCAACCAAGGCAATGTAGAGATATAGGTTTATATGTACCCGTCCAGTTCTGCTTGCTCAAAGTCCCTTATATCAGAATCTGTGAAAAGAATTGAAACTAAAAGTTAGAATGAAATCTTTGAAGTTATTCCAGAATGCCATCAAAGTTGGAATGCATAATACTGCATTAAATAACAAAAATGGTTTAAATGATAAGGTTAAACAATTAAGATATATTTAATATTATAAATATTTAAATATAAGAGAAATAGTGATTGGACACGTATTGACAACACTTAAAAAGGATATCATACATGCACTAAAAACTAGTTAAGAGTCACTGCAAAAATGACAAAACATTTAAATAGGAACGATATTTCACAATATTGCTGTTTTAATTGTATTTTTAATTCATGCAGCCTGTCTACGAAAGAGTTCTTTCTATAATGTTCAAAAATCTTACAGACTACAAACTTTTAATATACTGTGGGACACAATGTTTAGTTATTTTTCTGTCAGAGTTTTTCTAAATGCTCTTGGCAATGGTTATCTGTTTACATTTTATGTAATAAAGAATCAAATGGGACCTGCTGTTTGGCTTTCATACTGGCACTGCTGAGAGATGCCCAGGCTTCTGGGCCAAATTGGCATAGTTAGAACACGCTGTCCCCTCGGGTTCTCCTCCTGTCCTGACACCTGCAAAATCAACAAGTCGTACAATTTAAAATGTTTTTGGAAAAAAAAAACAAACAAACAAAAAAAAAAGTTCGGAAATGTTGCAGGATTTTCTACCTTTCCAATTGGTAAGTCATTATATTCCAGTCTGCTGTCTCTAATAAAGTGATATAAAGGAGACCAGGGAACAGAGTTAAAATCCCCACAGAGCAGCACAGGACAAACGCTGTTGTCAGGTAACTGGGCCACCTGGTTTATCTCTGCCAGCAGCATAGCCAGCTGGGCCAGTTTAATGTCCCCACGTCTAGGGTTGTACAGTAAATGTGTGTTGGCTACACAGATGTTGCCGAGGGAGCTATGGGGGTCAATGGGCCGGAGCAGCACAATCAGGCCAACGTTATCACGGTCCAGTAGAGGGATGCCACGTCGGAAATACTCCACAGGGTGACAGGAGACCAAAGAGAAGCGCTCGCGTTTGAAGACCACAGCACATCCGTCTGGCTTCAGTCCCGTTCTCCGTTTGTATTCACAATGGTAGCCTGTTTTATGAGTGAAGGAAGTATTCTATTCATCACTATTTACGGTTTCAAAAATACAGTACGTCTCATTGAAAATGCTTTTGTATAGCAGTGTAATTTATTTTTTCCCATTAAAATAATCAATCATTACTTTTATTCAGAAGGAATGCACTGAATGGATTAAGTGGCTCTTTTACACTGTTAAAACATTTTTTAAAATCTTCATTTGAATCTTCTATTCATTAAAAAAAAAATCCTGGAAAAATGACTAACGGTATATATTAGGGAGCAAAACAGTTTAACATGGATAAAAATAGGAAATGGGTTAAATTACACTTTTAACTACATTAAAATAGAAATCATTTTAAACTGATACAATTTCACAATATTACAGTGTTACTGTATTTTTAATCCAATAAAAAAAAAATCTGACTTTTATACAGATGTGTGCATTTCAAGAAAATATTTTGTGTAATATACAACATCTAAAGTCCTTGACAAAACTAAACATACAAAGAGGCAAGGAAAAGAAAGTAAAGTACCTAAGGATTCTAGGGAGGGTTTGATTTGTTGCTTATAGTGGTCCTCTTGCACCTCCTGCAGGCACATTATCTATAGAAAAAAAGTTATTGCAGATGTGTAGAGGAGAATATTGCTGCACCCCACAAAATCCAGTTGTTGGACCCACCTCCACCCCCTGATCCCTAAACCAAACCATCTCCATCCCTAATCCAACCAATCTCCACCCCCTAGATGTGAATCCAAACATGTCCCCCTGGATCTTGCGGGCTGCAGCGGACATGTAAGGAAATCAACTACTCTTGCCCAGTGAACATAACAGATAAATAAAAAACATAACATAAGCATTGTCCTGCATTCTGTTCACAAATAGTTTGTTTACTTACATCGGCACTGTGCTGTTCCAGCTCTTTGATGATGTTTGGATACCTATGGTGCCAATCCAGAATTGGAGGATGACAGTGTCTGTAAAGGTATGTGTTATCACAGAGCAGATCTTGCGAGAGGATATTATAGGACATCACAGAAAAGTCAAATGGCCATTTTTGTCTCCGTCTGTTCACAGATGGTGCAGCATTACACAGGTGAGAAAGATCTTCCCAGTGTCTCTTTAATTCTGTGAAGGCATAACACAGTTGATTTGGCATTTTATGGACATCTGCATAAGTAACAATACCAATACATGAATATACACAAAATTTAGTGTTCAACTCATTTACCTGGTGGGGCTGGAGTCTTATGTGGGCTTGACAGAAATTTTCCAGGAGGAACTGGGGTGCCAGTTACATTGCGCAGCCATTCAGGACTTCCTTTTGGACTCCCACTGCCTTTTGGAGGCGATCGTTCGGGGGAGCCCTGAGATTTATTCCGTGTTTGCTTCCCATCTGCACTCTTCCTTCTTTTCTGTGGTGGCCCGTTATTAGAGTGCTCCATAAGACCTGCAGAAAGCTGAAGGCCTCGTCTGGGTTGAGTGTGTGGCAGTACTCCAGTTTGCCTCCAGGAGCTCCAGTTGTACGGATTTGGAGGTCTTGGGGGCCTACTGGAAGGGTGTCTGATGGTGCTGGAGGAGGACGAGGGATGCTGCAGGTGGGATGGATGTGTCAACCATGAATGACCAGGTTGATAGCAGTGTCTCCAGTGGTAGTAAACGTTCTGAGCTGGCAGAAAGCCCACTGTGCTCAGGTAACGGCCAAACATGGGATTACTGCAAAAGGAAAGATAAAGAACACCACATAGCAAAATCTTTGAAATATTTACCAGAACTGAGAAAACACTAACTGTAGTTAGCTAAAATATTATATAATCATTGGAAATATCTGTTGAAATTCTTTAACTCTTAAATCGCTGTGTTTGTTAATGTATTTAGGCAACCATATTTCCCCAAATAGTAACATTTTTGAAATAGAAGCTAAACATGGAAATAAAAAAAATAAAAAATCGTAGTTACTATAGTTATGGTATTACATAAAATAAAAATTATTATTAAATTATGAAATACTTCAGAATGTTTCAATAAACACAGTACAATGAACCTTTATTTAGTCTGTGTAAAATCCTCCATAATTGTTTTTTCATAATAATATTTTATAATTTATTTAGTGTAATTATATATGTTTCAGAATACTATTATTATAATATTTTCATGTTATTTTGATTTCAATAGAGTCAGCAGCAAAAAGCAAATCTCACAATTCAAATATGAACTTACTTTGGAGACACTCCTGGTCTGACATTGTTAACATTCGTGTGTCGACGCATGTAGCGTACTATTATCATAAAACGACACTTTCTAGCACCATCTTTGCTGAATGAAACTCATAAACTACTGTGAACGCGTCTGCTGTTAGCAGTTATTGTTGCATGCTAACAAAACAGACATAGACGGCGTCTGAATATGACGTCACTCGACACCCGTACCCAATCCGCGAATGAATCATTCTTGTGAGTCGGATCTTTTCTATTGAGTCGAGGCTTGTTTGGCGTGCAAACTTTAATATACATATTTGCATTTGGCAGTGGGTTAAGAAGTATAATTTTAATACATTTGTATTACAGTAAAATACAGTTTTTAGCTAGATATTTTAATTAGAATTTGTGTTTTGACTCGTTTAACCAAGAAATTAATCATGGCTGCAACAAACCGAATAGAAATACGTAATAAATAGCTAAATAAATATGTATTGGAACGTCTTAAAAAAATTAATATTTTGTCGCTATGTTAAAGACAGCTACATAATGTACTTGTAAAATAACTACTATAATTTTTGGTCCGGTTCATATGAACTGATTGAAAGAATCGATTCGCAAAAAAGAGTCATACTCGTCGGTCTATTCATGACGGAAAGCATGATGTAACAAAATGCTGCAACAATCCTACACAAGCAAATTTGTTAGTTCCTGCAAATGTTTTGAGCACATTGATACTAATGCTGAGCAAGAAACCGTCGTTGTATAAAGTCTTGATGGACAGAGTATTCCTTAGGTTTTAATATGTATAGGCTAACCTAACGTATTCAACCGCGCTTTTCTGACCGGTGTATTTTAGCCGTAAAATCATAATGCAATTTGAATATTTCTTACCCGAGAATCCGCGGTAAATACAAAGCCGTGCTTTCGATCCAAATATTAAATAATTGTTTTCGATGTCCCATTGAAATGCTCATTGTTGGCGCATGTCTGTCTTTGTCTGCGGATGGTGCTCTCTTACTGTGACATAATTTTGGACGATACTGTGATTTTAATCACGCACGTTTGACCTTTTCCAGCAAAAAATAAAAATCGATGTATTTATGCAACAAATGTTTGGTGCATGCAGTATATCCGGAATTAAATATTTTATAATGTATGGGAAAACCTTAACTATTAAATTTATTTGAGTTATGTATTGTGTGAATACAGGTTATAACCACTAGAGGTCACTCTTGTATTGTGGATTTATACTACTGTCTACTCAATATACACTGGGCCTTTTCGCAAGTGAAAATCTTAATTTACAAAAATATTCTTAACTAGGATCCTCCTGGTTATCTTGTCTGGTTTGTGCCTTGTTACTCTTTTCATATTTTTTGGGGTGAGTCATTAAACGTGAGGGGTAAAGTTTTTCGATATTTAACAGTGTAAATTGTAAACCCTTATTATTTGCATATTTATACAGGAAACAGGCTTGATTGGACAAATATGTCACGTGACATATTTAATAATTTATATAACTGGAAATATCGCCATGTAGACTCTGTAGTAACTCCAGAAGTGTCCCACAACAGCAAAACGCTCATGTTTTTTCACTCCAGTTATAATTAAGACTTGAAATTAAGACTAAATGCTAAAAAGTTGTAATTTCTTTTTACAAAACAAAGAGTTCATGTTGTTGCGATTTTTTCTTCTGTCGGTGCTAGATGCTAATGGAACCTGCTTCAAGAGAATAAAATGATCTAAAAATGTAATATCATTTCTTCAGAAATTGGAAGATGGTATTGAGTCATGGTTGTGATGAAATATTAACATTAGTATTTAAAATATTCTAAAACTATAGTACAGTGATGTACTCTGCAGAGGTGAGCTGTGGCGAGGGGCTCCTTTAGACTGACAGACGCCCCTGATACCTGATTTTATTTTAATGAATGCCTGACGATGTTGACAAAAAGTGGGGACGCAACTTTGAAACCTTATGAAACATGCATGTGTCACACAAAAACAACCTTGCTTTGATATGAGATATTACTAAATGTTGCTTTTCATAAAACAAGGACTTTTTAATGAGAAATCTTAATGAGAAAATTAAACTGAAGCAGATAATCTTGTTAAATACATTCTATTATTAATATATCAACATTAACAATAACATTCTATTATGAAAATATTACTTTTTTTATTATTATTATTATTATTATTATTTTTTACATCTAATAGCATTTACACTTGCCCATGTCTCCAGGTGCTTCAACTGTTCAGCCTTTAAGATCAAGACATCATATTTTTCTCATTTTAGCACTGGTGTGCTGCAACTCTTTATGGCTGTTGGATCTGTGAAGTTCTCTGTGGTTGGTTTTCATGGAAACAGGGTCTTCAGGATAAATATTAGGTGTGCTTTCACTTTTCTGTGGTAATATTGGGCTGTTTAAGCACAGTCCTTCTTAGTGTTTGATCGCCCTTATCGTTCACTTTCAGTTTTTGCCCACTATGTTTCATTTTCCAAACTTTGTGCATGCAATCAGAGTCACAAAGACCATTGTTCTTAAATCACCAACAAATTGTGCTGTTTGGGTTACATAAACTACTATGACATATGACACAACCTAAAGAATATAGACAACAAAAAGCTGATTATATTAACGTTAGGTATTCAGTATTCACATTATAACTATATGACCCCATACAAGATGAATTAACTTACGTTACATTTTTGTGAAATTGCAAGGATTAAAATGTGCCATAAACAATAAACTCATGGTTCCACAAATACAACTTTTCTGGTTATTTTTGATAAGGCGGCTGATCAATGTTCTCCCGCCATCTGTCCGGCAGCATGACCCTCCCCACCGACACGGCCCATTAGCTCATATTGCTGTGCCTTTGCTGCAAAAATACCAGTTTTAGAGGACATTTCTGTAAAATCATTATTTGGGGAGGCTGTCAAACCGATAAGTAAATAAACAAATAATATGCTGAAATGTCTTCATTTACTAAATATAAATTGGTTGGATAGTGGGTGTAATTTGGCGTAGAAAGCATTTTGATCAGGTTGACACAGCAAGGGACATTAGAAGAGGAGGTGTCGTGCTGTAATTGAAGGTAACACTGAGAGAAAGACTATAATTAGGAGACAGTGAACTGCATCATTTTGTTCAAATGAGCTGGGGTTTGCATAGAAGAAGAAAAAAAAAGAAACGTCTCAGAAAGGATTCATTATTTTTAGTTCTGCTTTAAAATTTCCAACGTACACCCCTTCGGAAATTATCATGCAAAAACGCTGGGATGAAACATAAACCGCTTCTTTTATAACACTTGTCAGCCTCAGCAGTTCTGAGGTTCACCTTGGTCCTTCTGACCACACAGACATCAAATATTAACATCCGCAGATAACCGCGAGCCAGGCTAGGTTAAAGAAGTGTCACGGTAAATGGGTCAAAGTAGAAGAAGGTCTTGCATTAATTTAGTCTGATGTGTGAAATGCATTTTCGAGTCTTTCCTTCCCCAAGGACAGTATGAGGAAAAGGTCATTGAGAAATGACACACTATTAAAAGAAATAGAGAGGCTGAAGAACTATTTAGGATGTCACAGCAATAATATCTATTGCAATATTTCAAATTTTCCACCAATGAATGCAAAATACACAAATGACATGATTACCAACCAGTGTGTTTAATAGCAATAACTTATAATTTTACAGCACAGTAATGTATGTATATGAATTTAAGCTTGTCATGTGTGTGAAGTAATAGAAATACTGTTTGGTATTACTCTCTGTCGATGTGTGCTGTTGAAGGCCCAGAGGTTTATTACAACTCAGTCTTTATGTGAAACATCAGGTGGCAGGCGTAGAAGTAGATTAGTAGTTTAGTGAGCAAAGGCCATTCCCATCTCACTCTTTAATAGGATCAAGCTGGAGTGTAAAATGTGACTTGAATTAAAATATAATTACCTTACAGCAAAGACAGGCCACCAGCGGCTCAGATCTATTGATTTAATAGTAATCGAGCATGACTCTCATGTTCGTTGGTTAGAAATCCAGCCGCTGTTTAATCAGTGTTATTTTATATTGCCTCTCCAAAAGGACTGATCTTCAATCATGTTTACAGTTTTACACATTATTATTGGAATAGAAAATTGATTTTTAGCTGATGTTATGCCATAGGGTTCTGTATAGCACATTTATTTGTTTTTTGAAAAATGCACTAAATATAAATATGCACTACTACTTAAAAGTTTTTGGTCAGTAAGAATTTTATTTATTTTATTTCTATATTTGAGAAAGAGATTAATGCATTAATTTAGCAGGTATATAGGTCTATTTAATTGATCAAATAAAAAAGACAACTATATTGTTACAAAATATTTGCTTTTCAAGTAAATTCTATTCTTTCATCAGGAGCAAACATAGGCAATCCAGAGACATAAACAATAATCCAGGCAGAGGTCAGGGCAGGCAGAAAACATTCACAAAACAGTCTAAACAGTCCAAGAAACTAGAAACTAGAAAACAAACACGGAAAAACTTAATTAAAAATTACAGCAGTAGCATATCAAGACTTTACAAATGGCAGTTGTGGAGACCTGGTTTATATACTGGTGATAATGATTGAGTGGGAGTGGTGATGAACTGCAGCTGTGAGTGCAAATATGAAACAGGTGTGAGTGCATGGTGCATGATGGGGAATTGAGTCTGTGTGAGTGTGACACAAATGGTGGTGTGAAGGTGCAGTGACTGATGAGGAATGCAGACCAGATAACAGTCTGAGAATCTTTGGTGATGGGGTGACCGCTTATGGGAATGGGCAAGAGCTCACAGACCAAATCATGACAGTTACAGGTTTTTTTTAACTGTATTTTTGATCAAATAAATTCAGCATTGGTAAAAATTAGACATTATTAAATAAGACAAAAAAAGCATTACTAAAATCTTATAAGATTAAATTTACTATATTAAATTATCTATAATATACATTTACTAATATACTTATATAATATAATAATTATATTATATATTATTATTTTAATAGAGAAACATATTTACACTGTAGAGTGCATTATCGTGTGAACTGTCATACCATCTTAGTGATATATTAATTAGTAGCTGCTCTTAAAGTCTATGATTGAACGATTCGGTTTAGGATGTCTTCTAAAGATGCCTTACACTATCCATTTCTTAAATCTGACATCTGAGTAACGCAGACAGTGCTACATGGCAAAGGTTGATCTGGATAGATTAAAGGGATCTTCTGATACTAAGCACTCTCTTTAAGCCTGTGAGTAGCTGGTCTCAAGCCCCACGTTCATGCTAAAATATCTACATTCACTGTTTACAAAAAAAATACATATTCTAAGAAGTAAACCATTGATATCAGTCTGACTGACTTCAACTATTAAAGTATTGTTTCAGCATTAAAACAAACCACTAATCATGTTGATAGACAGCACCAGCATGCTATCAAAGGTTTCAGACATTAGCCATTGACCCTGTTTAATCTGTTTTATGGCACTCTGTGGCATATCTTTAGCACAATTCAGAGAGAATGACATAATTTGAGACTCATTACTGTTGCCTTTTGTTGAGTTAAATGCAGTGAAATGTATTCCTTATAAAAGTATAGTAGTATTTTATGTAGCAAAATATTGTGAAACATGTATATAAATGTGAATTACAGGCTTGTGTGTTTAACAGAAGTGATTCCCAATCAAACAATCTGTCATGGTTGTGTAAGAGTCACCAGGCGAAGACTTAACTTGGCTGCTCAACATTAACTTTAATTAAACTCAGGTAGGACACAATAGACAAATATACAACCAGCGTAACATAAAGACATAGTAACCTTGACGATTGACAGACAGGACAAAACTCAACGGGCTTATAAACACAAGGGATAACAGGTGAGGAGCACAGGTGGTACGGGTTAATCAATCAACTAAACAAGAACCGGAACAAGACCATAAAAGGAACAGAGGAAATACAAAAACGAAATTTACTAGTGACAGAAAACACAGACATGGGCGTGACATCATCTCCCCCTCCCGGAAAGTGCGTCCTCACACCAAGAGACTTCCAGAAGAGGAGGGAGGGTGGGCATCCTGGAGGCTGTACAAGGCATTGTCATTGGGTGCCTCCAGGACGGCATCGACGGTCTGACCCACCACGGATTAGGAGCCTTGGGAGGCCATGGCGGATCAGGAGCCGGCTCTGGCCATGTGCCATGTGGCCTGGATATGTGGTCTTGGAAGGCCATGGCCAAATACCCTAGGAACTGGAATCGTGATGGCTCTCCTGGCCGCAAATCAGGAACTGGACTGAGGAATGGCTCTCCTGGCTATGACTCAGGAACTGGAATCCGGAACGGCTCTCCTGGCCGCAAACTAGGGACTGAAATCGAGATCGGCTCTCCTGGTCGTAAATCAAGAACGGGAATCGGGATCGGCTCTCCTGGCCATACATCAGGAACTGGAATCGGGATCAACTCCCCAGGCCGAGACTCTGGAACTGGGATCGGCTCTCCAGGCCTTAATCTAGGGGCTGGAATCGATTAGGGATTGGCGCTACCAGCTGAAACTCTGGAACTGGACTCGGGAACGCAACTCCTGGTCGTAACTCTGGCACTGGAATGGGAAATTGTGGATCAGTATCCATAGGGATTAAAGCTGGCATTTCGGACCACAAATCTGGCTCCAGACATGGACCAGGTGGACTGGAATCCGCGGGGTTCTGGGTTTGACTTTGGGGTGCTGACACTGATTTGCCTCCATATACTGCAGATCCTTGTAGTGATGGCGCTGATCTAACCCCATATAGCGCCGCATTCGGGAGCGAACTCTGCCGAACGGCGAGGCACAAGCCAGGCTGTGAATGGCGGCCTTCTGACCCTTGCTTGTGCGGCTCGGGAAGACGAGTGAGCGCGTTGAGGAGGCGGTGGAGGATAGTCAATAGGCATTTAACTTGGCATTAGGCATTAGACTTTAACTTGGCTGCTCAACATTAACTTTAATTAAACTCAGGTAGGACACAGTAGACAAATATACAACCAATGTAACATAAAGACATAGTAACCTTGACGATTGACAGACAGGACAAAACTCAATGGGCTCATAAACACAAGGAATAACTAAGGACAGGTGAGGAGCACAGGTGGTACGGGTTAATCAATCAACTAAACAAGAACAGGAACAAGACCATAAAAGGAACACAGGAAATACAAAAACGAAACCAAAACTAACTAGTGACAGAAAACACAGATATAGGCGTGACACAGGCCACTTCAGATTGTCCTTTTTTCATTGAAACTGTGTATATTTCAAGCCTATTTCGCTTGTAAGTAATTCTGTAAGTTATTTTTCTGCCTTGATATGAAACGGTGTGTTGTAGGTATCCCCAGGGACTGGATTTTCTAGCGCATGTCAATGTGTTTCGCTGAGGGGCTCTAAGATTATGTAACCATTAGAATCAGCACAGGTTAGACTTTATTTGTTTAAAAATAAACAAAAGTTATTTTACAGGATCTTGGTGACCAAGTTTTGGAACAACATAAGGATAAGTAAATAATTACAGTTTTTTAACCGTCTCTTTAACACACTGGGTAAATGTGTTTTCTAATTAACAGCTCGTTCTTCATATTTATTTTGAAGAGTAAGTTGTTTGAAGGATGCTGGCAGTACTGTTACATCTAGGTTAGTAAACAATCTAGATTTGAGGCCATTTGTTGTGGTTTTATGTTGGGTCTGGGAAGCAGAACCGTCCGTGTTACAAGTTCAAAAAGGTGTGATTACCCTTCCTTTCTGCTTGCAGCCGGTATAAAAAAGATCCAGAGGGCTGTTCTGTTGTATTCTCTGTATAAAATGTTAATGAACTGAGTGATACCAGAGACCCTCTGGTTTGTTTGAGGCGGTGGAAGTGGTATTCAGCTCTCTGACAGCCTCAGTGTGTTCACCCGTTGTCTCAATTTCCAGTTGATTAATGTACCAAGACGTGGGAATGCATCCTTCCCTGTAGGGAGGGAAAATGCATGCCAATTTGAAGTGTAATTTCATGCACTTCTACTAAGGCATTCAAATGTGTAATAAAAGACACTTTTAGCCTTGTATTCCTTGTGGGATCAAGCGGTGGGGTAAATGGGTTTGCATGATCTGATAGCTGGATGGTGCTAGGCTTTTATAAAGGAGTTTTACTGGCATCTGTAAGACTCGAGTGATCCATATCCAAATTTCAGGAACAATGCATATTCTCAGCATGTATATTTCAGCTTAGGTTTCACACACTGTATATCAGACAGGCATCTTGTTCTCTGAAATTTTCATTTTGAACTCCATGGATGCACTCCTGATAAAATGCACTTCAAGACAGATGCTTTGCAGATGGAACAAGCAATAATGTGAGATGCATTTAAAAGGTTTTAATTTCCTTTTCCCTTTTTTATTACATCCCCAATTCCGACAGGCTCGAAATCTAACAGGCAATCTGCCACCATGATACTCAGAAGTGTTTTTGTTTGTCCTGTGCTACAACATAGAAAGCAATATTACATTTGTAGAATCCTTTTCTGTCAAGCAATAGGAAAAATAAAAAGGTAGGCTAACGTTGATATATTATATTATATTATATTTTATATTATATAAATAATATATAATATAAAATAAAGCACCACACAATTCACCTTTTATTCACAATTCATTTTTAAATAAAAATAATAGAGAATGAAACAAATAATAAACTAAGGGTAATAGTAATTTTTGATCTCGCAGTTCTGACTCTTTGTTTCCTCAGAACTGAGATGTATTTTTTCTCTAAATTGTGAAATATAAATGCAGAATTGCAAGACCTAAGCTCAGAATACAATATAAGTTTATCTGCAAAAATTTATTTATTCTCCCGATTTATTAATACATAGGAGCAGAATATGGTAGTACAGAATATCCTGTATTTGGGATTGACAACCGCAATTTCTTTACCGATGTGAGTCTCGAAATGCCTCGTTCACACAGCAGCTTTCAGTTGTGTTTAGAATTCTGTCTGTATGAACGTGCAACTGGAGTCAAGCCTTTATTCCTTACCAGTAACCATAGCAACAGTGACCGAAGTAATATCACAGATGGTGATGATAGCCATGATGGGATAAAACTTTCAGATCACATGCAGCTTATTTCTCCGTCACTGTAAGTTACCGAAAACACACACGAAAACACGCACTACATGGTAGACGCTTTGTGTGGCAGAGTATGACGTGAAAAACCACTAGTCCTGTCCTGTTCCGTTCACACAGCTTGTGTGTTCCGAGAATGCGGTTGTGAGTCCGGAAAATGTACAGATGTGAGTTTGGTTACAGAATGCGGTTGTCACACCCGTAAATAACCAAACTGGGTGTGAACGTAACCATACTGAGGACTCAAAAACAGGATTGACAACCGTATTCTGCTCCTGTGTGTACGCAGCCTTTTATCATGTTACAGTATCATGTTTTTATTCCGTTATTTAGCTGTATTTTTTTGTTCATTTTTAACCTAATCAAAATAACCCGACTGCAGTTTGATTGAGACTCACTGGAATGCAGAATGAAAAAAACATGATTTTTAAAAAAAATTGCAAATGAACTGTTCATATGTAAATTCAGAACTGCAAGCTAAATCGCAAATGCAAGTTAGCTATAAACAAAATTTTGAGGTAAAAAAATAAGAATTTTGATATATAATGACAGAATGTCAAACAAAAGCCCCAAAAAAACAGTCAACATATCTTGTGCCCCAAAAATGTAAAATCTGTGAGTATATTATATCATGTGAGATCTGAATAGAAAAGTAAAACAGATGAAAGCGCAATGAAGTTGCCAAACTTGAGTAAGGCCGGAGCTGGAAGTTCATTTCGTGACTAAGCTTCTCACATGTAACATCCCGCTGTTATGCTAGCCCTGACTACACTGTGTGTCAGAGATGTGAGAGGAGGATATCAACACATCCGCTACAATCTAGTCTCTGCATAATTTACAGCTCTGAGAACTTAAAATAGAGCCGGGTGCAATTGCAAGACGTGCTCCTGCAAAACATTTGTCATGCATCCTAAAGAGACTGTAGATATAATGCATAAATGAAATAGACCATTTAATTAAGCAGAGGCTAGATTATAGCTCTTGCATTTGCAGCCATTATTTGGCTTAAGATTTTAAACTGATAAAAATGTCTGCTAAATGAATAAACGTGATGATGGTACTGATCAATAGACAAAAAGCTCCAAATAAGCCTGTGATTACTATATTGATAGATTTACTCAAATTAAAGACAAAATAAAGACATTTGTTGCTCATGGATGATGAAATTAAATGACAGCTTGAGAAGCTGTTTTGTGTTTATTGGATTGGTTTAAAGGTGCATTTAAGCATATTAAATTTTGCAATGCTACCATGGACCAGGATCTTTTTAAATCAGATAAACATAGGGCCTTTCTTCCTATTCTGAGCAAGTCAAGTAGCCCCAAATTCTTCAGACAGATCAACTGTCAAATGACAAACGGCCTTGTACGACATCGTAATGCATCTTGATAATTGTGCATTTGCTTTGTATCTCGGTTTACTTGGGGTCGATAAGCAATATGCTTACAGATGGATGTGTTCATTTTAGAGACAGTGATGGATGAGAGCAGGGGAGAAATCAATCTCTCTTTCCTTTCAGGTATTGATCACTTGTTCAGGAGAGTTCCGTGTATCGGGACATGTATTAGAGGCCAGGAAGTGAGGAAGTGTAAAGATGTTTAAATCAGTGTTGTTAAATGTGCGTGACAATGGAGTTTTATTCACCTTGTGTGTCTTTAGAGGAAAATACCTTTAAGCACAGAGTTGATAATGTACACAGAAGCACATAGTGTGTGTGAATGTATGTTTAAAGCTTTTAATTCCACTATAAAGTGTGCTTTAGAGTCATTATTTAAAAAAAGTTAAATATGGAACTATAGACTGTCAAAAAATATTCCACAGTCCATCTTATCAAATCACATACAGTCAGACCAAAATGTATTCAGACACCTTAATCATTTCTCACATTATCAGTCTCTGAAAATGCATAATAGTTGGGTAAATATGAAGGAAAACTCATGGTATTGATCCTCGAATGTGTTTTGGCATGCATATAATACACAGTTTTAGCGTGCATAGACGCATCCTACCCATCGCGTAGCATATGCTGTACATGCCAAAGCCCATTTTTTAGTTTTTGTTTGGCATAATATTTTTATGCAATTTCATTTCATAAAACAACTGTTAAACTGTGTCAGAACAAATTCATATTGATGTTTGTCAGAAAACTGCGAGTGATATGAATCAGGCTGACTAGCTGTCAACTGATAATTTAAGCACACAGATAATACCAGTTTAGGTCAATCAATTACCAAGCCATGCTTCGTGTTGTATGTGGTGTAAGAAGGTCCTATTAGCAATTAAAGGGTTAGTTCTCCCAACACTGAATTATCCCAGATAAAAAATAAATAAAAAAAAAACACTTTTTGACTTAGAATGGCTACTTTATTTTTTTTTTTCTTTTGCACAAAGAAAACGTTTTTACTACGTTTACAGATCTGGGACTATTTCTTATTTCAGTTGTGTTGTTGTCTATGGAGGGTCTGATGGCTCTCTGATATCATCAAAAATATCTTAATTTCCGAGGATGAACAAATGTCTTATAGATTTGGAATGACACGAGGGTGAGTAATTAATGACAAAATGTTAATTTTTGGGTCAACCAAACATTTAATGAAAGACGTTTACAAAAAATATTGCATTTTGCTATCCTCACTTACATAGATGAACTCCTGTGCCCTCTAATAGAAACAATACATAAAAAATAAATTATATATCTTTTAATATCCTTTAACATTTTTAAACATATTAAGCTTTATAAAAACATCTAATTCATGAGATGAATTTTAGATGGCAATTTCAGGTTGATAAGCATATGATGAACTTTTATGCTTAAAAATTGTGTTTTCAGGTACATTATTCAACAAATACTTTTTTACTCTTTAAAGACTCATAGTCACAATTCTAGGTTGCTTTACTAGTAGATAAAAAGCTATTGCTATTTGGTTACTAAGGTTGTCTTGGTGCTAGTGTATTAGGCACATAGCCTAATTTAAATTAACATTCATGGCTGTAATATAAATAATGCAGGACAACTTGCATGCCAACTTGGGTGATTTGCTTACATCTCTACCTGTAAAAATGAGCAATAGTAACCTTGCTTGCCACAGCCACATTTCAGGCCTACGTTACTAAGCTCTGCATTAATTAAATAAGATGTTCCAGTATCTAGTGCATGGTTGAGCGCAGAAGTGGAATCTGCCTTCCTTGTATTCTCCCATTAATGATCTTGGAGCATTTCTGAGCGTTCCTTTCTGCTCTGAGAGTTTGCACCTCAAGTAGAAGCCCACAGGACTGCCAGCGTGTAGCGGTGGTTTCAGTCGGTGCACCGTAATCATCTTCACAGCCTGTTGTTATCTCCACAAAACAAAATCCAACCTGCTGTCAAATTACTCACCATTGAACAGCTGCTCCTGAGAGCCACAATGGCATTACAACCAGGCATGTTGCCAGCCTCTGACCCAAATCACAGGTTTTAGAGAAAGTGCAAATGATTTGGTTTTCTTTTAAACACACTCCAATAGAACTAGTTTTTTTTATTTTATTGACGTAGATGGAGTAATTAATGCCTGGTCCCTAATACTAAGAGGAAGTTTGATTGGTTGCCTCACTGCACCAGACACATGCTAACCTTAGAAGTATTACTTCTTGTTCTATTCTGCTCACTGGGAGTTATTTGGCAGTTTCTTCTGCTCAACAGGACAGTTTGTCCTGCTGCTCTAACTAGAAAAAAATACTTTTATTCTTCTTGGTGTTTTTTTTTTTTTCTAAAGCTAAATGAAAGGCAAAGAAAAAATATGTTGGTAGTCAACATGCATCTTGGATCTTGTATCTTGACTACCAGTATAATTTTTTATATTAATGTAAAAAAATAAAAATCTTAACTAATGCAATATAAATGTTTCTTGGTTGCTGAAATATTAGCTTTTCCTTTTTTCTTTCTTTCTTTTTTTTGCACAATTATAATAGAATTTCACAATATTATAGTTTTTTTGACCAACTAAATATACACTAGCCTTTTATATCAATTTA
>JAUMHP010000076.1:14932709-14949297 GCA_032361065.1 Enteromius trimaculatus
ATTGCTCCTTGTGACTTTACCAAGCATTCTCTCTGGATTACCCCTTTCTTGGACGGATTATTGTTATTACCTGGACTTGCCCCGATCTTTGCCTGGACTTGTTTATTGATTTCTGCTTGTTGCCTCGACCCCTGCCTGGACTTCCGCCATTGATTCCTTCCTGTTGCCCCGACCTACGCCTGTGTTACGGTACTGTTAACTCTGTTTTCGTCTCTCTG
Source organism: Enteromius trimaculatus (assembly GCA_032361065.1). Taxonomy (NCBI): domain Eukaryota; kingdom Metazoa; phylum Chordata; class Actinopteri; order Cypriniformes; family Cyprinidae; genus Enteromius; species Enteromius trimaculatus. Next base: position 14,932,928 of record JAUMHP010000076.1, read on the forward strand.
TGTACTGTCTGCTTGGTTTACTGCTCTTGACAATAAATCTGCTGCACATGGATCTGCCGTCCGCCGAGTCTGATATGTCACAGTTACATACACTAGGGTTCAAAAGATTGGGATTGTAAAATGTTTACAATTTTTTAAAGAAGTTGCTTACCAAGGCTCCATTTATTTTGTCAAAGCAGTAAAAAACATTATACTGCTATGTAATATTGCATTTTAAAATAACGGTTTCTTTTTTAAAATAATTTTAAAATACTAATTATTCATGTGATGGAATCTTCTGCATACAGTATTTTGATCTTATTAATATAATTATTTGAGTATAATTATTTGAATAAATTACAGCAGGGATGTGCAATTAAAATTGTGGGTTTGGTGATGCTAAAGGTAGTTCCTAAATCAGCATCCCATAAGATAGTTATTATAAGTGGTGTTTCAAAAAGCAAATATTGATTTTGCTCATACTGTACCTGGCATCTGTTCAAACTTGTACTTATTCCTACGTTTGTGGTATGAATAACTCAAAACATGCCACTTGTGCACTATGTATAGGAGATGTGAACTATTTTTAATTGATCTGATTACAATCACTACATACTCTACCATCAGATATGGCAATAACATTTGATTTATTTGCATACCTTTTCTCTAGAAAAGTATTTTGTTTTATTATTTAAAACGCATTCACACACTCTCTAATCTGTTAAACCTTTGACAGGCTTGTCCACTTTCCACTCATTTACTGAGCCCAATTGTTAAAGCTTTTGAGCTTTGTTTCTGCCTTCTACAAAGAGATGAGAACAGATGTGTGAAACGTAAATGAATCTAAAATGAAAGTACGTGAGTGGCCCTGAGAAGCAGCAGATGAAACAATGTGTCCTACCACTTCACAATGAGAGATTACGGCTGATGAAATTCAAATGCTTCCGATAATACCGAAGCCGTTTCCTCCAGTGTCCTTAGCGTTTGAAGAAGCTCTCTGGGTGCAGTGATTTTGAAGGGCAAGCTGAGCTTCATCAGGAGAATGAGAACTGGGCTGTACTGTTTCCACATACCTTCACTTCAGTGACCTTTTATTCTCTTTCCTCCTTCCAAGACTCTTCCCTGAAAAGGAAATGTTTTCATACATCTATCCTGAGTGACAGCAGTATTTTAAGCAGTCACCTGGACTGAAGTGTTTAGTGTCAAGACTTAATGTTCACTCTTTTTTCATTCTTTCCACCCTCAGAACGCCCATCATCGCAGGAGGACTTTTTGTGATTGACAGATCCTGGTTCAATCGCTTGGGAAAATATGACACTGCCATGGACATCTGGGGAGGGGAGAATTTTGGTGAGTTATTACTATGCATGAGAGCACCTGTCTGACGGCGCATAAGCCTCAATCACTTTCTTTCACCCTGATCGTCCTCTGACAGAGGAAGCTTAGGGTTGTTGTCTCATCACAGTGAGCAAATGGCACTCAATGACATTTGAACTTAGAAATAGCTCTGGAATCAATTTTCTCAAACCGTATTTTGATGCCTTTATTTAACTGCTATGTTATTTTTCTCTGCTCTGTAAAATTCTTAAGAGGAGTGCATTGTGGGGAATTGGATGGTTCTCTCTGCATTGGGTTCAACCATCATTAACCATGCATATGTGACAGAATTAGACTGGAGCTGTTGCAGGACTGGTTTATTCAGACTTAAGTTACTGTGATCATAATTGCAAATTAGCATTGGGCAGTGGCATATTTAGACAGGAGATTTCAACCGTATGATCAAATTTTTGGCGTGAGAGTTGTACACTGGAGGGCTCCTTTAAATCACATATACACATATCTTTCTATTAATACAGCAATGATGCTTAAATTGATCAAAATATGGGAAATTTATAATGTTATAATGTTTGTAACATGTTAAAAAAATGTAGTTATTTTAAAATCTTCAATGATAATATCATAAATATTTCTTGAGCACCAAATCAGCAAATTAAAATGATTTCTGAAGATCCTGTGACATTTAAAACTGGAGTAATAGTGCAGAAAAATATATAATAGTAATATTTTTGATTGAATAAATGCAGCATTAGTAGGTAGGTAAATAAATAAATCTTACTGATTTAAATCTTTTGCTAGAGTATACTCTTTAAGGCCATAATGCTATTAAAATGATGTATAGCACAATGTGATTGGAGTATATTGTGATGTGTTTGTAGAGATTTCTTTTCGAGTTTGGATGTGTGGAGGAAGCCTGGAAATTATTCCCTGTAGCAGGGTCGGCCACGTATTTCGCAAGAAACATCCTTACATCTTCCCAGAGGGCAATGCCAACACCTACATAAAGTAAGAGTCCTAAGAAGTGCACATACTTGTAATAATAATTCATATCCCTGAGTTTTTGATAATTTATTCCTGCTGATAAAAGATGTAACACTTTTTATCAACATCAGAAGACCTTGTTTTGTCCTTGGGGGGTTGTTAACCTGTAAATTTGAATATGTTAATCTATTGGATGTTTTTCTATGTTATTTGTTGGATTTTTCTTGCCAAAGATAGAGATAATACTTCAACTTCTGCCTGGAAGAAAATCTGCTGTGTAAAATTTGTTTGCTTTTATCACGTTTTGCCTCTGGGGAAAAACCTCAGCATGAAACCGTATGAAATATTAAGGGCATAGTGCAACATTCTTTCTGAATCTGAATTGCTATGCAGTGTGCTCAGTCAACAAAATCTGTTTCCTCATATAGTTCAGAGGCGCTAATGAATAATTGCTGAAGGCATTAGCTGGCTTCAGTAGATAGTCTTAAAAACCATGTCCTTTTTTCATCTGTTAGCAGAGTTCTGTTAGATATATACAGTATCGAAATCAGATATGGCTTGTTTATGTGCAGTTTTTAGTGTTTAACCTGCAATAAAATGTCTCGACGAACCGAGACGTGCAAAAAAACCAAGTGACTGATGTGTATATAACACCCTCATACCCTCTAAATATCCACAACTCCCTAGAATGTGACAGGAAGTTTTCTGCTCAGATTTTCTTCAGAATTACAGTTGTTTAATACCTGTCTGTACACTACTTCGAGTAGCTGCACTGATGAAATGGCAGGTCATCCTAATGATCTTCTTGAGGCTGAAGTGTGTATCTCTGAGTGAAGTGTTTAGTATAGCACACTTCAGTGTTCACATTCAGTGCTCTTTCTGTTTCAGGAACACCAGAAGGACTGCTGAGGTTTGGATGGATGAGTTCAAACTGTTCTACTACTCAGCTCGACCGGCTGCAAGGGGAAAATCCTACGGAGAGTGAGTGACTGATAGCATGTGTGTGTTTATGTGTGTATCTATAATGGGGAAGCATTAGGGAAAAGATTCATCTTTTATTCCGCTCATTCCCTTCCTCTCTTATCAGCATTCACGGCAGGCAGGAGCTCCGCGAGAGTCTCAAGTGCAAATCCTTCAAGTGGTATCTGGACAATGTCTACCCCGAGCTCAAGTGAGTTGAGGAGTCAGTGTGGTGAGTGTATTTGAGTGTCTGTGGGTGGTGATTGATAATTGTAAAGCCTGTGTTATTATTTAGCGTGGCAGTATAAGGCCTGTCTATGTCTAAATCTGTTTTGTTGTACCCTAGTTGCCTTGAAGAAGATTTTTCACCCCCGCAGATATCATGTACTTTTGCATACGTTTAAGAGAGAATGTGAAACTGTCCGACTAAAAATTTCAACATTTAGATTTTTCTCTTGATGTAGGAGATAAAATAGGTCTCAATTATGTTTTGTTTGCATCTTTACTTAAACAATTATGTATTTTATTCTTTCCTTTTAATGCTTCAGTTGAAAATAAAATTAATGTGGTTCACACATTACACAGTATATATACAGTATACTGGTTTTGGAAGTATATTTAAAGGGTTAGTTCACCCCAAAATGAAAGTTATGAGTAATTAATGACAGAAAAATATCTTTATTTGTGTTCCGAAGACGTCTTACGGGTTTACATGAGAGTAAGTAATTAATGACAGTTAAAATTAATTTTGGGGTGAACTAAACCGTTAAGGACTTAATTTGCATTCCCCCCCTTTTTGTGTTTGTGTTTTTATTATCATAACACTGGTGTTTCATTAACTAAATCTAGAGTTCCTGATGATTCCGATGCTAAGTCTGGTGTGATCCGGCAGAGACAAAACTGTCTAGAATCTCGTGTAGTGGAGCGTCAGGATCTCCCAGTGCTCACACTTGCACTCTGCAGTATCACCAAAGACGTACCAGCAGCCAACCAGGTATATCTGGCATAGTATTACAAAAACCACTCTTAAATTATTAATTGATCAGCTGAAAAAACTCGAGATGTTTGCATTATCCGTTATCCAATTTGGCGTTCACAAAACAACACCACTGATGTTAAATTATAACCATTTACAGCATATCATGCCTTTAAGCACTGTGCTCACATATTCAGTTTGATGAAAATCAGAGAAGGGGCAAAGGTAGTGCGTATTTTTACTCTCACGCCAAGAATCAGTGACATCTCACATGGTTAGGCTGCGACTTTGAGATGCTAGATTACATTAAATGCTATGCAACCAGGGGCATGTTGAAAGGGCAGCTTTTACAGCGGGGTAATGGGATTTAATTCAGGTCACATTTGTGCACTGCTGTGTAATTATATTAAACAAAGAGGTGCCCTCTGGTCTCTGAGCAGCTAATCTGCCCTACTGTCACCCTTCATGGCTCCCTCACCTGCGCATGAGCCTGGAAGAAAAACACAATTGTGCATCATTCAGAATTGAATCGTGAATGACTATTAACGTCCATTCCATTGTTGGATTGTAATTGAGCTAGCAAACATGGTACAAACTTGAAATTTTGAAGTACTATTTAATATTACTAAAAGTATTCAAAGAAATTGTATTAAAGTGCAGTGAAATTAAAATAAATTTATGTAACTTCAATTTTGCCACTAGGATCCATTTAGGAGCAAAGAATTTTATAAAATTATCAATTCATCATATGTAATATGATATTTAATATTATTCATTATTTCCATTTCTTAGACCATGATGTAAATTTCCATCCATCTCAAAAAAATTCAAAGGCAACGAATTCTAAAAATATGGTTCAGACAAAGCCACCAACTACTGATCATAAAGTCTTAGACCCTCATTCTACTGTTTATTCAACTGAGTCTCTCTCTTGTTCCTCTGTGCTCTATAAAAAAATAGTCTTTTTCCGATGTTTATTTTCTAAACTATGAAGCCTAGAGATGATTGTGGACAGTAGAGTTGGGGCCGGAACACTACAAAAGTGATTTCAGAGCACTTAAGTGTGTTCATAACACCACAAGAGCATGTTTCCCTGTTGCCTGCTGTGTGTGACCTTGTTAAGCGTCTGTAAGACTCACCAGATGGGAAGCAGTTCATCAGCATGGCTCACAAAAGCCCATTTTCACTCTGCCCTCATGCGTCATTCTCTCCCTACGTGTCTCAAATGAGATCACCTTCTCGAAGGAAAGCAAAAAGTGTCTATTTTCTTCAAGCATCTCTCTCTCTTTCTCTGATTACCATTTAAGAAGAGATGACATATTAGAACAGACACCTTTAAATGAACAAGTCTTTAAATGCCTTAGCTTTTTCCTAATATAGTTATCTATTAAATATGCCATTGTACGCTATGAACATTGTTGGCTCTGTGATGGATTTGCTTATGTTCCTCTATTAAAAACAGAATGCATAAACGTAATTTAAATGCTAAATCTACAAATGCAGATTTCTTGAAGCTAATTACAAATTAATGAACAATTGTGACTCACTACAAGACTTCATGAGGACATTTATTTAGTTTGCCATTTGAAAAGTTAATTTAGTATCAGTCACAACATTTAAAGGATTTTTCAACCCAAATGGCAGTTTGTTGAAAATGTACTCACCCTCAGGCTATCCAAGATGAAGATGAGTTTGTTTCTTCATAAGAAAAGATTCGGAGAAATTTTAGCACTTTTAAAACTTGCTCACCAATGGATCCTCTGCTGGGAATAGGTGCCGTCAGAATGAGAATTCAAACAACTAATAAAAACATCACTATAATTCACAAGTAATCCACACAGCTCCAGTCCAACAATTAACATCTTGTGAATCATACATATAAAAAGCTGCATATATATATATATATATATATAACTAATCCATCATTAAGCTAGTTTAACTCATCTGCTTGCCTGGGAGTAAGCAAATTAAAAAATCTGTAAGATCTTTGTATTTACAGCACAGACATGCAATCTGATGAAATCCATGTGAGTCTCTAGAAAGGGAATTGCTTTTGTTATTTACATTGGTTCAGCATCAGAAAATCTTGTTCTTTCTTCACACAGGAATGGATCTACACCCATGGACAGCAAATCCGTCAGCAGCAGCACTGTCTGTCCGTCTCCACCACTTTCCCTGCCTCCCAGATCCTGCTCGTGCCGTGCAACATCAGCGACGGCAAGCAGGTACCTCCACTGACGAGAACGCAGGAGACATCCGTGACACACCATAAATCAGGCCGCACTTAGAAAACTCCCGGAGGAGCCCACTGACATCAGCTCTATGAGTATCAGTCCCAGCGTTAGACAGCCCCTCAGGAGAGGCTTTACTCTCAGGCCGATGTCAGCGTTTCCATGCGTCACATTTGTCATGTCAGTGTCAGGGACGTGCGGCATACTGTAGAATCAGAAAACATTCGTTTTGTTTGTTGTGTACGGAGGCGTACATATAAATAGATAGGTGTGAAGTATGAATGCGTGCTATACATTACATGCAAGATATTTTGTGCTGTCTGCAGCTGATGTGCGCTTACACAAGTGTTCATATGCCCTGTGTTACTGCAGCGTTGGCAGAAATCTGGCACTCACCTGGAGCACCTGGTGTCTCGTTTCTGCGTGGACAGCGAGATGGCTCTGGACGGCATTGAGAGCAGTAAAATGCTGGTGATCAGCCCATGTGAACTGTCAGCACACACTCAGAGATGGGAGATGCCTTTCTCGTGATCCTTCCTCCTTGGCCTCTCCTCACCTTTCAGAGCTCAGCTGGAGTCAAAGATGAATAGGGAGGCAGAGAGAGTGAGTGTGTACCTCCAGGAGGGGCTACATCTGTGTCCTGCTGTTCTGCTATGTCCACTCCTTTTGTCTCTTCAGCACACCCCAGGTATGCTGGAATTGTAGGACGTTCTGATTCAATGACATGACCTCATTACTGTTGCTATATTAATGCTACGTTGTACATTATGGGTTTGTCTGATAAAAAAACATCTCAAACAGGGCAACATTTCCAAAAAGCATTGTAAAGTGAAGTTGACTGTAGAAATCAGTTTCAGCAATGGTCTGTATGATGGAGACTATCAATACTTCTGGGAAGTCAGATGATATAAACGATTTTGCGACAGTGCGATATGTTCCTGGATCAACATCTTTGTTGACACTGGAACAACATTGTAAGAACCAGTTTTTTTTTTTGGAAAGTTGATTTTCTCTCATTTTCTCTTATATGATTTTATCTTATATGATTTTAGTCATTACTAACAGGTAAGGATAGGTTTAAGTGTAGAGATGTGATCAAATTTTTGGATTAAAATGCATCGAACTCAGCAAAATTAGTACTTGCTGGTTGTGAATTGTGGCAGAATTGGCAATATACAAAAACACAATTCTGAGAAAAAAAGTTGGAACTGTGAGATGTAAAGCCACGGTTACCTTTTGTAAATGTTTTATTCTCATACATTCAAGCTTTATCTCTGAGATGTAACTTTTTCTCTTAACGGTTGGCCAAGACTCCTCTTCCAAAACATCAATGTTAAGCTTGGCTTTTTTTACTTTTAAAGTGGTGATTTTTTTTTGCTGTGTTAGTCCTTCTGACAGTCTTGTGGTGTGGACTAATTTGTTGATAATAATGGGGGTGGCTTTGTTGTGTTGCCTTGTGTCATGCCACCCGCTTGCACTTTGTTGCACACAAGCCTTCACTGCATTGTGAGGAAGGAATAGGGTTACTTAAAATGTAGTACAGGTGTTCTTGTTTATTATACACATAGGAAATATCACATAAGCTTACTTATTACACTCAAAATGTGTATCATGCTTAATTTGTAATGTGTTATTCCCACAAAAATTTTCATGCAAATACACAATGTCCATAAATGTAGAATGTATAAATCTATACATATAAAAATGTAATTCTTCAAAAAGGCATCTCAGTAGACAATAATGAAAACCTAATCAGACAGCATTTTTAATGTTTTGGACACACCCTTTATCTTATATTTCAAAAACTGATAAGCCTCATGCTAAAGTTTGACATACAGTACATGAATAATAACCAGTCTAACCTACCCAGTCTGCCTGTCTGTGCTACAGCTGATCTTCTCTTCTGTCTTCCTCCCCAGGTTCCCCAGAGTGTCAATCATACTGATGCTCTCCAGAACAGAGTTTGGCAGCTGGACGCACACAAACTTGCGGGACACACAGCGAGTGTCACGTACACACACTCACACTGGAGAACAGCGCACAACCTTTTTTATTTGTTTCACTTGAATTTACCCCAATACGAAGCACTTGTGAGATACATCTGCTAGCACATCAACATACAATAAATACCCTATTTTTTCTTAATGGCCTGCTGCTTGCGTTTATTCTTTGTCTTCTGGTTGTGCAAGTAAACAATGATCAATGTATATGTATGGTGGCTGTTTACATGATCATCAAAATAGATGAATCCCAAACGAATCGCACAGCCAGTCCACTTTAATTAGCATGTCAGCACAGCCTCATTAGTCCATAATATAATGGCATAGCTGCTGCATGCAGTTGCAGAAAGCAAAGTTATGTCGTGCAAGCGAATGAGCTCGAGATGGGCAGGAGTGGTTCTCTCGAGCTCTGCGGTCGCTGCTGGCAAGTGGAGAACTGAGACTGTTTGCCTAGAGGATCTAAATAAAGCACAGCCACATCGCCACACATGCCCGGGCGACAGGACAGGGAGGATCCAATTACCACTTCCTCAGTCTGTCCTCCTCTTCTCATTAGAAGGCTGAGCTCTGCAGGAGCTGGGAGAATACTGCGACTCAGACGTGGCACAGCTCAGATGCCCTCATCACTTGCTGTAGTCTGGGTGCCTGCACTCGGCAATTACATCCAATTAGGTTCTGGTGTTTTCTTACATAGCCCTTCCTGATGCTGCAGCGATTTCACCACCGGTTTTTCTTGTGAGTTTCAACCTAATAGCTTTGAAGAATAAACCATCGAGTCGTTATTTGAGTCCTGACGTGTGCTCTGAATAGTCTGCACGAGTCTCCACATGCCTACTTTATTTTAGCGAGAATGAGTCATTACGAGGGAAGATCAAGACGAGAAGGGTGAGAGCAGAAAGATTTGTCTCAGACGTGTTATCTAATGATATGTGTAGGAGACCTGCAGCAGTCAATACAATAGAGAGGAGTCTATTTTTAGGGAATGCTGGTGGTTAAGGATGGTACTGTATGTCACAACAGAAGAGCTTCTTTATGTTTTAAAAATCATTATATCAGAGAGATCTACAAATTGCTTCAGCGGCACCATGGGGTTTTAAAGCTGAAGTGTGTTATTTTTTTATGTTTAAGTCGTTTTTATTCAAGCTTAATACGCAGTGACAATTATAGGCCATTTAAATGTTGATTTCTTTGAAATGTGTAATCGCTTTGGCTCTGTGGTGGCGCTATCAAAATGTTTGTCGTCGACTTATAGTCATCCCAGTGCAGAACATTGGCTCAGCAACTGGGTTCCAAGAGTAAAAGTCCCATTCATTTTTGATTGCTTTTTTAATGCTAAATTATAAACCGGTTGAAGACGGACATACTGTGCACCACAAGGTTGTTAATCTTTTGTGTCTTTTGTGGAAGCCGTCTGCGCATTTTATTTCACCATATTTTTGAATAAATGTTTAACAGAAGAAGTCTTGGTGGGGAGAACAGTTGCGCATGCAAAGAAATCACTTTCATCAGGCATTTTGGCAAATCTCGCCAAAAGAATATTTTAGCTCCCACCAACTCCGGTGAATTACTGCAAATGACATAATCAAGACAAAAGTCTCCCTTTGCTCTAAAAATGCAGAAAAGTTATATATATATATATATATATATATATATATACACACATTTCGCAATAAATGTGAAACAATTTGGATATTTATCAATTTTGATTTTGATTATGTCAAAATTATGTCATTTGGTTATTAAGGTGTTATGTACATGGTCTTGTAACTTTTCCCCTTTTGTTAGATTTTTTTTTATCCAAACCTCAAATCAGAGTTTGTGATGGTTTGCTCTTGGTTTGTAACTGTTTAATGAAGACTTTTAAATCCTTATGGGAAATATACTTCCATAATCAAGGTCACTGAAAAAGTGGGCGACAACTTTTAGTTCAAGTTGGTTTATCCAATGGAAACAGTATTTGGAGAATTCTTTATTAATTTGCACACTCGATTCCACATGACCACTGCAAATTTTTTCACTGTAAACCGATATTCGAGGTTGAGTGGATTCTTATTTAAAACAACTGCAAAAGTAAATGTGACTACGCCTTAATATTTGCCGGCATTACTTTATGTCGCTCGTTTCACACTGCAGTTAACAAATGTAGAGAAAATCACAGCAAAAGTCTTAAGTATTAATTTTACTGTAATACTGTATGTTGCTGGGCCAATTGTTTGGCACATTGTAATGGAATATATTTCTTTGCATAAGCTTTAAGATAATTACACACTTTATGTGTCAAAATGTCCAGTGCATTAAGCTTTAAACTTTTCATGGCAGAGAGGGGAAACACTGCATCACCGTAGGGCTGGAACCTGCGGCTCTGCATTAACCTGATAAAGACACATTCAGTGTCTCTGTGATGCTAAATAGAGAGAGCAGCCCCTGCCACAACCTTGAGCATCATTCACCCAAGGTGGATTAACTTCCACTGTATTGAAGGAAAGGGGCTGGAATCCAGATAGAGAAACATATTAAGCAGCTTTATTGTCTCAACAGACAACAATTACTCCAGCCTTGGCATCGCACGAAAATGAAATGTAATCACTGAAAAGCAGCAGCAGGTGTTTCATTCCTCTTGTAAGTTCGTAGTAATCGACAGAAAGGCTTTTGTTTCCGTGTGCATCCCTCTGTCTTGGAGAGATTTTCCCGTCTTGAAGACTCATGGTGTGGGGGGTCATCATTATCCAGCTCTCAGAATGGCTATCAGGGGGCCGCTAGCAGGCTGCCGCTGTGGGTTATCACAGCCTGTGACCAAATAACTCAAACCTACAGCCATAACACTTATTCCTACTACACCGCCGAGTGCGTCACATCAAACAATATAAAGATCATACAGATTTTGAATGCAGTACTCTTCTGGATTTATGAATAGAAATTCATTTTAGTTTGGTTTTTTGGTTTTTAGGCAACCATAATGCAGACTGCAATAATGACTTGTCTCAAAACAGTGCATACTATACTACATAGCATAGTTAGCTTCTAATTAAAATGTAGAGTTCCTGGGTCAGCGTAAGGCAATACCTCAAGCAAACGAGTTGAAACTATCTCTACCTCTAAAACAGCTTTAATATGACATCACTAAATCTTAACCTATATTGCTCACTTGGCAAAATCAAGATGTGCCTTCTGAAAAACATTTCAAGGTCACTTTCAGATCATGCTCACATTTCAAGATAGCTATATTCAAAATCAAAACAGACACCAAGAAATTAAGGTGTTCTGGGACTACTGTAAATAGTTCATAGATAGAAATAGGGAAACAGGGAAATAACTTTTCCAAAGTCATCTGTATTCGTATGAGTAAACACCAGGATGATCCCTTGGCAGATTGTGAAGAGAAAACATAGCTTGTCGCACTTAAATGGAAACAGGGCCAAAACCCCTACAGTCAGTCTGCCCTCCTTCAGACATACAGTAGAGAAATAGAGAGTGAAAGAACCCCCATCAACAGAGCACTTAAACACTCCACTGAGGAGTGCGCAGCCTCTAGACACATTGCCATTTTAAATCCCACTAAAGCAATTGTTGGCTATTTAAGAAATCATCACAACTGTTGTCCTTAAGTAAATAGCATTTTAAAACCATTTAAATGTTTTGAAATCGGTTTTCCGTATGCAGAAATGCTAAGAGATTATTTTACAATTTTGCCTGTATAATATGCCTCCAATAAGAAATATGTATGCCGTTGGATGGAACAGTTGACCAATCAGAACCAAGTATTTCAAACCCAGAACCTTTTGATGACAGCGTTTCAATGAGTGATAGGAATAAATATCAGTCAGGTGAATGGTGGTATCTATCAGTCAGTAGTGTTGTTGCCAGCGCCATGTCCTGGAGGGTGAACGTGATTTCACCAAGTACAAGATATTCCTGGATCAATTTTCTTTGTTGCTCCTGGAACAACATTCCAAACAACCAGAATTCCTCAGAATTGAGGAATAATTTTTCTGGAAATATCTGTTTTAGGCATATAATCATGGTTATGTGCTTCTACACCCTTGTTAATCAGCTATCATTTCTCACTGATTTTAGGCATACATGTTGGGTAGGGGTAGGTTTAAGGGTAAGGATTGGAATAAGTTTATATTTTTGGACAGTAATGTTGATCCAGGATCATGTTATACTTGGTAAAATCGCGGTGACCTCTTCCAAAACATTTTAGAACTGATTCCTGAACTTGGAGAGCATGCTATGCTAGCAGGCAATAGTGGGGTAATTTCAACTTTGCAAGGGCAGTCCGGCGCTTCTGACTTTTGTAAGTTATTACCAGTTTTTGAGCAATGTAGAGTAGTCCTTACTGTTTGTTGTTTCACTGATCACAAATGCAGACATGGCAGGGCCAGTGTAGTGCCGAATTTTGACCCCCTGCCAGATTATGACTCTCTTATCTTGCGTCTCTATGATCACATAATGTAATTTAATGCACCCAAATTTCAATATAACTGTTTTCACTGATATATTTAATGGTTTCTGTTGTCAGAAATACGTAATGAATATGAAATAGTGACTGTAATGCACCCCTTCATTAGGCCTAAACTACCTCTATTTTACAAAGATGTTAATCTGGATTAAAACCCTGATTTATAATCAAGCAGTTGTCTAATGAAATCAAATACACATAAAATATAGACAATGGCTATGCTGTGATTTTGGCTATAGTTGCATGTTAAATAGAGTTAGAAGCAACATAATATCTATTTTAAACGAAAGCTCTGCTCCTCTCAGCCGCTCGCTGAACAGAACAGAACAGAAAACAAGAGCTTGCGCAGCGCTACCAGAGACTTGCTAAGGTTTGTCTAAAGAGTCGCTAGATTTGTTGCTAGTCATTAAATCTAGTGACAAAATCGGCAACACTGGGTGGGTTTGGTTAATTTGCAGCCCTGTTATAAAAAGTGTAACTGTTACCGTCATGGAGAGAGATGTGTAGGGGAGGGACTTGTTGATATTGCCATTAATAGATGAAGTAGTGCCTCAATGCGTTCAAATTAAAGGTGCAAGAGTTATTCAGGGCCGTGCGGTGTAATGACACCAGTGCATTGTATGTTTCATACTTAAGGCATTTGCAGGTGCTAGTACCCAACTGTCAAGTGGTTAGGGAAAAGTTTTATACAAAAGCTTAACTTTAGTTCACAATATGTTCAGTTAATATTTTTGTATTTGTTCCTTTAATTCTTTCTAAATATATTTTGAATGCGCAGTTACTTTAGTTAAATATAATAATGTCCAAGACAAAGCTATTAAGTTTCTTATGAGTGTATGTACACTAGCAGTGGAATTTACCGCAATGCAATGGGCGCCACCTAAAATCTTGCCTAGGGCGCCACATTGGTTAGGGCCGGTCCCGAGACATGGTGTTGTGTTTATGAGGTTAAGGTGTAAAAAGACAGTTTAAGTCATTACATTCACTAATTATGTCCCCACTGGATGCAAATAATGCCTCGTTTATGAAGTTTATAACTTTTCTATCATTATGCCGGGACACAGATTGATGAGCTTTGTAAAAATCCATGCAGGCGGGCCATAGAGGAGGAACAGTAATGTACAATATGTGGGCTTTATAGGGTTAAATGCTTGATTTGTCTTTCCAAAATCCTCTGCAGGATCATAGAGTTCTCTGTTTTACCCATTAAACAGTTTCTGTTATGAAGCCTCCCCTGCCAACACTGACAGAGCAGGGTTCTGTGCACTTGAGGGGGAAGACGCAAAAGATTCTCTTCAGGGTTTTCTGTGTTAGCGTAACCCCACTGACTCCACAATGCTAGTCGCTCAAGAGGTCAACAGATCCACGGTTCCACTTTTGCTTCTGCTCTGTTCGGCTCTGCCAGCACCCACATCTCCCATCAGTCCACATCGTTTAAAAGATCAGGAACAGTGGGGGCATTATCGATTTTCTCTGTTATTGCTGAGTTCATGTCTAGGAGTTTGGCAGTGCTTGTTATGTGCTGGCCCCTTTGTCAACTGCATAACCCTGCTGATATTTCTCTGTGATATTGGAGGGAGGATGGTGAAATTGCACTGCCAGAGACAAAGGTCAAAAAAATTACCGCCGCAAGAAAATGTAAGATCCTGCCAAAAAGCCCAAGATGAGCGGGAATAAGTTGCTGTCAGGAGATGAAGAATTGAGGATTTGGCAGTAATTTCTCAGCCTTTGTTCTTCGCCCCGTCTTGCTGATCACTCCTCTCGTGTTCAAGCGCGTATGGTTTCCCGTCATTGATTTTGCCTCAAACTGTCAGTCACTCTGGAGACGTTGACAATTATCTTTCTTAAAGAGACAGTTCCACTGAAAATGTCATTTCTGCCATTTTTTCACCCGCATGTACAGTAGCTCCAAAACTACACTCTTGAAAATAAAAGTGGTTCACGATGCCATAGAAGAACCTTGTTGTTTAAATGGTTCCATAAAGAATCTTTAACATCTGAAGGACCTTTCAAAGAAAAGGTTCTTTGAGGCAAAATAAGCTTCTTCAGATTATAAAAAGTTAAGAAAGAGAGTTCTTTAAAGAACCTTTGACGTCAGTATCACATGATCTTTCAGAAATCATGCCGATTTGGGGTTCAGCTTTGAAAATTATTCCTTTAAATTCTCTGTAGCCTCTACGGAAAATTCTGCTCAATGCAAAAAATCAGTTCTATTTTGTGTTTTAACAAACATAGAGATAATAAAGGGTATTGTGGAATGCCTGATTTACTCCTGTACATGTTAACATAATGAGAAAGAAAAAGGTGCATTTTTACTGATTTACACTCCCTTCTTTTCCTGTAGCTTGCTAAATGAAATTAGTTAACCGCACGACGCCAACCTCTGGAGAGAAAAAAATCTCTGCTAATTCCCCATCAGTGCTCCTTCTAGAGTGAAATTAATACTGTCTTGATTCACCCTTGCATTACCCCTCTCTCGTTTTCTCTCCTTTTGTAGCTCTCACCACCAAATTTGACTTTGCTTGATGTTTGAGTCGCAGTGAATCTTCCATGCTTGAAGCTTTTCCCCTTGCATGACTGGCTGTATATGTATCTAGCGCCTTTGACATCAGGTAATCTTGTTTTGCGGCAGACACGGCGTGTTGTGACATTTTATTGCGCAGACATGGTATTTCAGATGTGCAGCTGAGCGTAAGCCTTTTCTCTCTCGCTCTGTGTTTTCATTGCTTTGCCTCTCGGTCAGCCATCGATCTCCATTTGGCTGCTGTGGTTTAGTAATTACACAGCAAGCACAGGGGCACTAAATGAGTTGATTGCGCTTTGATGCCTCCTGGGTCCCTCCAACTAATGCGGTTTTCATGCGGCTTGATGTTTAACTGCTTAGGAACCAAATCAAACAAAGAAATCATTTCATAATTGCATTATATGATAAGTTCATTTATCAGCCACCTACACATGGAAATTTTGCTTGCTCAGTAGAGGCCTTCTAATAGACGCAAATGCAAAATGGGTGGATTTTTTGTGTGTATGTGTGTATCAGAGATTTTAAAAAATGTCCAATTGGACATGTCAAATATTTTATCAGCTTTTATCTTTTAAAAATTGTTCTTCTGACTTTCTTCTGTAGAACATAAAAGTTCATACATTGGGAAATATCTGTCTGTTATTCCCTGCATATAGATGAAGTCAGTGGTCAAAAAAAAATTTATTAATACTATCCTAATAAAAGGCAAATATGATTATATTTATTGTTTTTTTTCCCCCATAGAAAAAAAAACATATAGTTTGAAATGACAAGAAGCTACATATTTTTGACATATTTTTTTTAACTGTCCAATAAAGATCTATCAGAAGCCTCCACTAATAATAATAATTATAATAATATATATATTCAGAAACAATATAAATATACACTCTTTAAAATTGAAATACAAATCAAGAGA
>JAUMHP010000076.1:14969151-15002638 GCA_032361065.1 Enteromius trimaculatus
GTGACCGCATCACCACCTCGGGTGTGCATTATTTTTCTAATAATTCAACGGCCCGTCGTCAATTATTCCTTACATAAATGTATGATGCTGTATGGAGATTGTTGAAAACATTGTCTTTTGTGTTTCACAGAAGAAAAAAGTCTTAAAGGTTTGCAACAATATGAGAGCGAATCATTCTTGGATGATCTATCCTTCTAATAACAGCTTAAGTCATATAGGAAAATTACCTTACAGTGGAAATCAATAATAACCAAAACTGTTCTGCAGAAAAAAAAAATAATCACGCAAAAAAATAAATACAGAAAGTAAATACAGAATTGTTATTTTGGATGAACTGTCCCTTTAATAGTCTTTGATCGTTGTTTAGATTTGATATGATGTGCTTTTCTGCCAAATTAAGAAATTTGCACAGTGCTATGAGGACAAAGGTTATGTGTAACAAGTTGCTTATTTTACTTTGATCGTCCATTAGACAAACTGCTGTTGTGTGACAGTACTACTGTACAACAGTTAGCTCTTCTAATGGGGATTCAGAGCGCGATACGAACAGCCTCAGGCCTTCATGCACATGAAACAGAGCTTAGCAGAAGTGCGTCTTCATATCTGTTGTGCTTCATCAGGCACTAACAAGGACAACAGTGGGATATAACACAGCTCCTGAATATTAAATAGCCCGCTTTCAATTATCTTCCTCTTTCAATTATAAAAATTCATCCCATCGTCTTGGAAAACGTGTCATGGTTGTTTGCTTCCATGTTTCTTTCATCAAAAACACAAAGAAGAAGAATTTGTTTCTCCTCTACATTACATTACGAAACTGCTTCAGAGAATATTACATCTATTATCTGGCTCTGTGTTTTACCTCACAAGGACTGAATAATAATATGATTTAATTACAGCAGGAGTTTGTTTTTCATTTGTTTCTCCAGCAATCCTATGTTTGTCCTCGACTTAAACTTTGAAATGAAAACTTATATTTAAATTCAGTTGTGTGAGTGAGAGAGACATCTAGTGGTGCAAGTGTGCAGTCACAGTTTCTGTAAAGTCAGTAGTACACGCAGTCTGTAAGGTTTGACAGATAAAATACATTTACTTCCGTTTACATTCATTCAATCTTTACGAAATGCAAAAAAATGCTTTACTTTGAAAAGAGAATGTACACCATTGTACAGAATTATACAGTATTTATTTCATATAGACCTAAAAAATTAGGAATGAACACTCAAAAGGAAGTAATATTGAAAAACAGTTTATTAGCAGCAATAATCTTTAATATGCTTCTTGGGGTAGTGATTCGTTGTCTTGTTGCACCATCTAGTGGTGTGTTCTGTTACACTCATAGTCGGATCACATTTGCATGCTGGCAATAAAACATGATTTGATATTAGAATGTTTTATTTTCTGTTCATTTACTTTTTTTTAGCGACCAAAAAATCAATTTGCCAAATATTCCATGCAGCAAATTTAATTTATTGTGTCATGCTTGACTACACAGTCTTTCACTCCACCTCAATCTTTCTTTACAGAATAAGTTATTACAATAAAACTATACTAAACATGCCATTATACAGTATCTGTATGTAGTAATATGTATAGAATAACCTATTTTAAATTACTTATTTCAATCAACTTTATTGTTCTACAAAAGACTAACCACTAGGCGGATATTTCAAACTACATATTACACAGTGTAATATGCAAATATATCCTATATTATTAGCATGCATTAACATTACATTTTTCTACATCTCTATACATCTCTATGTTTTATAAGGCCGCTGATGTGCTGAAGCATTGTATTACATTTTAGAACATTTTCCATTATATACATTCTTTAGATTGCATGTCCAATAGGGTTGTGAGGATTTTGGGGCATTATTATATTATATTACATCACTTTACATTGATGGACCTTACCTGGAAGACACACACAGACCTCCAAAGATCCCCAAAAACATTCAGAGGAGATTCTACACTGGAGTCATTGAGAGCATCCTGTGCAATAACATCACGGTTTGGCACAGAAACTGCACTGTACAGCAGCAGAAGGCCCTGCAGAGGGTAGTGCGTACAGCAGAACGCACCATGAGAACCCATCTGCCAGCATTGCAGGACATCTACACTGAAAGGTGCAGATCCCGGGCCAGCAGGATCACTAGTGACTCCAGCCATCCTGCCCATAAACTTTTCAGGCCACTTAGGTCAGGGAAACGCCTCTGTAGCCTGAAAACAAGAACGGAACGTTTCAGGAAGAGTTTTGTCCCACAAGCAGTGAGACTCCTCAACCACAGCACAAACATGATAACATGATGGACAACCACACACACAGCCACCTATAATATAATGTAATTTCCTTCTGGAAATTAAGAATATCTAGGCTATATCAATGGCACATCTGCACCTCATGGCACACAGTATTTATTACCATAGTTACTTTTCAAAATGCATCTATATTTATGTGTAAATTTGTATACAATTTATATATACCCTTACAGTGCAATACCTTGGATATATCTATATACAAATACACATGGTGTTTTTCTTTTTGTTTGTTTTTTTTTTATAGATTTTTTCATTTTTACACTTTTAATTCTTGCTCTTATTTATATGCTTATCCTCTGTTAGAACTTATTTCTTATCTCTTATTTGTATGTTTTAGCACAGTTGGGGAGTACCTTTCAGCCAGAAAAAAACATTTCACTGTATGCTGTACCAGCTATAACTACATGTGACAAATAAAGAATCTTGAAATGGAAATCTCTGGAGGAAAGCAGCAGCAGTAGTACCAACCATCACCGTCATCCGCTAGAATGGCGCTGCGTCCCTGACTGGACCTCTTGTGTTCTGGGTGGGGCTTTACCAGCGGGGCATTTCCTCCAGTGTCGGGTTTCTCCAACGCACTGGCATTTAAATCTGCTGCAGTGGGAAGCCCGTGGACGCCTGTCACCGTGAGTGAATCTGCTCTATTGGAAGATTTGGCGCTCATTTTCTTTTCTCTTTCATAATAGCAATAGTATCTCTTGCATTCGCTGAGTGATACATTGCAGCCTCTAGCGACGCGCGCTCTTATTCCAACAAAGCCTGAATGAAAGGCTGCCTGTTTGGCCATGTTTTCGACCGTCATTTATAAGCAGAATATTATGTAATGCATCATATTTTGTAATTATGGTCTAGTCTATTGCGCGTTCTGTGTCGTGAGTGGCCTAAAGACAAGGGAACACTTTCAAAATACATCGACGTCAGAGCAAATCCATTCATTTAAACGCACTACAGCGGGTCTTCGACGCATTTGTGCATACTGTGAAATAGTTATCCAAAAATAAGAGATATATCGTCTAAGGTTGCCTGTACTCGAGTTGCATCATGTTCAGCTGGTTGGGTACCGATGACAGGAGAAAGAAAGATCCAGAGGTCTTCCAGACTGTCAGTGAAGGTCTCAAGAAGCTTTACAAAACCAAACTGCTTCCACTGGAGGAACACTACAAATTCCACGAGTTTCACTCTCCCGCTTTGGAGGATGCAGATTTTGACAACAAGCCCATGGTTCTCCTGGTGGGACAGTATTCCACAGGGAAAACCAGCTTCATAAGGTAAGATGTTAGTTTTGGTTAAACACTTGCCGTTGTATAAACGCATCAGTCAGGAAACTTTATCATCTAGCACTTTATAATACTTTTTATGAATAAGTCATACATGCACAAGCATTATATGAGAAGTATGTTGTTGATATACTTTTAAATATTTGCAACGTCTGATTATTTGAATGTACATTAAATAATAATGTTTTATGTAGTATTTTTATAATGATAAGGTCATTTATTTTATAATATATTATAATTATACTCAGCAGGATACATATAATAGTGTTTTATAATTTTTTACTGTGAGAAACTCAAGAACACAGGGTTTCAGTAAAATCTGAAAATATTGCCTCATTCATGATTTATTAAAATCACAAACACAACCTCATCAATATTTTGTATATATTTATATAGCAGCAGCAATCACATTTGTTCCATCCAAATCAGTTTTGCGAGTTCATATGAGATTCCTCACAATCTTATAGGGTTGAAAATCGCTCCCTGTCATTTGACCAGGAGAATTTATTTATATTGACAGAACATGTGCATGATTTTATCAACGCAAGATTAACTGATTGTTGGGAAGCATGTATATATTTAATGACTTTGGTGCAACAGATATCATTAATCTGTTCACATGAGAACTTAATTTGTGTGTTCACTGAATACAGATCTTGATGTTACAAGCTAAACAAAGTTCTTAGCATAGTACTATAATTTTAGCTTCGACAGAGACCGTTACCTTGTAAACAGACCAGGCCTGGCTCCAGCTCTAACATGTATCAGTATGACACAGTGTCGCTGCTGTGGTGTGATGGTTGTCTGCTGGGTGATTTAAGGCTTATGGGTCTACTTTGGTCCAATGAAAGGCAACAGACTACTAAAGATCACCAGGCAACGAGACGCTTCCAATGACTCCAGCACTGCCATAGTAACTTGTCACTAATTGTTTCCAGAATGTAGAAAAGAAATTGCTGCAAGTTAAGTTTAATAGTAACAATTTTATTTATTTTTTATTTTTTTGCAGGTCAGCCTATGTGATTCTAAGTTCATTGTCAAGTTGTATATATTTTTATAAAGCAGGAATTTAATTTGAGCCTTTTTTTTTTCTTATAGAATAAATTACACTATTGTTCAAAAGTTTTAAAATAAAATTAATACGATTATTGAGCAAGAATCTGAGTGTATTATACAAAAAATATATATTTCTAATAAATTCTGTTAAACAAAGAATAATAGTGTTCACACATATTCTAGTAGGTTGCACAATTGATACTAATAATGGTTATTTATCAAGTCAGCATATTCATTATTAATGTTTTTTGTTAGAATCATGTGACATGGAAGAGTAAGGACTTATGAAGATTCAGCTTTGTCATCACTGTAATAAATTATAATTTAAAATATTAACAAAACAATTATTTGTTTAAATAAATTGTAATAATCTTTCACAATATTGCTAATTTGACTTTATTTTTGCTCAAATAAATGCAGCATTACAAAACCGCTATACTCAAACCTCTAAACAGCAGTGTGTGTATGTATTTTCTAGTTCCTTACCGAGTGACAGAGCTGAGTTTTTTGCTTGGGGTAAGTGTTAAATGTGAGTATGAGGCATTGTCCTGCACTGGCAATAACAAATGTGCCTGCTCGTTTTCGCTCTGGCTCTCTTTCCTCCTGTACATTATTCATCAGGGTCGTGAGAGCCTCAGTGGACACAGCAGCCGTTCTGCTGACTGAACACATAACTATGAAAGTAAATAAGCTCAACCTTCTATGCATGCTTCATGAATGTGAGAAAGCCAGACAAACACTTCATTATAATGTCAGGGGAAGTTTCATGCTTAATATTGAATGTTTTCGACATGGTTGCATAATACAAAAACTTGGCTCGTGGCCATTTTGCACTTTGTTTTAAAAAGAGCTGAAGACACTCATATCCAGCAATTTTGTCAATGTAAAATAAATTGAGATGTGGGAGCAATCATTCTAGCTGACCTTGTTACAAAATGTTTCATCCCTGCATCCACTACTGCTGGTCAGGTTTTGTAAGCAGCCAATTATCCAGGCTTCAGTGTCACATGAGGCTTCAGAAATCATTTGTGATTTGGTGCTCATGTTTATCTATGCTAAAAACAATTGCTAAACGTGTTTTGGAATTATTTTATGAGTAAAAAGTTCAAAAGGACAGCGTATGAAAATAGAAATCTTTTTGTACTTTATATTTATTATATGAATGAATTCACTGGAATTGATTGTAAGAATGTGTTAAAGAAAAGCTATATATCACTTCCTTAGTTTTAAATATTGGTCATGGCAAAACATCCTATCATAAATGGCACAGTGTGTCCTGTTTACAGTTTGTGTTACACTTCTGTTACTGGCATAAACTTCAGCTAACAAGTTCTCAGTTGAAGCCAAGTGTCCTGTAGTTACTCAGACTGTCATTTTGACCTGCACTGTGTTACAAACGGTCTCAATGCCATCACATGTCCACAGCAGGGGCTGTTTGAATGGCTCTGTGCTGAGAAGAGTAAACATTATCTTAGTAAACTCACATTCTCCATTAGAGTGTGATCTTAGCAGTGTTCCTTTCAGCAGCAGCAGAAATCATCTGAATGTGAACATAGTCTTGAATTCAGAAATTATTCTAAAATATTGATTTGTGCTCAAGTAACATTTATTTTTATTATTTATTGTCACCTTTAGAAAAACATGCTTAATATTATTTGCGTAAACTTATTTGTCAGGATTATTTGACATTATGAGTTGAATTTTTATTTATTTATTTTTTGCTTTAATGTCACTTTCATTTGGTCAATTGTAATAAAATAAAAGTATTAATTAATAATTAAAAAAAGAAAGAATACAATATTTGAGGCATTTATACATGTTTCAAAAGTCTGAGAACGCATTAGAATTGTTTTTTTGTGTAATTATGGGAATACAGTTTTTTGGGGTGGGTTTTAAATGCTAAAAGTTCTATTTTAGAGTTGTTTTTTTAAATGCTAAAAGTTCTATTTTAGAGTTTTGAGAATTTTGACAAATGTAAAAAAAAATATGACATATAATGGTTAGGACTTTTAAGATTGCGATATTTTTTATTTTAATTTGTAAACCAAAATTATGTTGAAAATGAACAAAAAAGTGCAAATTAGTAACTTTGATTACATGTGTTCTTGGACTGTATATTTGAAAATGGTACATATATTGAATGTTTTTTTTTAACTGAAAAAAGTAAATGACCAAACTTTCTCAAATCAACAACTTAATTATCATATTTTACACATGACACATGATTCAGAAGTGTTTACAGGCATCTGAATGCATCTTTATTGGTTTTGTTTTGAATAGATATCTTCTGGAGCAGGACTTCCCTGGGATGCGGATCGGTCCAGAACCCACAACTGACTCCTTCATAGCAGTGATGCACGGCAATATGGAGGGACTAATACCAGGAAACGCGCTGGTAGTTGATCCCAAAAAACCCTTTCGGAAACTCAACGCCTTTGGCAATGCCTTTCTTAACAGGTGGGATTAAAACAATAATAAAATATTGTGTTTTTATTTTAGTCTTTAGGTTTATTGAAACTGACATACAGTAATTCAGCTAACCTTTGGAGAAAAACATTTAGAGCTTTAGTCTGGGCAGAGCTTTGCATATGTAACATGGTCTTCCTGTCTTATGATGATGTCACAGAGGGGGGCTGGGTCTAGGCAGCATTCCTTCTCTTGATTGAGTTTCCTCATGCTGTCTGATCCACTGACCTCCCTTCACGTGATTGAGCAACAGACATGATACCTTCAAGCTCACCAGCATGTCATTCAGACTGAAAAATTCACAGTTGACAGTCCTTCATAAAACCTCCAAGTGATGCAATCGCGTGCATGTGATTATTTTTGCAGGTGGTCTGCTGCACTTCGCAGTCTGATGGTTTGGCAGGCTGTGCAGCTTGTTGTGCAAATCAGCAGAAACTCTTGAGAAAATTGTCTCTTCGCCTTTTGCAATCTCAAAGCATGCATATTTTTGAATATCTGTCATGTAATTCTGTCAGAAAGAGCAGCAACACACACTTGAAAGGAAAAGTTCACCCAGAAATGAAAGTATTGTTATCATTTACTTTTCCAAACCTAACTTTCTTCAGAATATATTTGTATTTACCAGAAAAAAGTTTGTCCATATAGATGTAAATGGGGACCAAATAGTTTAACTATACAATAAACATCTGAATTATGTTAAGAAATGCACCCCCCCCCCCACATTTAGTTCTGTTTTGTTTTACATTTATTTTTTTCCACATTACTATGCATGGAGATAGTAAACATGCTTATGAAATATTACTCGTCATGCACCTTGTTTGGCTCTGGGTTTTTGTAATTCGAAATGCATGAGACAACTGCCCTGGTTTTCAGATTTATTTTTAGAGATGCATATCATTTATGAATTCACAAGGGTGTAAACTTGTACATAGAATTACACATCAAATTGTTTGACAGTGCAAGCAAAATGGCTTCAAATATGGTTATTTTCAATGTAAGTTAATATTTGGTTGTGGGTTGTTACAACTCTTCTGCTTAATTTTCATATTCGGACTAAACCGCTACATATATTGTTCTGGCATGTGGTCTGGTGCCAGATGTTCAGTAATTGCATGTGCTAAAATGTGTTCTTCTAAAGTTGCTTTTGTCCAATGTGTTATAGTAGGGACTGTCAAAATGAGAATAAATATGCTAGGAAAATGTTCCCTAGCCTGAGGTCCTTAGTGATTCACTCCAAAACATGACACACTTTTTCTGGGCCTAGTTCACACACTAAGCCACAAAAGCATACCCGATTTTGGCCTGCTATTAAACCATTTAGGAGCAGACTTTTTTCTCAGATAATAAAAATGTGAAGTCTGTCTTGGTTTTTAATGTTTTTACTATGTCCAACTTTCTCAAACTACAGCTGTTTTTTAGTGTGCCAGTCATGTGCTTGTAAGATGTCTGCAGTGTCCTTGAGTGTGACTCTGGTTTGTTTGGGTTGGCCCTCAGGTTTGTGTGTGCCCAGCTGCCCAACCCTGTTCTGGAGAGCATCAGTGTGATTGACACTCCAGGAATCCTGAGCGGAGAGAAACAAAGGATCAGCAGAGGTAACCGACTGCATGTGCACAGAAGAAAAATATCATCTGAATCAAGTGCTGTAAATATAGGGAAACTACCTTTCAAAAATGTAGGGCCGGTAAGATTTTGTAATATTTATGAAAGAACTCTCTTATTTTTGTCAAGGCTGCTTTGGTCAAAAATACAGTAATATATTAATATGGAATATTTAAAATTTTTAAATAACTGTTTTATATTTATATTTGTTCCTGTGATGGCACAGCTGACTTTTCAGCAGTCATCAGTGTCACATTCTGATATGCTGATTGCTGTTATTTCAGCTGAAAAACATTTACTGTTATTCACTTGTTTAATATAAGACTTCATTTTAATATAGGCTACTGTACTTAACAGTATTTTACTGTTTTGATTTTGCATTTAATTTGTTCAGTTTTAAAGTTATTAATTTCACACTTTAGTGTAACTTGGTTGAATGGTTTAGTATTGTTGTTGTTTTTTTCAGTGTTTTCAAGGTACAACAGCATGTGGTAATGGGATGTCAGATTTCAAATTCGAATACTAGTTCTTGTGCCCTGTGACATCGACTGAAAAAGATTCTTTAGGAATCTCTAACCACCAATGAGTTCATTTGATTGCTATATGGGGGGCATTTTAATTTTTTCATGATGTCTTTCATTATTTTCTCATGGAAAGCAACACTGTATGCATTGTGTAACTGCAGTTTCAATCAGTTTTTAATTGTGATGTGTTGAAAGTCTGTTGAATATGATGAGAGACAAGGCTTTATCAAGCTGAAGGATGTTGGTTTGGCTTGTAAACTGTAAGAACAGCTACAAGATTCATACTGACCTTATTAGAGTTTGAGCTTCATTTAATCTACAGTAATACATTTTTACATGCATTGTATCACAGGATGGTGAATGTGAGCGTCTTTTCATTTCTCTGGTTTGCCACTTATTGTAAAGTATATTAGGTTTGGCAAATATTTTGAAACTATAGTACATTTTTTGACCCTTAGGCTTAGTGAATAAATAATTTCTTCACCCGACATTACGTTTCATGATCGAGCATTCTAGACTTTTATACATAAATGTTGGGACATCACATTTCGGTAGTATAAAAATGGATATTCACTGTCACTTCTAGTATGCCCTCGTAAAAGTAAGATTGTTTAGCACATGGTTACTTAATCGCTCATTCAGAAAAGGCCGTTGCATCAGGGTTGCCCATAGCTTTACCGCTGGGTCTTCTTGCATCAGCACTTTTTCTTTTACCCAGTCACTTTCCTCGCGCTGCACTTAGCCGCACAGACTGAACTGATATGGCCAGAGGATTGTAGACACTCATGTTTCTGAAGCCAGAGCCAAGAGCCGGGCTCTCCAAGGTCATTTCAGATGTGATTTCAGAGGGCAAACATTTAGTAGCTCTCTTTTGCGCTGAAAGCAGTAAATGTAGGTTTAAAGGTAAGTGCTTTAATTTGGCAGTGAAATTAGTTGTCATGTGATACAGGGGCCTCTGTAGAAAGTGGAAGTGTGTCGAATAGATGCACGCTGAAGAACAAATAAAAATGCACACAATGTGATTATATTACATTGTATGTATCATGCAGTGGTAATATTGTCAAACACTAGAATACCACAGCATTCCAGTTCTAATCTATGGCTGTTTAGCTCTGGCTCTAAAGAGCTGTTGATTGCAGTGTACATGATGTTTGTTAGCTTTTAAAGTTGCTATTGAGTTGTGAATTAAGTCATTTGGGGTGTTCTCACACCTGTTATATCTTCTCATCAAACTGCTTCTCATAGCATTAATCTTGTAGTGTCAGTGATCTTTCTTCTTTCTACTATAAGTCCTTTGCACAATCTGACATGCGCTTAAAATTGAATTGGATATTAGGTGCTGGGCGTCCGACCAGAAGAGAACTGGCCCCAACTAAGTCTGGTTTCTCCCAAGGATTTTTTATTTTTGTTTCTTCATTCTCTCATGGATGGGGTTTCGGGTCTTTGCCGCTGTTGCCTCTGGCTGGCTTAGTTGGGGGCATCTAATTTCTAGTGATCATCATAGTTTAATCTCTTCATTATACATTACCATCACTCTTCTGTTTGATAATGTTCATTGCTTTGCTACAATCTGTATTGTTAAAAGCGCTATATAAATAAAAGTGATTGATTGATTGTTTGAATCTAAGCGTGTGCTGCTGCAACAGTTCTTTTTGAACTTTCTCTCACCGTCCGTCTTTCTTTTAGCATTTTGAATCCAGAACTGGTTCGTTTTGGTTTAAAAGATACTGAAACCGAATAATTTTCATAAGATTTGGTTCTGTACCAGCTGACGAGAATGGCTAAATTTACAAAAGAAATAGTTTTAGTTGTGAATTGAATGTGAAAGTTATATGGCCAAATCCCTTACTAGTTTTTACAGCATTTTCATTTTATGCTGATCTTCAAAAAATTCAAAGACAGAAAGGTGAGCTGCCTTTGGTTAAATTCCCTTCCCTTGCTGTCTGCTTTGTTTCTCCTCCCATTTTCCTCTCCAAAAGTTTAATTTACATGTCGGTGTGATGGTTTTATTTAGCAGGGCGTAAATGTCTTTCTCCCGTTCTTTGATTATGTCAAGCAGGTCTGTGGAATTTCTCTAGCAGTCACATGAGATTATTGGGAGGAACCTTCTTGTTCATATTCGTAGCTGCAGGCAGCCCACCTTTTTTTTTTTTCTTCTGTAGACTGGTGCATAGGAATAGAATCAAATCAATAAGATAAGCTTTCTCTTATTCCTGCATTACTCTGTGAATTCAGTTTCTAAGGAGCATTTGGAAAGGTGTTTTTAGCCAGGTGCATGTGTTTATGTTTATACTTACTGTGTGTGTCTGTAATTACGTGATGTTGTTGTCTTTTTACTCAGCCTTAGTCTCAGACGGCACACCCACAGACCATTCATCATCACTGTTTGGTACATATCACACACAGAAACACCCAAGAACTGGATGAAACTGTCCAGTCTGATTGGCTTGTTTGTGCACAGTTCTGTAGCTGGTCAGTTTATTCATATCATATCATCATCATTATTATTGCGTTACAGAAGACATACAAGAGTCTGAGACCAGATTTAAATTCTGGGATTGAAAATGAAGTTTAAAGCTTAAATTAAAATAAAGAAATTTATAAAGATATAACGTTCTTTATAAAAATCACATTAGAATAAGGTTGACCACTAATTAGGGATATAATACTGAACATTTTTTGTTTTACTTATTAAACATTGTTGGGCTAGCAAAATCATTTGAAATGGAATAAAAAAAATAGGCATTTTCATATTTACTTTTTTCCTGGAGTCAACTATTGTACACATACAAAAACATTTACATACACATGCACAATATTTTTAAGGAAAATTTTTAAAATCATGTTTTAAGTCTTACTGTACCCAGTCCTTTGAACTAGTGTAAGGACTTCAGTGGACGTGTCTCTACTAAATTAAGCTGCAGTATCAGACTGAATACTGAATTTTATATAAAATCAAAATTTGCATCAGCACAGAGAGACCACCCAGATCACTCCATTAAATACCATCTATACAGTTCTGACACCCATCAGCACTTTTTCATGCGTCAATTACTGTACAAGAAATGAATCAGCATCTCACAGAAAGCATTTGCTACTGCTTTTTCCGACATCAACACAGCCTCTCTCTCGCTCTCTCTCTCTCTAATATAGACCCATATGATCCTGGTTACACCTCCTCATAGAAAGTCATTAGTAGAGAATGGCCATTAGCTTCATCATTTCATTTTTCATCGCTGTAATACTGCAAGTCCTATTATCCCATTCTCTCTGTTCCACTCCGTTATCAAGGGTTTGGCAGTGCAGCGTGTTTCTGAGCATGCAGCTGTAAAGCTCCATTGACCACGTGCCAGTGCTGCTCCCAAGAGCGGCTTTATCATTCCCAGCTCTCCTCTACCTCTACCACAGGCAGGTGCTGTGAAATAGAGCTCATTTCCTCCAGGAAATACTGTCTGCCAAATCCAATCACTGGAGTGGTTCTGTTGTATTATATGTTCAGCTGACTGTGTAACACATGATCGTGGCTCCGGTGCAGGTTTGTAGATAAGCAGAGGTCACTTAAATCGTTCTGTTTGTGGTTAAGGTTCATTTGATGGCATTACTGTTTTGTTGTAGCTGTTGTATGCTGTTAAATAATGCCTCGGCTCTAAACCTCACACCTGCTGATGTGTGTGTTTAATTGAAAAAAGGTTGAGCTCAAATTGCAACATTAAGTTGAAATACTTCGTAGCTGTCTTACAATGGAATTAACTGCTTTTGCCAAGCATTTATAAAGCCTGGTGATTCTTCCATTATTTGGCATAGAACTTATCGCAGCTGGTTTAATGATCCATGTTTTAAGATCCATATTAATTTGTATGCAAAATAAAACATATAGAATGTAGTCGCAAAGAAATGACTCATATAAGCTGGTTCCCTTTCAGTCGGTCACTCCGAGTCACGTCGTTGACCGACGAATAGGAATGACTCGGAGTGACCGACTGAAAGGGAACGAGGGTTACAGTCCGTAACGAGACGTTCTTTTCAGTAAACCAATAACATTCTGGGCAACCTGTGTGGTACAATTCATGAGCTGTTTCTTTTTTTTTTTTTTTCATTTAATTTTACAACATCCAGCACAACCAGTATGGTTTGATTCACAAACACATGATTCTAATGAGCTGGTTCTTTTAAGGGAATCATTTAGCACAACTAGTAGTCTAATAATTAAGTCACTTTCTGTGAATCTAAAACAGCCTGACAAGTGTAATCTGATTCCTGGACAAATTAATGGCATATTTTTATGGAAAAATGAAAAATGTCGGGTTACCAGTCGTCAGTTTATGAGTATTGCACCTTCTTTCAGTAACATCATTTTTAGCGTCCTTTTCAGTTCAGGATGTTGCAGAGTGCAAATTAAACCAAAACTATTACTTTTATTCTCTTTCAGGGTTTTTTTTTTTCATCAGTTTATAATAGATTTTTCTTTCTAGTACCATGAACTACTTAAACTCTCACATCTGAAGAATCTGATTTGATTTCTAATTAGAGTCTATCCTTTTTTTTCCCCTGTGTTACTGTGTAATTTGACATCTTTGTATCTTTCTCTCTCCATGAACAGTTGCTACAGAAGATGGCTTTGGTTATAGCTGCCTGCGTAAATGTCCATATGGAGGTATTGTAGATACTGCCAAACTACTGTTAACACCTCCAGCTTATTACGCCAATGAAGTTCCAGCACCGCTCGACTCCAGACGTGCTGTGAAGTCACAGGGCCTCCCGATATTAACCCTCAGATCTGTCCCTCTGCAACAATATAATCACAGCTGTAATACCAAGCCCAGTTTCACTGCTGTTATTGTCCTGCTCTCAATGACACTGTCTCAAGTGTCGGTTACTGTAGATGTTGTCTTTCTTAGACCTTTATTGAGTTGACTAGTCCCAGTCTGAAGTTACGACCATTCTGGATACAGATCTGTAAGTTGTTGAAAAGACAAACCACACTGTTGCAGGAGACAATAAAGCCTCCCCATGTGAAACTGCCAAATCGGAAGGGATGGTCCACCCCATTCCTGTAGGCATGGGATCTTCCTGTGGAAGAAATGGCGATATCTACCATATTCCATGTCACTGATTTGAAATATTAACACACTAATTCCTCCCAACAGAACTGCCAGCTTTGGAAATATATTTCTTTTCAGTCAAGGTCATTGCAAAAATTGCTTACACCACTGATGGCGTAAGTGATGAGGAGCGAGAAGTTGTTACAGAAGGTACACATCAGAAAAAAAATGATAGCTTGATTCAACAGCAGAGCCATCATCACCTTTCCCCGTTCTTTCCACTGAACGTTCCCAGGTGGACAATTACACATTAGTTATTTTAAAATATTGTTTGTTCGAACTCGTTTAATAATTTTAGTTTTAGGAAACGCTAAGAACACTAAGCAGAGGAAATGCAGGCATGTAGTTTTATTCACTTTTTTTTTTTTTTTAGTGCTAATAGTTTTATCTTTTCAAGATTTCTTTCAGTCAGTGTCAGCTTTGTTTTCTCTAGCAAGGTTATGATTTTCTTGTCACAAGCACACAGTGTCCTAACTGGTTGCTATGACATAGTGATTTGTCTGTCCTCACTAAATGCAAGGACTAAAATTCTGCACAATAACAATCTCCTGTTGAGGCTGGTTCAGACACAGTGGTGTGACATTTGATTCATTTTAGCTGTATTGCATTGTCATAACTATTTTTCCTTTCTTGGTTGCATAGCAGCAACGCAAATGGATGTGGAGCTCTCATATCATACATTACAAAACTAATTAGCCCATAGCATTAGGTTTCATTTGGAGGATTCTGGCTTTCTTGGCTGAGTTAGTGGTCTACCCCTTTTCAAATCTCAGCAGCTAGGAAGTTGAATGTAAAAGTTAGTTTTACGCTCCTTCTGAAGAGTCTGCGGCTCCTTAAAATAACAGCCAGACTCAGAAACAGCCATTCTGAATCATAAAGACATAGCATGCATGCATATTTTTAATAGTTTAACCAAAATATGCCTCAAAATGCATTTTTTAGTTAAAATATTTCCATAATATTCTTGGTAATGCAGCACTGGTTTAAAATGAATCATCATGCTATCTTCTTGAATGGTGGACTTGCTATTTGACTCTGCATCCCTGGAGAGGGAGTGAAGTTGAGCTGCAGAAGCCATTAACTGGCAGACATTAGATCATTAAAAACCGCAACAGGCCTGAGCATTTTAACGATATTTGGAAGCGAGTCAACAGCTTCAGTACTGTTGAGCGCCAGGTCTAACAAGGTCATTTTGCCCGTTACGATTGGCTGGCTGCCTCTTCGCTCTCATGCGAGCATCCATCCGGTGCAAACGCTTTGTGAACCGTAAATATGGGATGGGATATCAATCTCTTTTCCAATCTCTCCTTCAGGCTATGACTTCGCTGCAGTGCTGGAGTGGTTCGCCGAACGCGTGGACCGCATCATCCTGCTGTTTGACGCCCACAAGCTGGACATCTCGGATGAGTTCTCAGAGGTCATCAAGGCCCTCAAGAACCACGAGGACAAGATCCGCGTGGTGCTCAACAAGGCCGACCAGATCGAGACGCAGCAGTTAATGCGCGTTTACGGCGCCCTTATGTGGTCTCTAGGGAAGATCGTCAACACACCTGAGGTGATTCGTGTCTACATCGGCTCTTTTTGGTCGCATCCATTGCTGATTCCAGACAATCGCAAACTGTTTGAGGCGGAAGAGCAAGACCTGTTCAAGGATATCCAATCGCTGCCACGTAATGCTGCCCTTCGCAAGCTTAACGATCTGATCAAGAGAGCTCGTCTTGCTAAGGTAAACTTTTAATACATTTTCAAACAACACTTCATAGTTTCCATGACTATGGAAATAAAAACTACATACTCCTCTTGTATATGCAAAGCATTTGTTCCACAGAAATAAAACAAAAATAGCATTTGGAGCATGCAGTAATGACAGAATATTCATTTTTGGTTGAACTAATCCTTTAAGTTCCAAAGTCTTGGAAAGTTCTGAACCAGAACCACTACTGGAACCCAAAGCAGGAAACAGCTAATAAACTGCTGAAAATGTGTCTACTGAATTTTGTTCAAAGCAATACAAAACATGGATTTATGGGGATGTTCAAGGGAAAATGTTTAGTGTTTGTGATCCAGAGTAAAAGGTCTCTGTTTCTGCATTTATTGAGTTGACATGCTGTGAATGCTGTTGTCGTTCCAGCATGTTTTTGATGTGGTCCAGCATATAGCTCTAGTGTAAAAGTAAAGTGACATGCACTTTGTGTGTTTATAGGCCTTTGGTCGTCTGATCTTGCAGACTTTGCCCAAGTAATGTGGCCTAATGTAAACTGTACATGACTCCGAGACAAATTAAAATATTATGTCTCCTCCATATTAAGCACATGATATTTGCTTCTAGTTATTTTGAATCCTAGCTTGATTTATCTATATTTAAGGGCTGTTTTGGTAATGACTATATGTATGTGTGTGTGTGTATGTAACATGCAATTCAAATATGAAACTGGTTGTGCCGGTAATTCGCTACATCTGTAAAACTAGACCAAAAAATGCAAAGTAAGTCCTTGACTTTGACTCAAAGGTCAGGTGATTAGTGGGGATTGTTAAATGTGCTGAAAGATACTGAGGGATCATGACTCATAATGTCATTTTTCCATAAAGACATGGTTAGAAATGCCCTTGAGTGATCTTGCCGTCTTCCTTGCCTTAATTACTTCTTATAATCACATCTAAAGGATGTTCTTTCTGAAATGTTGTTCTCATTTTCCAAACCTTAGACGTTTTTTATTCAAAGGAACACAAAAGAATGACTTAAACGCCTTTATTCGCAAAACACATTCTTGCCTTTTTGATATTATTAAATGCAATAAATCTCAAGCACATTACTTTCGGAAATACTTAATTGAGCCTTATATTGTCTTATATCTGGTGCTGTCCTATGACTATATTCCACATCAGTCCACCTCTTAGATGTACAAAAGAACAGTTGGGTAGTTAAACATAAAGCTGTCATTTTAAAAGGAAACTGAAACACTCTGATGTCTGTTCATTTACGTCTGAAGTCCTTTATTATCCCCATTAGTACAAACACTGCTCAAAAACACATGGGCTGGGACATAGAGACCCTCTCTGGAAGAGGAAATGTTGGGTACTGTTGGGTACTGTCAGTGCACAATTTAAATCTTTAGATCCAGCTGGGTACATTAAAAAGGAACATTTAAGTTCTCTCCCTGATCATACAGATGTGCTTCCTCTCCTGTCATCATTTATACAGTCACCTTCCTTCCGCGCAGGGGCCAGGCCTATTTTTGTTGCAATGACAATTTATTTAGTAGCTTGTGTTTTCTTGCTACTATCCAGCTTCATAATGAATCAATGTTTGGGTTGAATGCATTTAGTAAAAAGCTGCATCTTTTTATATTCAGTGTCTCAATTTGTTTGCTGGCTATAAAATCTAAAGAAAAATGTTTTTCTAATTTTTAATAGGAAAATTATTATTATTATTATTTTTTTACTAGAACTATTCACATGCAAAATGAGTCGGAAAATATGCAAACATTATGATTAACCAATCAAGTATTTTGTTAACATTTACCAAACATTTTAATTATCATAAAAATATAATATAATCAAAAATAATATTAATTTATGAAATAAGGAATTTTGGTGTGGAAGGGTTCATTTATTTACTTATTTTATTGTAGGTCCAACTTTAAATTAGGTGGCCTACTACTATGTATTTACACTTAAATCAATCATTTGGTATAATGTACATATTGTGTACATGTTTTTACATGGTATTTTAAAAATCTGTAATTACATTTATAATTACACTGTTAACCCGTCCCTTTCACCTTAACCTACCCTTAACACTACCCACACCACCAAACCTGTCCCTAACCTTACCTGTAGACCCACCTCAATAACAGTGTTTTACAAAACAATATGAACACAATAAGTACATTGTACGTATTTTCTGATGTAAGTACATAGTAGTTAAGGCCACCTAATATAAAGTGTGACCGTATTTTTATTGATAAAAACAACCCAGGCATGCTCTTTGTAATTGTAATTATACTGATGTCTATTCTATAAACTTACAAGGAGCTTTGCTTTTGTGCTTTCACAGGTCCATGCATATATCATTAGCTCCTTAAAAAAAGACATGCCTTCAGTGTTTGGGAAGGAGAACAAAAAGAAGGAGCTGATTAACAGTTTGGGCGAGATCTACAGCCGCATTGAGAGGGAACACCAGATTTCCCCGGGAGACTTCCCAAATCTTAAGAAAATGCAGGTAAGGTCAATTAAACCAACAAACATAGAGGCTGATTCAAGAATGCTTCACTGGGACTTCTAAAGGGTCTTTGAGTGCACATTCAAAATCAGCATAATTTGTCCCACATTTTTAAAAGTCAACAAACGACTATATAAATGTCAGCTTTGGGTGGACCTCTACAAACCTGTTTCAAATCACTTGTGTGAAAGTGCTCTTTAGATTACCATTACTTTTATACAACAGCTATAAACAAATGAATATTGCGCAGTTTGCATTTCAAACAAAATTTAGTTAGTTTGTTTATATGTTTCTTCTCGGCCAATGAATTACTATTTCCAAAAGAATCCAAAGCATCATTTTTTTTTTTTACATTGCCAAGCATCAACAGCCTGACTGGAAAATAGTATTCGAAGGGAGCAGAGCTGGTTTACCGTGCAAATATCAACAGATGTTTACAAGACCTTTTGTTACAATGTTTTTTTGCTTTCTTTCCCGCTGAATAGGAGCAGCTGCAAGCACACGATCTGAACAAGTTCCAGCCTCTGAAGATGAAGCTGTTGGACACCGTGGACGACATGCTGGCCCATGACATCGCCCAGCTTATGGTCCTAGTGCGCCAGGAGGAGACGCAACGCCCCAATCAGGTGGTGAAGGGTGGCGCCTTCGAGGGCACCATGAATGGACCGTTCGGACATGGATATGGCGAGGGAGCCGGGGAGGGCATTGATGAAGTCGAATGGGTGGTGGCACGTGACAAACCTATGTATGACGAAATCTTCTACACTCTCTCGCCTGTCAATGGCAAAGTGACTGGAGCCAATGCCAAGAGGGAGATGGTGAAGTCCAAGCTGCCAAACACTGTGTTGGGTAAGATCTGGAAGTTGGCTGACATTGATAAAGATGGGATGCTCGATGATGAGGAGTTTGCCTTGGCCAATCACCTGATCAAGGTCAAACTAGAAGGTCACGAGCTTCCAAGCGAACTGCCTGCTCATCTTGTGCCGCCCTCCAAAAGAAAGGTTCCAGAGTAAGATTGGTTTGGAATTTTAGGATGGATTTTGTTAAAGCTTATAGTTTGAATTAGGTTGCAGTTGAATTTCCAATGGCTGGACAACCTTTATTATAGAAAAAAAAACAGACTTCTTTGAAATGTGTGGTTTATGCAAGAATGGATTTGGAAATGACCTACCTTTTCAAATCTTTTGAGCTGTGTATGTATTTTTTTTTAATTTGGTTTAGTTTTATTTTTTCATGAACAAATTGTGCCGTCTGCAGTCTGTTTTATGTGTGCTTTTAAAGTCATATTTTACAGCCACAGTTTCAGTTTCATGTGTTCAGCTATCATGACCGTAACGCTGTGTCCTAACCAGACATGTTTGCAATGAATAATATTAACTTGGCACACTTTGCCACAAGATTTCAGTTTCTGTGACAATTTGCTTGCTAGCCTTTAGCACAGTAAAATCTCATTACTTCATCTACTTCAGGTAATTACATTAAACCCCATTATCTTCAGATTGGTTGACATTTGTGTCAACGTTTCATAGCAGTTTTGTTTTCAGGCGATTACCATGCCGCATTGCTCCTGGTTAGGACACACTAAAATGCTTTTCAATATATTTCACGCTCAATTTACACTACTGTTCAAAAGTTTAAAATCATGAAGTGTTTTCTTGTGCTTGCTTTTTTTGCTTCTTTTTTTCTTTCAGCAGAAGTACAGTTACAACTGTAATTTTGTGAAATATTACATTTATCTGAAAGAAAACTATTTTGCCTGCTTTTTCTATTTTCTATTTTAATCTGTTAATATTTATTCATGTAATGGAAAATCTGAATACTTCTGTCACCTGCCGTCTTCCGTGTCACATGTGAACCTTCAGAAATCAATCAAAAAATATTAATCTCACTGGCCCTAAACTTTTGAACGGTAGTGTATATTCGATCTGTGTCTCAGGAGGGGGCGAGACGTCAATTAATGCAGAAAACATGAATCTAATTCTGAATCTTTACATCAGTTGTTATTCTAAGTACACAACTGTTAAAATCTAGCAAGAAAAGTGAAATTCCTTTTATAAATAGGTGTAACTGTTATTCTCTTCTTGTTAAGGCGGCATTTTTAATGAATGCGAGTCCTTTCTAGCCTGACCAAGAGACTGTTAAAACTGTATAGCCGTCACGTCAGAAGACTCAATGTTTAGTGTTCTTGATGGACCCGTAGAGCTAGTATCCTTGTCAGTAGTCTAATGTATATGTTAATGCCTAACATATCTAAACTAACTAGGGTTATAGTAGTGTTTATAAAATTCCCGTCTGATTTCCAAAGAAGAAAAAAGAACGATGCTGCAAAACAGCTTTATTCAAGTGATGTGAAGTTCTCTTTCTGCGTTTCACGTGCTCCTTTAAAGAGCAGCGGCTTTGGATCTAAATATGTATTTAGTTATATTACTTTATTATATCAGCATTTAATGAACTCTTTACCTCTGTAGCCACCCCTTGACAAGCAGTTATCTAGAGCTGGCGCATTTTCTGGGCAAATTTTTAGGATCTGAATGTGAATTGAATTGATAGAATTTTATGCACTGAACTAAATGGTCTTTAACGGGGCAGTTTACTCAATTCTGTCACTATTTACTCACCCTTGTGTCATTTAAAACCATGTTTTAATTGATGAAAAAGGAGATGTTTAGCAAACTATTCACTCTGTTCTTTTATATACAACCTCAAAAATAACAAAAAGTACATAGATATGACTTGCATACTATATTCCCTATTAGTCTTAAAAGGATAGTTTACTCAAAAATGAAAATTCTGTGATCGTTTCCTTACACAGTTGTTTTTTTCCGACCTGTACGACACAATAGAAGATATTTTGAAGAATGTTGGTAACTAACATTTTTTCACTAAAAAATGTGACGTAAATCAATGGGAATTGAAACGGTTTGGTTATCAAAATTCCTCAAAATTTGCTCTTTTGTGTTCGGCAGAAAAAAAATTGAACTACAAGAGTGAGGTGACATTTTTGGGTAGACTATCTTCCTAACGAAAGAAAAAATAAATCATACTCCTTTGGATGGACACAACTAAAAGGCTTTTTGATGTACTGTTCCTATTAATCTGATCTGCTTCGATCTGAATGCCCAATTGCTAATGTGAATTATCTCCACTGATTTAAACCTCTAAGCCTGTTTGGTCAATCAGTTAAACCTATAAGCTGCCTCGGTGCCTTGAGACACAACCGCCTCAGACCTGTGACGCTAGAGATGTATAAAGCACACTGTCGTATTCTACAATATCATTACATGCTCATGAAATAACCTGACATTCTTCAAAGACTTTCATTAATGCTCCGAGTCTCTAAATATATAATATTCCAGATTTGCTCATAATTTTTGCACATGACGTTTTTTTTGGCCATGATTTAGGGTTGTGCGTTTGACCAAGTATGTACATGTATATGGGTGCAATATGATTTGCAAATGTGTTGTGAAGTAGTCTGTGTATGTGTGCTCGTTGCTCATTGTGTTTTAACCGGTGTGGACAAACTATGTGAGACACTACTGTTCAGGGAGGTGGACATTATTCAACTTAATAAAGATCTAACTCATTTAAAAGTGCTTCGTATTCATTTTCTGTTCTTGTTATGTCTTGACTTAATTTATTCAAAATTAAAGTACTAACTCTTTTTTAATCTGTGGGTTTTTTGGTTTCCTGGTTGGTGATATTTAAATAAAATCTGGGATAAAAGTAATAAAATTCATTATTCATTCATTATTCATTATAGCCGTTCATTGTTAATTCACAAAACACATTTTTTA
This sequence comes from Enteromius trimaculatus, assembly GCA_032361065.1. Taxonomy (NCBI): domain Eukaryota; kingdom Metazoa; phylum Chordata; class Actinopteri; order Cypriniformes; family Cyprinidae; genus Enteromius; species Enteromius trimaculatus. The sequence goes on from JAUMHP010000076.1 coordinate 14,991,517, forward strand.
TTATATAATATCCGTAGTAATAATATTTCCTTATTTAGCCATTCCAAATCTGTGTCTATATGGGAAAGACACGTCAGATTGATGTACAGAATGAAAAAAACATATTGCCAAAAATACTAAACATGGGCAGTCCCAAATGAGATGGTACATAATGTTTTCAGCAGATCTTTGTCTTGCATTAACAGAGCAGTCTGCATGAGTGATGACTTCCTGTTTGTTGCATTATGTACTGTATGTCCTAGGAAAAGAAAGCACTGGGTGGATACTCATCTGGTCGTTTTCTTGACAGCAGGATGTGATAAGCAGGGAACACCTGACTTTTCCTCACTACCGGTCACGGAATATTCTGTCCACATTATATATATATATATACATATATGGGTAGACAAATAAACATTGGATTGTTCTCTATGCTTTGACATACAACTAACATGAGAAAAATGTGTTGCAAAAAGCAAAATAAGTATTTTTTTACAGCACACCATATGACACATTTATACGTCAACTACCCATGCACACACACACACACACATTCATACATATTTCTTTAAATGTTTGCAATGTGAAATTTGGAAACATTTTAAACCACTTTACCTGTCAGATCGGGTGATCTCACCACAAGAGCTGATCAATAACATTTTGCTGTTAGTGATCAGGAAACCTATGAGGCTACAGGGTTCATACTGCAGATTCTTCAGGCATGTTTGCCAGACAACATCTAAGGAGTGTTGGAACCGTGTTTTGTAGACAGATGAGACAGAGTTAGAGCTCACTGGCACCAAAGCATGACATGTTTGGCAAAAAACAAGCATTGCATTTGGCCAGCAGCACCTCGGACCATCTGTAATGCTTGGTGGTGGAAGCATTACGGTTTTAGGCTGCTGTTGTGCCTCGGGCTGCCATCACTGAGTCAACCTTGAATTCCACACCGAACCAGAAAGTAGTTGAGGGGAATGTGAAACCATCTGTCTAAAAGCTGAGGCTGAACCTCAAATTGACATAGTTATAACAAGACAATGACCTGAAACACTCAAGAAAGCCACAAATGAATAGGTAAAAATGAAGGGTTATGGAATTCAAAAAAAAAAGTCAAGACCTACATCCTTTCCACAGCAGAAATTCTTACAAGAAGGCTTTTGTTGAATAAATAGCTAAAAGAGTGTTTGCCCTGATTGTGCTAAACAACTTAAAATGGAAATGTATGTAAAATTAAAGCAGCAGATAGTCTATTGCCACCACCGAGATGCATGTCATGTGGTAAAAAAAAGACAAAATAATCTTGATTGAAACCTTACAAGTGACTAAAATAGAAAGTAAAATAAAAGTCTGACCCCCAGTTTCACAGACAAGGATTAAGCCTAATGTAAATCTGAGCTGTTCCGATATAAACTCTAACTGACTGATCTTAAAAAATGTCAGTTTTTTTTTTTTTTGTCTTAAAATGCACACAAGTAATGCTTTTTAAGCATTTTTATTAAATGACTTAAATGTCCAAATTGAACTATTGTTCTAATCCTGGTTTAAGCAATGTCTATAAATCTGGCTCGTAGGGTTTTAGGGTTGTTTAACAGTATGTAACCTGACCTTCAGTCCTTCCCATGTTGATCCATGAGAGGAAGAGGAAGATTTTCACGATTCGAAAGACATCCGGCGCTCTAGATAAATCCCTCAGGAAGAGCAAACGCTTCATCACAGCTGGTTAGGGACTCACATGTGTCCTTGCGTACAGTATGTCTGCTGCATGTGAAAGAGTGACTGGGTTGTCACATATAGATCAGATTTTACAAAATGAATTCCTAACATTTTTTTAAAAAGAGAAGTAATCTAAAGAAAACACACTGGAATACAGATTGAATTTTCCAGAGTTAATGTGAAAAGTCCTCAGGCTGTGAGTATGGCAGCAAGAAATTTAGCATTTAATTTTGACCGAATTGTATATGGTTTTCAAGATAAGGATATCAGAGAGGAGGATATACTGTACAGAAATGACAGAACTTGTTATCAATTACATGCTTCATTAATAATGTTGATAAAATCAACCATGGCTAAGGAATGCAGCTGTAAAGAGAGTCTGAACACAGATAGTGAAAGATATAATAAAGATGAGATAATACAACTTCTGTTACCAATTATTCTACATTATGCAACTGGTTCCATGTATCTTGTTGGCAACTAAACAAATTTTGATCTGTCAAGTCAAATTAACACATTTTAAAGTGTGTGTTACACTGGAGAGAAAAATAAGTAGAGCAAGGGAAAACATTTTTGTGCATGTTTTTGCAGGGTCATCAGGTGTAAAACTAAAATCCTCCTATGAGTATGTAGAAGTATGAACAAATTCTGTTAGTAAAGGAAATGTCGGTGTGCTGCAGGCTAGGCCTGATTTTCTATTGGTAAATATAACATTTGTAAAGGACATGTAATGTCATTGCTTTATAATAGATTAAATCTAGAAAAAGAAACACTACTGCAGAATAGACTTGGGATAAACCTATATTTCAATTAAATAAATTCAAGGATAAATGGTTGAGCTGCATGCATTAATATATGCAACAATGCATAAAAATTGTGAAAAATGTTTTTTTGTTTTTTGCTTATCAGGTTCAGAAATAGGTAAGTAATAGCTTCACTTAACTAATAAATTTCACTGATGCATTGACATATCAAAGAATACTCTACTCTTAGAAAGTGTTGTTCACATTTAACTTTTGTTGAACTGAAAGATCGTCACGTGTGTCAAGGTTAGGCTCATGAAAGCTCACATCACATCGCTAATTGTTTGAGACGTGGAGAGCCCTTGCTTGACAGAGCTGAAGATGAGCTGGCTCACAGAAATGCAGAAGAGCGCTGAACCCGGGCCACAAGGCCTCACGAGTGTGTTACTCAGCTCTCAGACCTGAAAACACTCGCAGGTTTGTGAGGAGAATGCCTATATTTGTGAGGAGAATGACTATATTCTTGTATGTGGCAAACATGATTAACATCTCTGTGCTGAGTTTAACACTCAGTTTGGTGTAGATTACAAGCTCAAAAACATCTACATGCAGCTGTGTGCATGGACACCTCCACAGATTGTTTATGGAGATTATCTGTTTGATAATGGTTAGTTTTGTTTTGAAAAGCAAATATGTTTTTTTTTTGTTTTTTGTCACTCACAAACAGTGTGAGCCGTAATTGGAGTTTGTGAGTGTTTGTCTCCCCCTAATGCACGACTATGAGTAGCACATGTACTGCTTTCATTAAAGTAAATGTGAACTTTCCAAGGCTTTTTTGTTTAAAAAAAATGCATTAAATGAACCCAGTTAATGTACATTTATTAATATTAATATGCATAGGTTTATCTATCCCAAAGGTCTAAACAACACTGAGCCTCCCTGACACCAGATCAAATATGTTAGTCATTTCAGCTTGACTAATAGCGAGAGATGATGCGTGGTTCTGACTGAGCGTGTTTATCCAGTGTGGGACACAAAAATTACAAGCCAAAATCTGAAGACTCACCAAAATGCACGGATGTAGAGAGCAGGGTAAAACATATCCAGGTTATGAATATAACCATGGTTTCTTGAGGAAATGAAACGCTGCGTCATGATGCTTTGGGAATGCCCCTGTGTGACCATACTCTAAATCTGCTGTAGAATCTGTCTAGTGGAAGGGCGCGAGTCATAGGCAGGTGACATCAGAGACCAGGAAGCATAAAGGTATGTGTGGCAAAGCCGGAGTCAGCTTCATAGTCATAAAGATCTGCGCTGGCAGGGATGCTGGAAGTATGGCAATGAGACTCAGCGTCTCATGGTTATATTCATAACCTGGAGAAGTTACTTTTTAGGAACTTTGAGCTGCGTCATGAGGCTTTGGGAACGAGATACCCACGCCACCAGAGTTCCATGTCTCAACATACACCACTTGGACAAGAGGACTGATGACCCTGGAGTCATACCAACGTTTAGGCCATAGAACCAGACAAAGGTAGAGGAGGTAGAAAAAATCTCAAAAATCCACCCACTGATGGTCTGCTTAGTAAAAGGCTGACCTCTCCTAGATGGGCAAACGCAGACAAGCATTTGGTCCAATTTTCTCTACAAAGCTGCCTTGTGAACGTACATGCTCACACAGAACACATACAATTCAGCTTCTTCTGGTCAGGATCCTGAAAGAGAGGAGGATGAAATGCCTGCAGCTCGATCGGCTGTGGTGCAGCGATAGTAGGGACCTCTCTTAAGAGAAGTGATTGATTTCCCCTCTGGGAATATCCCCTGGTCCTGAGCCACCACTGTAAGGGTCTCATGTACAGCAGGCCAAAAGGTATCACATTGGACGTAGCTGCCATCAGACCTAGCAGTCTCTGAAACTGCTTGACAGTAAGTGACCAGACTTCTTTCACTCTCTTGTCTGACTTCAGAATTGAATCTACTCCAGCAGGAGACATTTGTCCCTGCATTGTGATCGAATTCCATACAAAGCTTAAAAAGTTGTTCTCTGTACCGGAGAAAGCACACTTTTCTTGGCATTCAGTCTCAAACCCAGACGTTTTATGTGAGCGAGGACTACATCTCGATGTTTGATCACCGCTCTTCGACTGCGCAAAAATTCAACCAGTTGATGTAGTTTAAAATGCGAATGCCCTGAAGCCACAACGGAGCTAGAGCTGCATCTACTACTTTCGTAAACGTGTGGGGCGAGAGTGCTAGACCGAACGGAAGCATTTGATTGAAGCTTGCCCCCCCAAAGCAAACTTCAGGAACTTCCTGTGAGAAGGATGAATGGACATGTGGAAGTACGCATCTATTAGATCTATCGTGAAAAACCAGTCCAGCCTTCAGCTGACTGACTGAGCGGTTCAGCTGCCTGAGATCTAAAATGCGCCTCAGCCCACCATCCTTCTTAGAAACTATTTAGTATCGACTGTAGAAACCAGACTCTCCTTCATGAGGAGGGACCAACTTGATGGCCTCCTTCTTTAAGAGAGTGTCTACATCTTGTTCAATAACCGGAGCCTACTCGGTCACACTGCTGAAAACAAAGGCCAAAAAAGGTAGGCTCCTACGTGGAGGTGGCAGCCGAGCGCACTAAAAATGTTTGTCGAGCTTACTTTTGCATGGTTCGGCTTGTTTCTCGTCCGGCCAATTGATATTTAATTTAGCTACGGTGCGTGTAACCTCCTCCAACAGCTGCATACTTCACCTTGCTGTAAGGATTTCTTTCTTTCCCTTTGGTCTTTACCACAAACAAAATTCTAAGCCTTAATTACTGTAGCGAGTCCATTTAATATGTTTATCCTTTACATAGCGATTGTTTTAGAGATGAGTGACGTCAACTCAGTATATAAAATGAATGATCACTTATTACAATATTTGACTCATTATTGACTTGAAAAATAAATATTAATATATTTTAAACCATGAAATATGATAAGAGGCAGTTGATTATTTTACATACAGCTGATGCACACTGAGAATTCTCTTTTTATCAGGGCTCAGTGTAAAAAATAACTATTCCAGCTGTCTTTTAGTTGATCTGATGGTCATTCCAGAGCACGCAGTTGTAAGTAACCCAAAATAGCTCCTTTCCATAAAAGTTACTTTTGTACGTGCATTCTGACATTGTGATATCTGTGGTTGCATATGTAGTTGTTCTTAGTGTTTTCCAAGCAGGAAAAACAGGATGCAGTAGACATCTATCTCTGTGAGTGGGCTGGGAGCAATATCCCTGTGGGCAGAGCGAGGGAACCTTGTTCAGCCATGGCCAAGTCTTGAACTTCTCTTCCTATCACGGGTGAAGGACACACAAGGGTACTGTCCTGTATGTTTTGGCCAAACGTACAACCCAACCCACTCGTGCCGAGAGTCACAATAGCCCATTCATATTTATCACAGAGGTCTAGTTTGTTTTGATGCATTTTTTACACACTTCCTGTAGTGGCGATTATCACAGAAGATAGCTTGTTGCCCCATGGGAATTGCTTGGCTCTGTTGTTATAAAGCCTACGCAGTTGTGTTTTTATAAGATTTACATAATGTCCTATAGCCTAAAAATTCTATGCATTTACAATTTAATATTATTTTTAATTGCTTTTAAAAAATCAGAGAAAATTGTAGGTCTAAATTCTGTGGTTGCTTGTGTTCGGAGATAAGTTGTTTTTGACTCAGGTCCCTCCGTCAATAAAAGCCTTTCAAATCTTTTTATTCACAAGCCACAAATGGCCTGATCTTTTAGAAAAGTAAAAGCACTTCTGTGTACATGTCATATTTGATATTTGAAGCTATGAAACTGTACCTGGCACAGCCTTACCCATCACAACTTTGCATGTCAGTTTGAGTGAATATCTGTTTTAGAAAATGTCGTCTTCCTTTTACAGCCAACAAAAACAAGGATGATGTACCAAAGCCCTTCTTCCATGAAATGTCAAAGAGGAATTTCTACTCGAAGTGCCATTTTATTGCTGTGCTCACACAGAGATGTAATGCGCAGAAATACTGACCTTTGACCTTTGAGGTGAGGGCATGTGCGGAGGATGGAATGAAGATGATCGCAAAAGTCCCGTGTGTTTGGAAAAAGTTCAACACGTGATTTTTAGTTTGGCAGATTTACAGCTTGAGAAAACTGATAAGGTGATAAACGTTTGCGGGATAGATCAAGAAAAATACTGAAAATATGTTTTGTTCAGAAGAGCATGCAATCGTATAGGTCTGAGAGAGGTGGAAATAATTCCGAAACATTGCTGCTGTGCTTTGAGTACTTATTAAATTTCCAAGGTCATTGTAACAGCATGTAACCTCTAAAAGCCAGTAAATAAATACATGACTATTACTGTTGTTGTTTAGTCAGAAAAACACATTAAAATTCATTTCTTTAGCTACCATTTTTTTTATTTAAAGCAAATAAATACATTTGGGTTGAATTAGTGAACATCTTGTTCCAAAACAAGTTTGAAAAGACTTCTGGTGCTCTTGTTAGGGTTTGTTTAGATCTTTTTGAGAGTCTTGTCTCATGAGGAATTTTCCCAAACTCAGCTTGAAAGAACTCCCAGCTGTGCACTCCTGGGTCAGAGCCCCTGCCCCATATCAGGAGAGTTTCAAGACACTGATTTGTGTGTTTGGACATGTTTTAAGTATGACGCTAAATGTGAATTTTAAAGCAATAGTTCTCTCAAAATTGTTAATTATTTTATTAGTTACTCACCCTCATGTCATTCAAAACAAAAGTGCTATTATTTTACTCTTTAGAACACACACACACAAAGAGTAAATAATGATAGAATATTCATTTCAACTAAAACATTCCTTTAACCAGTTTTAAAATATTGTTTTTGTTCTTCATTTTGTTTTGAAACACATTTGTTATAATTATTTTTAATGTTTTCTCGGCAAGCATGGCCAAACCGGACCTAATATACATCAAATGAAGTGACTAATAGTATCTGTAGATGGTTACTGTAATTTCCACCCCCATTGCCACTGGTGAACCAAACAGCTATATGTCTGTGGTTTATCAGTGTGATAATCAAAGAAATCCAGTGCACTGGCCACTGACTCAGTTAACATTGACCAACAAAACACCTCTTATGGAGTTGTTTACCAGTCTCCTCTCCTCTTGAATTCAACCCAGCGCATGGCATTTTTCTAGCACAGTTGTCTTTGTTTGGCAATTTCCCACACTCTCGTGCAACAAAACGGGGGCAGAAGGGATTTTTTTGTTGTGGTTATTCTTTGCAGGGTAGCATTTAGTAACTTCGTTTGTGTTTAAAAACGAGGATATTTCATAGAGACAAAACCACAACCACATCATTTGCTTGAGGTGATCAGAAAATGTGCCATATTATTGGTGTTGTTGTTACTTAAAACTAAAAACTATTAAATGTGTTTTCCATGTAAAGCTGAAATGAAATGTAAAGTGTAAAAATAACATAAAAATCACAAAATCTTCAATTAAAATCAATAAAAAAATTTGTGTATATATATATATATATATATAGTTAAATAAATAAATAAAAAATAAAATAATGTGAATAATATAGTGATTTACATTTCTATCATCAACTACTCTTATGCAACAATGTACATGTTTTTTTTTAAGTTTCAAGATACCGTTGACTTTTCTGGAATGCCATAAGCTCAGGGGTTTGATAAGAATGAGTCTGTCTGTTTCTCATAGCTGTGCAGGTTCTTGCTCAATAACAATGATGAACAGCATCCAATTAAAGAAAAATGGCGTTCCTAAGACAGCACAGGATTTCTGACAGCAGATATTACGTAAGTAGATAAGGAAAGGGTTGAAGAAAGTCAAAAATACATACAGTACTTTTAGAAAGGTACATATTCCTGTTTTTGTAGGCCTTTTATCAGCTTGTTGTATCCTGTGTGAAGAGAAAAATTGCCTGTGACCATGACAGGATATGTAGTTATTTTTTTAGATATAGCTATTTCATCAAAGCCAATTGATTCAGTGGCTATATTTATGCTTGACACCGAGAAATGCAGAATAGTAAAAGTTAGACTGATATGTTTAAAGTTTAATAAGTTTTTATTTAATATGTGAGTAAATTATTTAGTCAAATAAAGCGGTACGATGTTCATGACTCCACATGAGAGAGTTAAGACGCATGGGATACTGAGTCTGTTTTTGAGAAGAAATATGTCAGCTGCTCTCATAACAAGAGATTTGAGGAGGGCGAATGATTTCACATGCAATAGCGCTGCTTAGTGGTTCGTTTCTTAAACTGCCTCGTACGTGGCTTCATGATTGAAGCCAGTGAAGCTACTTATTTTTATTGCTGTAAGACATCCTGACATCTGGTTTTGATGTTGCAAGCTGCTCATTTGTGAGTTAGATCAAAAGGTTCACTTTTTTTTTAAAAGGTCTTTAAACAAGTTGTATCAGAGAGGTTTTGACAAAAACTCAAATATATCTGGTGGCACACAGTACACCAGCTCTTCAAAGATCAAAGCTAATAATGCATCCAAAAAGGTGAGCTTTAAGCTGCAGGACCAGGATAGAAAGCAGTTGCTTTTGATGAATCATTATTTAAGCACGTAGGTGAGAAAGATATTAAATTATATTATAAATAATTTTAAAAGTCAAGTAAATATGTGTATCTGTGTGTGTTTTTATAATATATATTCTTAATATATTATACTATTCAATATTACTGAACATATTAATGTGCATGTTATCAATTTTTACAGTGTGTGTATTAAATAATCATAGTGTTATTATTAGTAGTGGAAGTAAATATTATGTACATTTTTTTTAATACTTTGTATTTAAATAAAGTTGAGAAATTATTGACATTTGAGAAATGTGGGGTTGAAAGGGAAAAATTATCATGTTCTCATCAACCTGACCTCCCTCTGTGGTTCTATTTGGAGCTTTGTGGTGTCATATCTAGCTTTTGCAAAAACCCACACCTGCCTATGCATGAGTCAAAGACGGCTGAAGCCTCAACTTTAATCGTACCTACAGTATCTATCTATCTATTGATATATCTGCCTACATAAATCGATAGACTCTTGATCTGCATTGTCATATAAACAGCCATATATAACTACATTTTAAATCTAGGTTTAAACAGAAAATCCAGCTTTGCCCATTTAGAAACTAACTAAATTATTATCTCCTGCTACACAGAAATATATGACATGTTTGTATTTTGTTTTGGTTTTGATGTGTAGATATTTTATATTAGAGTCATTTCCTTTTGATTTGATTTCTATAGTCATTTAAAGGCATTTTAACTCACCATTGTTCACTCACCCTCATATCCTTCCAAAACTGTATGACTTTTTGTGAAACATTAAAGAAGATATTTTGAAGATTGTCTCAACTCTTTTTATCCAAACAATGAAAGTCAATGGGGTCCAAAATATGTACTTGTGTTGTACTGACAATAAAAAAAATTAAACATTTGTAAAAATATATTTTGTGGTTCAAAGAAGAAATAACGTCACGTAGGCTTGGAACAACATAAAGCTGATTAAGTGATTTTTTTTTTTTTTTTTTTTGTGAAGTATTACTTTAAAAAAAGAAGCTTTGCAGGAAGTCAAGAGTACAAATGAAGACAAAAGTTGCATCAAGAACACTAAGAACAGGATGTAATGATTCTTAATATAACGCTGACACATTGCTAGAGACATGTTGCTTTAATCATGACTAAATACGTCACAAAATATCCTGAAAACTGACACAATTGTGTTTGTGTTGTTGTGGTAGCAGTCATGTTTGAAACAGAAGGTACTTTTTAGATCTTAGGTTTCAACCTGAATATCTGATCTCATAATCGTGTGTGCTTTAAACAGGTCTACATAAAGAAGTGCTGTAATGTGTGGCCAGTGGGTAGAGGAACATTGACCTGACACGTGCAGCCCAAAAAAGCATAAGTGGAAAACCAAAAGGTACAAAAGGAACAATTGAATTTTAAGTACCAAGGAATCCTCAAAAGAAAAGTCATAAATGTTAACTTGTAAGTAGGCACTTTCATATGTCTTTGATTGAATTGATATTTAATATGATAACAAAACATGATAAGGCATTATTTATGTGGTATAAACTCAGTGAGTAAGGGCTGATATTATCTGCATTCAGATCACACTGTGTGCAAATCTGTTAACCACACTAAACACTTTCAGTTCAACCACTGTTCCACCTTCACCGAAAAGTAGAGCTCACTGTTTCCTGCATTAAGCCCCAGACTCATTTTCCACTGTGCATCTGCAGAAAGGGACTTTTCTTGCATTGCACTGCACTTAAGTGCTTTGGGTTAGTTCTTAAGAAGATGCAACCTGAAAATGCTGATGTAAGAAAGGTAATTTGCACAGGAAGGTCCTTATGAGGGTCCATCGTCAATGCAAAGTTGTTTTCTGTGGAATTTGGATTGGAAAAAAATAAGAAACCAAATATGATAAACTCAAATCAACCACATTTGTCTTGTTACCTGTGTCAGCGATTTAGAGTAGATTCACAGAATTGGGGTAGGGTACAACCCTACTACTACCTCTGCAGGCCACATTATGGTTTTCCCCCGTGTGTGTGATGTCACTTGTTCCTCGTCCGGCTGTGCCCCTATAGGTCTGTAGAGTGGAAAGTACAAGCTCACCCCTTTATAAAGCGGACCGCATCAGTGAGG
>JAUMHP010000076.1:15010227-15031292 GCA_032361065.1 Enteromius trimaculatus
GGGCCAAAAATAACCCCCCCCCCCCCCCCCCCCCCCCATGATAACATTATCCGTTGAATGTGTCACCTTCCATTGGTTAATCTTAACACATAGGTCATCATAAAATGGTTTGTTAAGGGCTTTACTATTGTAACCATATACACATACCACAATAAGTTTAACACCGCCAATCTCCACAGTCACCATTAACAAATGACCATTTTTATCACTTTTATGGTCAACAATTGAGCCTTGAAACCTGTAAAACAAAATCATAACCCCAGCTGAATGAGATGTCCCATGGCTGAAGTAGGCAGGGCCCCCCCACTGAAGTTTCCAAAAATTCTCTTTTTTAAGATGAACTACTTGAGATTGAAGCTCTGATATGTCTTTTTTGTTTTTGTCGATGGCTGATGAATTTGCATTAATCTGCTTCTCAAAGCGTATAAATCGCAGAGTTTGGTTATTCCTTTTTTTTTGGTTAGCTCCTGTATTGCCTGGAGTACCGCGTTCAACGTGTCTTCTTTGGCATGGTCGTCTCGCTTCTTGTCTTTTTTGGCATGGTCATCGTGTACCTTGCTTCTTTTAGCATTTTTATTTTTAATCTGTGTGTGGTCCCAGTTAACCTTATCTTTTTTGGACATGGCCTTAACCTCAGTGGATTTAGCCTGATCTACTTCAATCTCCTAAATCACGTCCTTGTCGCAAGCTTCATGAAGAGCAATTAGGTTGTAGTCATTATCCGACATCATTGTTAGGAAATATAATAGGGCTATAACATTCAAACTGAATCAATAACTTGGCTAAATTTTAGATTTTAATTCAGAGCCTGCTGAAAAGCCACCTCTCACTCCGCCATCTTAGGACCTCCCCAGAACAGTCGGCTTGCTCAGCCAGCGCAGCATTTCAGGAGCGACTGCGATCCTCGCCTCCTCCCGGTGCAATTAGAGAATTGAGATGTCCTTCAAGATGGCTGAGCTCGATCGGTTTCCGGGTCATAGGATGGAGGATAGAGAACCGAGGAGACGAGGAGGGATATTGAGAAGCACCCAAGGACTAAACAAGGGGGCGTGACCAGGGGAAACAAGGAGGTGGGACAAGTGAAGCACGTTGCAGACACACACAGAGACAGAACCATATGGTTAGACACAAAAGCAAAGAAACATTGAACAAAGACAAGACAGTCAGTGCAGGATCCTGACAGTTAAGGGTTATTATATTACACATCTTGAGTGCCACAAGTGTGGAATCATGTAAGTAACCACCTTTTTTTTAGGTAAAAATGGGCGTGGCCATTTGTGAATTTTATGGGTCTAGATTCTGGTCCCATATATTTTTGCTGTACAAGACAGTTTTGGTGCTTGATATTCAAAGTTGGTGTGTCCTATCATGTTATTTTAATGTATTATCTTAATTATAAAGAGACAGGTTTGTAGTGCAAACAGTTTTACTGTTTACTGCACATTGTTATTCTCATTATTAACCTATTGCGGCTAATGCACCAGAGGTCTACTTCAGTGTTGAAGAAAAAGGTGGATAGTCAATACATTTTTCTAAAGTAAAAACCACAAACACTAGGCCAGAAGTAACGTATTGTTAAGTTAGAAAATAAAATGGAATATCCCAGATGTAATTAGTAACTGCGTGGCATACTATACAACTATTGTGCAAATGGCAACAGTTTCTGTGTATTTTGGTGAAAAACACAGAACACAGAAAAATCCCAAATAGTGGGCATGCATATAACACCAATAAAAATGTACTAAATCCAATAGTCCACTACAGTTATTAATTAAATTAATTAAAATCTCAAAAAGAACGGTCGCTAAAGTCCTCCAAGACTATAGCTTTGATATGTAACATCTGAACCACATCTGGATCATGATGCACATTGCACTGCACGCAAAAAAGGTTATTTTTTAAAAAAAACACTTGCAATTATTTTATTCTTAAAACAGCTGTTTTCCTCATAAACAAAAAACAAATCCATTTGTGTATTATATATTATAAATGAGTGCTTTTTAATTTGTACCATAGGTCTACTCCCCTCTGTATATGGCCAATACGAGAATAACAGTGTTGAGACATCAGGACCAAGGTAACCATGACAACTGTTAATGTAGATTACTAGATTGTGAAGAAATGAAGAATCATAGATAAAAAAATACAATAAATTATATGAATAACTATATAGTTTATACATACTGTAAATGCTATTATTTTGTAGCTCTGACTAAAATTCTGCACATTAGGATATGAATTGTTGCATAATGTACTATATAATACAACATCATATACAGTACAATGCATTTGGCTTTTAAATACAAATAGAAATAAATGTATGTTTAATAAAGAAGTGAAGTTGCCAACATGTCAAAGTGCATAGATGTTTAATTCAGGCGTGTTGTTTGGTTTATAATGTCACTGCCCATAAGAAAAGCGTATTTTTTCTTCTTTAACTTATATATCCCCCACCCCCTCGCGCCTCCCCCTTTTCATAAAGGGTTTTCAACCTTTGCAGCCCACTCAGTGTGACATATTCTATGTATGTGTATTATTTAGGAAAAACTACAAACTAAATTCAGCTCTGTGCATCAGACAAAGCAAAGATGCATTACTAAAAGGCTCTTTTGATTGACTGATGATAGCTAATTCAGTAGCACGCTGAGGCTGTCAGCAACATTTGTGAGGTTGATTGTTACTGTGTAAAACTGTGGGTGTTTGGCATGTTAACCCTCCCCTTCATTTTGTCTTTTCTTCAGGAATTACTGGAAGTCTGACTGTTTTTTTTGTTGTTGTTGTTGTTGCAGTTGTTTTTTTACGAATCCTTGACTATTCAAACTAATTCTATTTTCAATCTTTATCACAACACTAAAATTGTTCATTTAATGTTAACAATTATTATTTAAAGAAATGCCTTACCCTAAGATTTTTGCATGACCTTTTTTTTTCTCATCCATGTTTTGCATGTCATATACAACCTTAATTGCACCAGGTATTAATTTTATAATCATTCCTATTGAATGTCATTTCACATTTGAAACCAAAGGGTTAAATAGTAAAGCATTGGTAAGCGTTGTCCTTTTTGCCACAAAAAGCTTATTTCAAAATTTCAACATTTAATAACAAATTCTTTGAGAATAATATATATTACATTTTACATTTTTTACTGGGGCCCAAGTTTGAAATTGACTTTTCTGACTAATTCATTTGTAGTGTTTTTTTTTTGTTGTTGTTGTTGTTTTTTTTGTCATTCTTTAAAGTTCATTCAGCCTGTATTCATATCCTAAAATCTCATTGGAGCCGGTCAGTTACTCTCTGACCACTAGTGGCCGCCATTATATAACAATTCTAATGCAGTTTCAGGTTTAAACTAGCACCATAATCAGCCTCTCAATATCATGGTTATGTGGACTTTTTATATGTTCCCTTATAAGCTCATAATGTGTGTGGATATAGATATAGACACACACACACACATATAAATGGTGATAAGATTACAAATAATTTTCTGAGGTTTTGCCATTTTTGACTTATAAGCAATATTTTTTTCTTACAGAGCAACTGAAATGAGACATGTGCTTTTATATTTGTCTGTCACATGGCTGCAAATTGAATATTTCATTCCAAAATAATCAGCAGCCAAGAGCTGAGCAGAAGACTGCAAGTAAGCGTCCAACTGAACCAGACAGCTTTGATGTAGCAGATAAGACATGAGAGCAGACAGGTGGTGGAAAGCACTGATGCCAGCCAGTGTGTTTTTTCTATCGCAGATTGTGGACAAATGGATTTGAAATGTATTGTATTCAGACTTGACAATCAAAATGCAAAAATGACTCCAGGATTAATTGTCCTGCCTATTCTTCATCCAGCATATATCTGCATAATGGTGATAAAACTGAAAATCAGTGTAAAAAAAAAATAGCTGGCTTTAAAAACAGACATTATGACAAAATTGCAATCATATTTTAAATACATTAACAGTTGTTTATTCTACAATCGCTGGTGGATGAAAGCTTGCCGAAATTTTTTTTTTGATTGCATATACCCCCCCCCCCCCCCCCCCCTCCTCTTTTGCCTGAAGGGCCAAAGAAATATTAAAAACGAGATATGAAGTAATCATTAATATTAAGCCCACAGCCAGTCTTGTCCCTCCAGCTATAACATGTTGTCCTATTATTGCAAAGCATTTGATATTTCTTTGGTGTCCTGGTTTCTAAAACCACAAAGAATACAAAATGCATGCATAAAGAAAAGCCAAAATGACTTTTTTGCATTTCCCGTTTACACTTTTACAGCTGACGTCATACAAGAAGGATTTTATATTAACCACATCCTCCTAGAATACCCTGTTGCTAGGTGACCTGACAATAAAGTGACTGACTTTGGGATGGTGGGGGGGTCACCTTCATGAATATTTATAGTGAAATGTCTGACGACTGGTTCCTGTTTGTTAAGAATGGGTCATCTAAATCTCACTAGTAGAATTACTTCAGCCTCCAAAGACTGACATGATATCATTACACAAAGACTGCATGTGAGTACTAAAAACGTCAAAACAGCCTGAACTGAAATCGATTGTCTGTTTTCATTTGGCTGTTTTTCCCAAGGGCAAGGAAATAAAGCAGGAACACATATCTGCAGTGCAGGCTATACATTAGCTTATACACCTCACAACCCTTCAGACTTCTTTATACTTCAGCGCTTGGGTTGTCATAACCACCCTGATATAATTATACTGCATATAAAAGAGTCTTAGCAGCACATTTAAATGGATTCCTTCAGGGTAGAAGTCCTTTCACTTAAGCTTAATTGCTGAGGTCTATATATAGAGTGATTTGGAGATGATATCTAGAGAATACTTTGAGAATACTAAGGGTTACCTCAGCCCAAAATGAAAAGTTTGTCATTAGTCACTTACTCCCATGTCCTTGTCCCATGCCCTTGTGACTCGCCAAACAATTACAACTGTGAAGGTGGAGAAAAGTATAAAAGACATCACCTGAATGCTCCATCTGCCATCAGTGGTTCAACTGTATTATGAAGCTATGAGAATACTTCTTCACAGTAAGAAAACAAAACAAAAAAGAAAAAACTTTATTCTAAGATTCGGCTCATAATCTCACCGTAGCGTCATTTTGGACAGCATCTGGTGTACGCACATTACGTACACATTTCTGTGTTAGATACAAATAAACGATTGATGACAAAATGTACATTTTGGGGTGGAGTTAACCTTTTTGGTATATAGAAATGTTCTGAAATAGTATACAGTACCTTTAAAAAAAAATTTTATTGGCATTTATGGTTCCATGCAGACCCTGTAGCATCCATTGATGTTTTTTTTTGCACAAAAGGTTCTTTGTAGTAGAAAAAGGAAAATAAGAACTGTCCATTGAATGGATCTTTGTAGAAGCTTGATTATTTTGTGGAATCACTGCAGGTTTCTTTTTGGGACCTTTTCTTTTAAGTGTACCAATGGTAATATTAATACTGCATGAAATTATGTGTAACCCTCTGGTGCTCTTTCATAATTTTCTGATTAAAATTTTCAGTTTTTTGTTTTTTACTGTAGACACCTGTAGTGCATTAGCACTGTCTGTTGCTGTGCTGCCAACAAGGCTATGGGCACCAAATAAAAATAGTGAGTTTATGCATTTTCATAATAAACCCAAAGTTCTATAAAAAAATGTATTTAGCTTTTTTCAACCGTTTTTTAATGTCTCCTTTAAAATATCATATTTTAAAAAGCATTAAAGATTTAATCTTGACTTGGAACTTAATTTGGAACTTTCATTTTCAGATATGTGCTCAAAAAGTGGCACTACATACATGCAATGTATTACCACATATGCATAAAAATACAATATCAAGAAAATGTAATAATTTAAATTAAAAAAGTGTAATTTTTACCATGCAAGATTTAAATTGATAAAAATATCCTTATTATTTCAACCACGTTGTTTAATCATTTTCTCACTTTTCCCATTATAAGTATGTGCATCCTCAAATAATGGCACAAGAAGAAAAATCTACTGTAATAATTATGCAGACTGCCGGTCTACAGGCTGGGAAATGGCAAGTGTTCTGAGTGTGTGCCATGGCTGCAGACCCACAGCTGTTGACACAACAGACCCAGATGGTTTTGATTTGCAGCTTGGTTCATTGTGACAGCTCTGGCTTTGGATGGCCTTCTGAGTCAAGGTGCAACACATCAGCATTTTCAAAGACTGTCAGTGACAGGCCATGGCTCAGGAGGAGTATCCTTCTGTTCTGGATAAACAGCAAGTGATTTTTTTCCAGAGGTGGCAAAAGGAGACTGTGGCTTTTAAAAGGGAAAATAAAATCAACAGAGCAAAAAATTTAAAACACAATTAACATTTAATTACATAATTATTGCCTTTTTAGCATAAAAGAAAAATGTATCAGTTTGACCCATAGGATGGTTATTACAAATACAGGCTATGTGAAGTTATGGGGTCCAGGATCTCGTGTTTTGTGTGCTTTTGATGACACTGAGCAACGGTTTACTGGATATCAGTAACATTTCAAACAATCGGGATAATCCAGTTATGTTGTGTCAAATTGGTCTGTTAAAGTCACCACTGTGACTTTAAATCCATTGTGTAACGATCTACTATCGCTCACTGACACAGTAGTAAGTGTGACGCCTACCGTTCACTGCGCGCACTCATTTCAACATAAAGCTGACGCTCGCTCTGGAGCTGCGCCTGATAGTGTCCAGTACAAACCAAAACAAGGATTTCTAGCCTTGCAAGTAGTTTAAAAATAGTGAAATGGACCAGAAAGACACAGAAATGAACGAAAAAGGAGTTTCTTCTTCTACCAGCGGAGTTGTTGTTCAAGTCAGGGAGAAGAAAGGAGCTTTACGGGCTGCCATCCCTTATATGCCTTTCCCAGTAGCTGTCATCTGCCTGTTTCTCAACACATTTGTGCCCGGACTGGGTGAGTACGAGCAGGCGCTTCGCCCGTTTACACACGACCACCTGACCTGCGGGATGTAACACTGTACTTATAATGTACCGAAATATACGGCATTCCATCAACAAGTTATTTTCGTGCGCGCTTTGAGCCGTTTAAATTTGCTTTGAATATTGTTATACAGTTTGAATATATTTATAGGCTACTACATGCTTGCAGTTATAGTCTGTACTTTGCAATGGCGATTTGGGTGTCTTTGATTAAATGTGTTCATTCATTGAATTCATGCATCCTTAATTCGTTTTTATTATGTTTTTGTGTTATTTTTGTATATGAGTCAATGACGTGACGTTCATTTGTTTGTACGTGTCTATTACTTAACAGCAAAACAGAAAACTGCATTTCATACAGACAACTGGATCCACCTACAATAAACATGTTCTCAATTTCTGAATTAAAATCTATTTTTATGTGTTTGTGGGGCATGAAGTCAAACATGTGGGTGGTACAATGAAGAAAAAGTCTCATCAAAAAGCTGAAAATCTCAACAAGATGTGACCCTTGAGTAGGTTGGCTAACCTTGTTATTATTGCTTCAGAATATAAATATTGAATACATTTTGTTGGTATAAAAGTGGTACAAGCAACACGTAGAAGGCCATGTTGTTGTCATGTGACAAAAAAAACACAAACAGGAAATGATATCTTGATTAGTTCAAGATGTCATATGGTAAAACCAAAAGAAAATGCTGAAATATTTTGGCATGATATTTGAGAATAGAATGGTTATTGTTTACACACTGTAGTCAAAGTATAAGAAGTGGGTGTTCTTACTTCATGGTCATTTTTGTTATAAAAGTCAATATAAATTAAAAGATTATATTTCTAACAGCCAGACGTGCTTTAAAATAGATAATTTTTATGCTTATGCACAACATGATTTCTCATTGAGCCATAAAGCACCAAAGCACACTTGGAGTATCTGGATGCTAAAAGGATCAGATCGTGTTTCTCGCTGACATTTAGGTCAAGATTCGATACGAGCTGTTTTTTTATTTCATGTCCAATTTTTGAAGCGTGGTAACAGATCCATCACGTGCATCCGAGAGCATACCAGAACAGATCGTAAAGACGTTCATAAATTATTGCATCCACTGCATTACCATGATTGATAACTTGACCTTTTCTCCTTCCTAGGTGATCCATTCATCCATCTTGATATTGCCATTTCCAACTCAATCATGTTAGTTCTGTCTAAGTAATCGCTAATCTCTGGTATCTGGTCATGATGTGTGCAATCAGCTTATGCCAGCATCTTCTTTTCTTAATTGCTAATAGTTTGTGCCATGATGTCAGTCTTCAAAGACTAAATGGATTGGTTTATGTATCTTTAAGAATTCTAGTACCACTGCATTAGACACTTTTAAAGCATCACTTTGTAGCTTGCCGTTTTCAAAGTATAAAAGCAAGCATGGCAGAAGATTATTGATCCTCCTTATGTCTAATAAAGCTGGGGAGCATGACTTCAGGGAATGTCTTTGAAATATGCTTGAAATAGTAACAAAAAATCTTACTCGTTATTTTGCACCAAAATCTTTCAATCCAAATTGTTTCCAATAAATTTCAAATCACAAGCTCTCTGCTTGATTCATATTTTTAACATTTAATTAAGTTTTTTAAATCAGTTTTTAATATTTTATACTATAGTTCATTACATATAGACATTTCAGCTGTTATTGTCGTATCTTGTTTTCATAAAAAATGTATTAAAACATGCAATAAAAGAGACGCCAACAACAGTTAAGTTTAAATGTTTAAATGTGTTATTAAATGTCTTCTCTGATGTAAATGTAATGTGATACATCACTTACAAATTGGTTATAGATTACTTTTTGCATGGAAAACACAAAATATGTGCGACATGATGCATTTTAGTAAGTTGTTTTAATTTAACATACCTTCTGTTCTGATGTTCATTTATGTTCATTCACTGAATCAACTAGCAGTTAAAAAAGAATTAATTGGTTAATAGCTGTGCTGCCAAATGAACTAAAGTGCTAAATCACGTCACATTAAATTGATATTAGTTCTTCAAAATGAAAAGAACAGTGGATGCCCACTTGAAAACCCCTAGACTTTGACCATCTGAACATGTCTCTCACATAGACTGACAAAGGGGTATACTTTAAAGACTTTCGCACTCAACTGTTTGTGAAACTGAGCTTTGCGCTTGTGTATCCTACCTCTCTCATTCGGCACAAATCCCAATATACATAATATTTCATATTTGCGATGTGAAGTATATGAATGCTAGACTATTATTTATTATGTACATCAAAAAGGCTTTGTACTTCAGTTGCGTTCCAATGGTGACACAGAGACGGTGCGCTGATGTTTGGTTGACTGGTTGACATTCAATGTGTTTTCATGACCATTTACATTGGTAAATTCTCACTGAAGGCATCAAAACTATGAATGAACACATGTTGAGTTATGTACATAACAAAAAAGGTGAAATAACTGAAAACATCTTTTTTATTGTAGTTTCATCAAAATAGCCACCCTTTGCTCTGATTACTGTTTTGCACACTCTTGGATTTCTCTCGATGAGCTTCAAGAGGAAGTCACCTGAAATGGTTTCCCAACAGTCTTGATGGAGTTCCCAGAGGTGTTTAGCACTTGTTGGCCCCTTTGCTTTCACTCTGCGGTCCAGCTCACCCCTAACCATCTCGATTGGGTTCAGGTCCGGTGACTGTGGAGGCCAGGTCATCTGCCGCAGCACTCCATCACTCTCCTTCTTGGTCAAATAGCTCTTACACAGCCTGGGGTGTGTTTGGGGTCATTGTCCTGTTGAAAAATAAATGATCATCCACCTAAATGCAAACCAGATGGGATGGCATGTCGCTGCAGGATGCTGTGGTAGCCATGCTTTTTCAGGGTGCCTTCAATTTTGAATAAATCCCCCAGAGTGTCACCAGCAAAACACCCCCACATCATCACAGCTCCTCCTCCATGCTTCACAGTGGGAACCAGGCATGTGGAATCCATCCGTTCACCTTTTCTGCATCTCACAAATACAGGTGACTACCTCTTGAAGCTCATTGAGAGAAAGCCAAGAGTGTGCAAAGCAGTAATCAGAGCAAAGGGTGGCTATTTTGAAGAAACGAGAATATAAAAGATGTTTTCACCGTTTTTTGTTAAGTACATAACTCCACATGTGTTCATTCATAGTTTTGATGCCTTCAGTGAGAATCTACCAATGTAAATATTCATGAAAATAAAGAAAACACATTAAATGAGAAGGTGTCTCTAAACTTTTGGCCTGTTCTATATGTGTGTGTGTGTGTGTGCGCGCTGACGCGATCACTTCAGCTGTATTCTTACCAGAATCAACTAAACACTTAGGGCCAGTTTTAGATTAATTAGATTAAGCCAGGACCTTTGCTAATTTAGGACATTTCAGAATTTTTAGAAACATGTCTTACAAAAATGCATTATCTGTGAGCGTTTTAAGACCAAACAATGGCAATGATGTATTTTAAGATATCTCAGTGCAAGCCTTTTCCAGTTTAGACAGCTCTTAACATTTATTTTAATCTAGGACTAGTAGACCCTGTTTGGGAAACTGCCCCTTATTGTCTTAATAATAATGCATCACTACATACATGCATGCATTACATGCAAAATGTAATTTGTACTACGGTCTGTTCAAAAAAAAAGAAAAGAAACTGAGCTTACTTGTTGTTTTTTCCCCTGTTGTACCGAAATCTTATCAAATTGTGCCACCCCTAATATCAAGACATGATTCTTTTAAGTAGGAGTGTGCTTTTTTATTTCAAATAATAACAGTATTTTCTTAACAAACAGTTACTGCACATTTAAAAACGGGTAATCGACATTTTACCAGGGCATAGGAAGTATGCAACTCCTCTTTGACATCTTTGCCGAGACTTATGCATCCAGGACATTTGCAGAGCTTGGAATCCATCTCTGACATTTGCAGTTAGATTGAACATAAAGTAATCAACTCGGTGACCGCATCACTCAGCCACTTGTGGCCCTCTGATGTTTACGTCAATATTGGTTTCATCCATCAGGATACCCCCATTGGACCCCCCGTGCCTCAAGTCATCTAATCTCACAGTCCACTTCAGCATAGCCTTTCCTCCTCAAGTTTCGGCCAGTCCCTCTGGAGTCTGGAGGACATGGAGTGCTTTTGGAGGACGCAAGCGTTCAGTATGAATCAGGGCATATACGCTGTATAAATACTTACAGAACGAACATGCATTCTACAAGCAGTAATGTGCCTGTCTCGTATCATCTGTTCACGTGGGCATGGTTTACTGAGCTCCTGTCTGCTGCACAGTTGCTCATACATAAACTAGAGCGGAATATTATGACAAGAGAGCCCATGTTTGGATGACGATGATACAAGGGAAAATGCCAAGAGCCAAATGGGGCTCTCTTGAGCACATAGTCTGCGCTTGGGTTGTCAGAGACCATTACCACTTCAGTTAGTGAGTCATCCTTGACAACCTGCTCTCTTCACCTTTAATTGCCGATACTTTGCAGGGCATGTGTTGGGTGCCAGATGAGTTTAGATTAAAATAATCAAATCATGCTAATTTGCATGTTTACAAATTAAGGGGCTCATTAATAGATTTCATGTCGAAACAATGACAGAGTTGGGCATCAGGGTCAATGCGTATGCAACGATGAAATGGTTCTTTGATGCTAATAATGCAATAACTTTTAAACAATTTGCTTGAGATGCTACAACTAAAAGTTTTTTTTTTTTATGAAGTCAAATTTACACAGTTGAAATTCAAAGAAAGTTGAATCTAGAAACTTAATCTAAAAGAGCAAAATGTGTGAGGACAAACTTTAATTTTTTGAATGGATGGATAGATATTTAATACATTTTTTGGAACAGATTGGAAGAAAACTTGATTTCCCATAATGCATTCTATTTCAATTCTAATGCAATCTATTTGACAGGTGGATTCACAGCTGTTTAATTTTAGGCTTGCATGCTCATTTGCACCATTTATTCAGGCATACTAGAAAAATCTTGTTTTTGTACAGAACAAAAATGTAGCCTTTATAAAAAATGTATTTGGTTTAGATGTAATCAGATATGGAGGGAATTTCATCCAAAGAAAGGAGTTTCTCAAGGTCTAAAAGTGGAAAACCGTTGACTTCTCATCTTGACCTGATCTGAATCTAAATGGGAAGTCTTTTCACGTGGGAAAAAAAAATTACATTTTATGGTAAGCATGCAGATTTCTGCCATTTATGATAATAAAGTGCTAAAAGCTTTCCAAAAATATATAATGAATATCATACAAAACCCACCCGTGTTTCAAGCTGACTGTACTTTAAGCCTAAAATTAGAGTAACATTTAAAATTTTATGGTTGAAGTGCAAAGAAAAGACAAAGGTCGACCACTTCAGATGCATTTAGCTTCAGAAACACAGTTTCATGAAAATGCTAAATTTGAATGTCCTGAATAATCTATTCTAGAATTAATGGTTTTTTTCTTTAATTTTCCCATTTCCACAAGATATTTTTACCCAACCTGGAATTTACAATAAATCCCATTAACCAAAGATGTGAAAATGGCGGAAGCATTTTCAGTGATAACTCTGATGACAAAACAGTTTGAAGCATTTTAAGCTGGTTTCCCAGTGTTCTGCTGGTTTATCTAGTCAGTCAGCTGTTTCGGTGCAGACCACCTTTAGGCTGGTATAAACTATTTTCTCAGCAGGACAATTTGAGAGATTTGCGTTGCTCATGCCGATGCTATCCCAATACTCTTTGAACTGAACCTATCACTCTAGCCCTGGTGCTCTTCTAGTTTCCATGACAGCAGATGCTAGCAGAAGCCTGCCTGTCTGTCTCCTCTAAGATTGAAAGAGGTAGATAAGCCAGCAAATGAATTCATTCCAATGGGGTCCTTTAAAGTGCACTTAAACGGCCAAAAAACATTAAGTATGGTTGTCGTTTTAGATTGCATCTTCTTTTAGATCTTTAATAATATGTTAAAAGCTTCTTGTAAGTTTTTCATAAAGCAAATAGAATTACAGAGGAAAAACAGACACGCAGAGGAGCCTGTGACTGTCAGGTAGAGGACTCTTCTGTGCGACCTTAACTCTCTTGTGGATTCAAGCTAAAAACAAACTGACTGCAGAGGTCAACAGTAGTGGTGCTCTAATTTAGTGTTTTACTTTACTCTTTTCGTTCTGTTAACATATTCAAAGATTTGCAATGCAAATTTAAGATGAGTCTGAAATCAAATGCTTTAAAGTATGAACGAAATTGAACAAACTTTCATCTCAGCCTTCGATGAAGTATGCTACATGGGAATACAGGTGTGAATAATAATATTCAATATATAATATAACAAATTATATTAAAATAATATTCCCAGATGTACTACATTCCCTAACTTTAAAGAATTGTACTTTGACCTTTTTGTAACAGATGTAACACCTGTGAAAATGAAATAATCTCAGATCTTTAATTTGAACACAACAACATCCCAGTTTTCTTTCTTTTAAGTCCTAAGATTGGAGTCAATCATTTTTTTTATTTATGCTTTTATTCAGCAATGATGTATTAAATTGATTTTAAAAAAGGTGATTGAATGATTCAAAAACTGTATATAACCGATTATCACCTACCATCACTTACCACTTACCATCTTATTCTGTATTTGAAGATAAATCTTAAACCTCTGAATGGTAGTCTGGCTCTTAGTTCAGTTCTCGGTCACCATGATACTGCATGTGGATATTTAACATATTGCTGTTTGCATGCATATAGTAGGGTAGTATGTGCATATTTGGACAGTGTTAGATTAGGACTAGACAGCAAGACTAAAAAAACTTCCCAGTTTTATGAAAGATATATGCATCAATATGCATGTGAATGGACTGTAGGTGGTGGACGTGTCTTATAAGGATGAGACCCAACATAAAAAAAAGAAAGGAAGAAAAACAAATAGGAAACTAATGTCTCTCAGAAGTGCAGTGAAACAACCACAGGACATCTGAGACTAAAATATGACATTTCTTTTATTAAATTGCAGCTGCTAGATACAGTTCAGTTACAATATAATGTGTGATTACCAGAATTAGGGCACAGTTGGTGTTTTTGTGACAATAGTTAGCTTAGAGAGCAGAAAATGGCTTTCAGCGCAACATTTTTGGCAGCAGATAGAAGACCAGCGAGCGCTGTAACTTCTAATTTTATACTGACGGTCTCTTCACTCACAAAATGAGATGAATGGGATAACATCATTCAGAGGCTGTTATTGGTCTCATTTCTAATACAGCTGCGCTCTGGCAATCAGCAGAGACACCCGATAACAAATTACACTGATGCTCTTGCTTCAGATTACATAAGATTTGCAGTGTGATTAATGACCGAGACTATATTAGCAATAAACAGCAAACCCAGTGAACAGAGAAATTTGATTGTAAGATTTGGCAATAAAGCACAAGTTCATCTGGAAGTTTAACTTTTGGGGTAATGAAAATGACTCAAGTTGTTCCCCTTATGGGGTTTTCATATCACAAATTGTTCTAGCTTGCTCAAGGCCCAGTCGCTCCAAGTGAAATTGTCCCTTAAAGTCGGTATTAAATGAGCAGTATTGACGCTGTGAGCCTCATAAAAGACAGTGTTGACCCTAATGACTATCTCTTCAGAAGGGATTGAACAGCCATTAAATGACTGATGAGTAATCAGCTTCTCACAGAATGGCTGAAAACTGCGATGGCTGCAGGCAGTCAGACTGACTTTGTCGCGTCTCCTCGCAAGCTGTCTTGGCTCTCATCCTTGAGCTGTTATAAATAGAGGCTGCAGAGCTGTTGTGGAATTTTCAATTTCCGGAATGGTCTCTGTGCATGTTTTCTAGGCCTACCTTGAGGTTAATTCTTCACCTAGCTTTCTAAATGACTCTGTTATACATCATGCTCTCGGGCCTAGTATACTCGCCACCTGTTGACCAAACACAGCATGCGTAATGTTTGAGAGGTGCTGTATGTACTCTTCTTAATTTTCTCTAAATGCATTTAAAAAATTCAGACTTAAAAAATGACTTTATCATATAGCTCCACTGGCTTACTAAAGTCAAAGTTCATACAACTTATTTAATCAAAATGCAGTAAAATAGTAATATTGTAAAATATTATTACAGTTTTAAAAAATGTATTTATTCCTGGGATGGCAAAGCTGAATTTTCAGCATCAGTGTCACATGATCCTACATAGATCCATACATAAAATCCTTCTAATATGCTGATTTGCTGCTTAAGAAACTTGTTTTTTTTTTAGCAATGTTAAAAACAGTTGTCCTGCATAATATTTTTGAGGAAAAGGTGATACATTTTTCAGGATTCTGATCAATATATGCTAATAAATTAATATTTAAGTTAATTGAAGAGAATTTGTTTGAAATAGAAATATTTTGCAACCTTAAAACCTTTACACTAACATTCATCAATTTAATGGGTCCTTGCTAAATATATGCTGTACCTCAAAGAAGAATTTTGTGAATTTTGTACTAAAGTAACTTTTTTTTACTCTAATCAAACTCTTTCAAACTGCAATTGCAAAATAGAAATTCATTTCCGCAGATTTTCTTTTTCAGGTTGGCTTGGGAAGTAATGTCAGCTGTATTCTGTAGTTAATTTGAAATAACCCAGCTTCAGCAAAAGCATATATTGTTCAACATGCTTGAAGCCCATAGCGTATGCCTTAAAAAATTGCATCAATGGTTCCATGAAGGAATTTTACCATCCATGGAAATTTTCTACTATTCTTTAAGTAATTAAAATGTTCTGGATAAAAGGTTCTTTGGAAAAAACAAAAATGGGTTTCGTGGCATTGCTGTGAATACCCCCTTTTTGGAACCTATATTAAAAAAAAAATGGGTCTTTCGTTTATTACTTATTGTTATAAAACAATGTTTATATGGAGTTTGAATAGCATTATAACCGCTATAACCCTACAATTGTGCTATATTTAAATCTGAAGCGAGAGAGAGAGAGAGTGTGTTAAAATCTCTCTTTTGTTAGACTTAAGGTCATTCTTTGTCTCTACTGCTGTCTGACTGGAAGAAACTCAATCAATGTGTGCAATAAACAAGTAAAAAGTCTGGTGAATGACTTCCTGAAACTGAATGGCTTCCAGTCTGAAGAGGGTGAACAAAGAGAGAGAAGATAACTGATTTTCATTCCTTGCAGGTCCAAGGGTCACCATGACCGTTTATACAAAATGTGCTTAGAGTATGTAGGTTTAAAACATCCTAGAGCTCAAAAAAATAACATTGGCACCTGAGAACCTCCACACATGCTCTCCTAGCAACATTTGTCTCTCTCAGAAGAAAAGGAACTCAACGGGATAATTAACCTCCCACACTGGCAACAGGGCATGTGTGAGGAAGGCTGAGGAAAATTATAGTGATTGTGAGTCTAATGTGCAGGGACTAGAACCCCTCACCACTCTTTTGTATCTCATCTTTAGGCATCTCTTCTTCACAAACAACACCAGTCTGAATGTGTGCATGTCTCTGTTGAATCGTTATGACGTGTAACGTGGCCTCTTAATTATATGTGGCATATTCAAGCAGACTTTGACTGGGTACCCCGTGCTTAATGCAGTTTGACAGGCAGAAGCGTTGTTGACAGCCTAATGTGAGATCACTCAGTTGATCTGTCCTGGTGTGAGAGTGTTTGATAATATAGTGAAATGGGGGTCCCCATGTCATTCAGTTTAATTAGGGTGCTACAAACACCCAAGGCATTGCTTGTCACTTAAACCTGAGCAGTGTTCACTTAGCCATGCAGACTGAGAGCATAGTGATGGAAGGGTGGCAGCGTTGAGCAAAATCAGCCTTTCTTTCAATTTATTGTGAATTTGTAAATCTGAATCGAATTGCAAAGCCTAGAATAAGCTGAATGAGAATTTGAATGACAGGAAACAGAATTTTAAAGAAAAATATTTAAAAGAATAATGAATAACACATGTACTCCGTTATGGTAATTTAAATCATGATTTTACAGTTGGTTTATTGAATATGATAAAATACGAACTAAATATAAATCTCTATCTATCTTGGTCTTAACTCCATTTGCCATGTTTGGAGGAAAAAGAATGATGAGTATCATCTCAATAATACAATACCTACAGTGAAGCATGTGGCTGGTAGCATCATTCATTGGGGTGTTTTTCTGCACAGGGGACCGGATGACTGCACTGTATTAAGGAGAGGATGAACGGGGCCTTGTATTGTGACATATTGGGCAAAAACCTCCTTACCTTAGTCAGAGCATTAAAGATGGGTCTTGGCTGGGTCTTCCAACATGACAATGACTCAAAGCACACAGCCAGGAAAACCAAGGAGTAGCTCTGTAAGAAGCATATCAAGGTTCTGGAGTGGCCTAGCCAGTCTCCAGACCTAAATTCAATTGAATTTCTTTGGAGGGAGCTGAAACTCTGTGTTCCTTAGCGGCAGCCCCGAAACCTGACAGATCTACAGAAGACCTGTATGGAGGAGTGGGCCAAAATCCCTCCTGAAGTTTGTGTAAACCTGGTGAGGAACTACAGGAACCGTTTTTTTAACCGTTGACCATCTTGTTTTTGTAGTAAATATGTCTCTTTTTAAAGATATTTGCTTATTTCTTCTGGAAACAAGTAAATAAAATGGTATGAATCATTTGAGGCATACTAAGGCCACTGTACTGCATGCATTTTTGATGTTAAGAGGCCAATGATGAGAACATTTACTGAGCATGATGGGTACAGTGTGAACAGATGTTTATTGATGCATCTCCACACTAATTACAGTTGCATCATCTGATTTTGGCTCACTGTAAGAAAGGTCTCAGTTGTCATTCTCCCTCTTTCTAGTCTTTTTCTGTTTCTCCAAACATGTCACTAAAGATCAGAAGTGATATCCCTGCTCCATTAGTTCCCCAGTCTGTGGCTACTCAAGACGTCTCGGTTTGCCCCTCCAGAGACATGAGCTGTAAACTCGAATATCTTCTGTCCTTCAGCAGGGTTATGCCAAACAATAGCCTGTTGTTTCCAGCATCCACAGCTGTCCTGTTCTCATTCACTCTGGCCTGGACTGCCACCCCTAGGCTATGAATCCAGTCGGGTCCAAGTTTTTCTAGCCATTTTATTTTCCATTATGTTCCATGGCTGGACTCGCAGTAAAATATCCAGTCCAGCATGACTGTTTTTGATTATCTGAGCAGAAGCTTCCTGATCTGTTACTGTTTGGCCCACCCAGCCAGACTGAATATGGCGTCAATGTTTATGGTAACATTTAACCACACAGAACACAAATTAATTTCTTTCTCTAATAAAGATCATCTGCCATTGACTTCTGCTTTAATCATAGGATGTAAAAATGCTGTTTAAAATGATTTAAAACAACTGTTTTGTATTTTAATTTAGTTTAAATGGTAATTTATTTTTCTAAAGCAAAACTGAAATTTCAGCATCCATTACTCAAGTCATTAGTGCCATCATCACCTAATGAATTTTGAATTGCTCTGTTCCCATTCCCAAACACTATACCCTGTATTATTCGTACTTCCTCTTCTTCTTCAGATTCAGTTTCTGGTTCTAATATATATAGCTAAAGTAATCCAATATTGGCGTTTGTCATGAAGTATTTCCTACTTCTGTTAAGCAGGTCCAAGGTGGTGTGATTGATGGGAGTTGGGACTAGCTTGCATATTTATGGTTCTGCATATAAAAATGAGATAAGAGAGAAGAGTTATATTTAAGCCATTATAAGGTAAGAAGAAATTTTCACAAGAAATAAACATTTAATACATCATTGTCACAAGCTGCCCCTCTGCGGCTCTCTCTGGACATCAGCACCCGGACACTGATTCGCTCCCAGGTGCAAACGATTATCTGCCCTATTTATACACGGACATTTCTAAGGACAGACGCAAAGTCTTGATTGCCAATGGTGTCATTACTGAGCGTTATTTCCTGGTTGATTCTCTGTGTTTGTTTGGACTGTTCATTCTCACTGCCTGCCCTGACCTGTTTTACCTGCCTCTCTGACCAGGATTCTGCCTCATCCTTGTTATAGCTATCTGCCTGTGATACTGACCTCTGCCTGTCTGACTCTGATTAATAAACTAGCTGCAAATGGATCCAAAAGCCTGAATCCTTACAATCGTTCTGATTATCCAGGGGTTCTGTAGGTCTTAAAATAGTTACTTGAGATCCAGACCGAACATACAAAATTGTGCAAAATTATGGTGATTATCGTGCAGCCCTAACAACATTGCCATAGCAAACTGTGAGATATGTAAACTTGGGATTGCAAAAGGTGGAAAACAAGCCTGAGAGTTTGAGGACGAGAGAAAAAATGCCCCGTGACAGCGCGAAGGTGCAAGACATTACAGCCAACATGGCACAAATTAAACTTTTTTTATATTTACTGTTGCACTGAAGTCCAAAAGTGAAGAAAAATAATAATTTATACTTGATAGTTCAAGCTGCCTCATAGAAGTGCTCTGTTTGTATCAGAGTTGTATGTTAAAATAAGTTGAATAAAAAAAAAAACATTATTATATATTTATGTATTATAGAAGTATCGCATCGGGACTCGGTATCGGCAGATACTCAAAATCAAATAACTCGGACTCGAGGGCAAAAAACCTGAGTGGGACATCCCTAATTAATGTACATTTAGAGAACATGCTGATGTATTGTTCCATAATTTTTTTTATTGATACAGTTAAACTATAAATAATGCTTTTCGTGTGAACTCTCTAATCATAAAAATATATACACATTTGTATATTGATATCACAGGAATAAATTACATGTTAAAATTGAAAATAGATTTAAAAATAGTGATAATTCAGATTGTTTTCTTTTTTCAATTTTTTTTATTTTTATTTATTCCTTACCTTTTTACTTACATTCTACTTGGTCTTAAGAAGTATTGGGGAGTGTATATATAATTTTTTTATTTAACTTCAAAAAACCTGGAGAAATCCTGCCAGAGATTAGTTTTAAGAGGCAAAATTAGTGGCTGCAGGGGGACTTGTTTAAAAAAAAATGCATTGAACTAGATTGTAGATCTGATGGATAGTAAACGGTCAATGCCTTTTAATGGTATATGGGCCATTGTTTGCGAACTGAGCAAATATTTCACTATGAATATTTATCAAATTTTGCCATTAAACTGTTCTTAGCATTATTTACTTTGAAAATTGTAATCACTATGGAATTTCTAAAGTAATATTGCTAAAGACGATTGGAAATCTACCTTTGGAAGAGTATCGTTACATAGGAGTAACAGTTTTGTACTGTTTCGTGGCACTAATTGTGTTGTGCAGAACTCTGGATGTTAATGCCCTGCGGGAGGAGGCGTGACTGCGGCGTGTTCATCGAAGACAAACGGCGTGTACCAGAGCCTGCTGTGATTTCCCAAGTGATCCAGACATTTGCTTTTTAATGGCTTGCGAAGACATGCGGAGCGGGCGAATAATATAGTAACGACAGTTTTTCTCTGAAAAGAGAGATGAGATTAAAACTGGCTTTTGAAACACGACTTCCTCCTGCCTCTAACGCTTCTGAAGCGGAGGCCTGGCTTCTGTCACCGGCCAGACAAATGGACTGTGCTTGTCCCGCTCGCTGCTTCACAGAGATGGGATTTACCTGTCAAGGCTGATATACAGTGTTTCCCCCTGATGTTAAAGGCTCACTGTAAATCAATTTAATCCTCACCTCCACAAACCAACCTCAGGTTTGTCACAATAAGAAATAATCCACCACTTTTGGGGCTGCTGCCAAAACATAGATTACTTTTGTCGTAAACAGTCCACATCTTTTTTTTCTCATTTTTCTCTCCTGCCTGGGTCACTTCTGGTCTACATTCAGATGCGTTTATTATGGCGGGAAATGCCTTGCTTTTGTGTGGCAGAATGAAATACTGTGTACTGATTGTAAATACAAACAATGTTGTTTTATTATTTATTATTATTCTGATTACATTATATGTTTATTTCAGCAAGTAATATCCAGTTTATCCAAATTATTTGTTTTGTTTTTGTTTTTTTCAAAACAAATTTATGTAATTAAGTGATGCCATCACATGAATAG
>JAUMHP010000076.1:15037211-15047296 GCA_032361065.1 Enteromius trimaculatus
CATGCGAGATCCCATATGTAACGTCTCCGTTCCCTCCTTCAGGGAACGTGGGTTACGTTAGTAACCTAGACGTTTTGTTTTATTATTTTTTATAAATTAATACTTATAAGATGCATTAAATTGACCATTAGAAATTGAAAACAGTTATTTGGAATTATTTTACAATTACTTTAGCCTTGGTGAGCATGAGAAACCTTCAAAAACATAAAAAGAAATCTTGCATACTTACAGTATAGCTGTCTTGTTAAATCTGATGCTCTTTTCCTGTAGGTTACAGGGAGCAGGCCACTCCTCAGCAGCTCTGATTTCTGTCCTCCAAACCTAATCTTGAATGTGCACCTTTTTCCTGTGCTGTCTGACCAACACGTACAGGAGCTTTGAGACGGACCCGACGTGGTTTGGGAGATCCAGAGGTTGATCACGTGCAGATTCTCAGCCCAACTCCTGCTACTTCCTGTCAGGTACTGCGTTAAGGGCACCTGACAGTTGAAGGACAGCAGAAGAGCATAAACATTCTGTGAATATCTCTAAAAATTTTGCAAATGTGCGAACCGTCTATGTGCCGAACAAATCCTATACCTGTCAGGGAAAACCGATCTTAATCGCACTCCGTAGTCTTAATGTATGTATTAAACTGACCAATATACACTATGGACATTTGCAGATTGTAAAATAAATATATTTGTTAAAAAGCTTTGAGGTATCTAATAAAGTAGCTAAAATAATCTTAAAGGAGCAGTTCACTCAAAAAATGAAAATCTCTTACTTACCTTCAAATCTGTTCATAGAAAAAAAAAAATGTTTTGGGTGAACTGTTCTTATTTTTGCCTCGCACAGAACACATATTACACTTAATATTTATGTCATGTGCATTACAGTGTCTCCAGTATTTCTTTATAGTGTGCTGTGTTTTATTACTCAGATTAAGCCTTATAAAGCAGAAAGTGTGTATTTATGTGGTTTTATAAAACATACACCGTATTCTGCACGAATACATCACCTGTTGTTGTTAATCCCTATTAGTCTTTAATACCCGGAGACCATCAGCCAAAAACATAACCTTTTTGCCCAGTAATTATCTGTTGTTGAGTAAAACAGCCAAGTATTGGTGAATCACGTTAGGCCAGTTGCCATAGTGATAGGCCACTTTAATCAACCCATGCATACGGTATGAAATAACGTAATTAAATGCAAGTTATTTTTATGCGGTCGACATAAGAGAAAGGCACGGGGCAAATTGAAACAGTCAAAACACTGATTTAAGACTGACATTGAAAAATTAACCACCAATTGCAAATGACTGCAGCAACTGAGCAAGCAGAATTCGTGCTCTTGCTGAGTGTGCGATATATTATAAAATTTAAGCCCCAGATATGAGGTGCTCTGAAATAATTTCTAATATTTTACTCACACTGAGGAGTCTCAAATTTGGTCGAGGCTCTTTTTTGGATGTTATTAATGGATATTAGCTGGTCTCTGGTGTGCTGTAAATGTGTTTGAGGATTTGTTGTAAATATGGACAGAAAGTGAATTAGTTGTGTAAATTTGTGTGATGTTGTGTTTATTGTTGCCTTTTAAATACAAACACCATAATCCAGTCCAAAGGCATACATATAGCACAGCCAATGTTACTACGCAGACTTACACAATGATGCTGTCGCATCTCCAGAAATGTCAGAGGTGCAATATCAAATAAATTATGCTTTTAAGAAGTCACATAGTGTCTTGTTTTCTTTTCTAATTACAAACTTGGAAATACACACATCCGAATGCCACTAGTCTGGTGATATGATCAAAACTCAAAGCAATGTGTTTATCTGCAATGTTACAATACTTATTTTGTTATTTTAGTGGTTTTTAGGGTACCACTTGTACCACATAATAAGGTGTCATTAGTTAATATTATCTAATGTATTAACTAACATGAATGAACAATTAATAAATTGATAAGTAAACAACATACATCAGCACTGTGTGAATTATTTTCTATGGTATCAGTTAAGAATCTAGCCTGGGTCCGCCCATACTTCCTTTGACGCTACATTTTTTTCGCGAGCAAAGTTAGTTTGGCCAAGCTGCCGTTTTAGAGCATTTCAGTCCCCAAAGAACCAATGAGAAACGAGCAACCCCCCCTGAGGCGGGTGTAAACGCGATGACGCAGCAGTTCTGCGTCTGAGAACCATTTCAAACATGGCGTGTACCTAGCAGCAACAATCGTTCGACTCTGCTGTTGAAGCTGTTTTGAGAAATTTTCATCACAGCTTTTCTTTGAAAACGGAGCAGAAGTAATTAAAGTAAGTAAAGCCATTTCCCTACTGCTTTAGTGAAGGTTACGGCGGCTTCAGGTTCCGCCTCTACGCATACGTCATCGGAATGAATTATCTGATTGGTTGTAGATTCGTCCAGTAGTATACAGAGGCATCTGATGGACGCAGGTTAAGCCCGCCTCCCAGAAGGCGGGTAGTAAACTAGCTTGGCCAGACTAAACTCCTATGAGTTTAATAGTCGCAAAAGCCAGTCTATTAAGAATCATGAAATTTTGGTACTGTCTAAAACTTGTGTTACTGTGTAAGGCATGGTAACATAATTGTTTTGCCTAGTATAATTCCTGCTTTGCATTGGGGTTCAAGTGCATGCGACTGAGGGCACAATTACTTCCTGGCTTGAGAGATAATAGCTTTGAAAAACTGTGGTTTAGTACTTTTGTCCAAAATACTTTAAAATAAAAAAAAATCTACCATCATCATTTTTTCTGCAGTTTTTCTCCCTCTTTTAGTGTATCTGGCTCTAGGGTTATGTCTGACTCTGTTTCCAAAGCATAATGGTTTGCCTCCAAATAAGGCTGTTCCACATGCAGTTGGGCATGTATTCTATCATCATAGGCTTTTTCCCTGCATTTCTCTAGTCTCACTGGTTTTTCTCGTCTCTCGTGATAAAACCAACCAAAGGCACAGCGAATAGTTTCAGTAAACAGTTTAATGTCATGTGTACAACTGTGCTTGTAAAACCAAACACTTTCATGATCTACATGCCAAACAAACTGTTCTGTACCATGAAGACTCTTGTGAACCATACTGAGTTTACAGCTGAGGGGAGATGGGTAAATAGAGAGATTCTGCGGTTTAAGCCAATGTACACCGAGAACATATGCTGCACGACTGGCCCCTATCTATATAGACATCTTTAATCACTCCCTGTCCACATCCACCTCTCCAAGAAAATCACTATGGTGCCACTGTGCCCCCTCCAAAAAAGGTGTCAAACCTGTAGGAGAAACCAGCTACACTAAGAAATGAAGACTAGGCCTCACGTAGTATGCAAGAGTGGGTGGTTGCAGATGGGGGAGGAATACTTCCTGCACCACCCAAACAAATGGGGCTGGATACGTCACTGCTCAATTACCCTTTCTCAACATTTTTTCATAGCTACACAAAAAAGGTTTGAACTGTTTAGCATTTCTTATTGCCCAACAGCATGACCCACTGTTGCCACTAGTCTGAATTTGCATTCATATGCACACGATCATAAACAATTTTGCACGTTTATTGAACTTGAACCTATTGTTCTATACGCTGTACATCTTCCTATTGTTAAAAAAAGGTGTTATTCCTTGAAGAGCCAGCAGATGGTGCACTTAGGTTAAGTCATTCTACAGTTGCTCACTAAATAGGAACAAAAATAAAAAGGAAAAACTCAAAACAGCCGTAATAATATTGTATGTATAATGATTCATATTACTTTATATAGCAAAAAATAATTTCTCACATGATGCACCCGCACATATGCTAATAATGCTTCTCTACTATACAAGTCAGCCAAGCAAATATTTGAATGCTAGCATTTAGAAATGGTTGTTTGTGTATTTCATATTTTCTCATCGAGTTCGATATTAGCTCAGGATGTTAGGCTTCTGAAATATAAGTAGATGACATCATGCGGGACGTGGGCTGGATGTATGTTTGCACGGAAATCTATCTTCCATTCCCAGACTGTCTTGGATGCAGAGGAATGCAGCAGATGCAGTTCCCACTGACGTAGACTGTTTATCTGTATGATGAGATCACAAATGTAAGCAAACATTCCACAGGTCCATACAAGGTCCAAGATGTAGAAATGCTAAAAGCTCTTTATTTTATTATATTATTCATGATTAGATGCAAGATGAATGCAAATTTGATCTATAGATTAAAGCAAGTTAAATCTTATCAGTATTCACTTCTTCCATGCAGAGAGTCACGTAGTCGATACTCTGAATTATGATTTAAGATTTGCCAAAATTCGGCTGTCTTATAATCTTTGTATCATGAGCTCTGCATGTTCCTCTGAGCTGCTGCTCTGAAGTTTGACTCGTATGACTGAATATATTTTTTAGCACTGTGCTTTCTGATGCCAGTGCTTTGTGGGTAGAGTATCGCTCTGGGTCAAGGACTTCATACATTTTTTGTATGTTTTTACCTTATGGTCCTTTTTATTAGTATAGTTGTGTGTGTGAGGCTGGTGGGCGGTTGACTCTTGAATATGGCCTCACTCCAAGCTCCCTGCTCCCCAGGATAATATTTCTGAGGCTCACTGCCAGTGGTGTGACTCAGTCCAAGTATGACTAAATAAGGAAGTCCAGTTTATTCGAGGCCAGAAAATCAAAAATAAGCTGATTAACCTCCACTATTTATGCCGGCTGATAAAAATAGTTTTATTTGTTCACCCTCTGCTGCACCTTAGACTAATAGCCTATAAGGTCAGGATAGATGCATGCCAAAAATGAGTAACCGCTGCACAGACTGCTGGTGGTGTGTATTACTTACTGAACCTTCATCCGTTTTAATTGTCTCAATGTCAAGAGGAAATATTTTGTAAAAAAAAAAAAAAAAAAGGAAAAGAAAAATGGAAATGACTACGTCAGTGCAGTAAACAAGAGAGACACTAGGTGGCAACTATTCACTTTGATAGAATAGATCTTGCATTAATCATAGGGTGTTATTTACAGCAGTTTGAAGACTTTTAAGGTATATCATGTAACTTACTTTTTGGTATTTACGTCAGTGCTGGTGTTCACGCGTCTGTATGATCTTCCATTAGTTACCATTATCTCCTGCTAGGAGATTTCCTAAAATATATATTTTGATGGCAGTTTGTACTTGTAAAATACAAATACACTATAGCCAAAAGTACATCCTTCCTAGAGAAATTCAGCATCTGTGAATGGGTCCAAACTGGTAAAAACATCACAATAATCCACAAGTCATTTCCATGACGCCAATCCATTAGTTAACATCTTGGGAATTGAACAACTTAGTCATCAAGATATTGCCTAATATACAAGTCCTCTATCCATCATATTGTTTTCATAAGTTAAAAAAAGCCCAGTCCCTTGTTGGTTGAACTATTCCTTTAAATCTTCTGAATTTCAAATAAAATTTTCATATAGCACAAATTGGGTATTGTTCAGGTCTCCAGAAACTTTTGGCTGTGTAGTGTTAAGTAAAATAAAGGAGAAGGTATAAATTATATAGCTTCATATAACTACTTTTATTACAAAATAGAAGCGCTGACATGTATGTCCCAATGGCATCCTGTTCAACCTAAAAAAGTTATATTAAAATCCCGAAAATAAGTCAGTGATTCCTTTTTATGTTATGGCTGGCAACCAATAAATAGTCATTATTATAGTTCCATACTAAAAATAAAAGATGATTAATTTAAAATGAACATTTTGGAAACAATGTCATAATGTACAATATGAAAAATCAGTATTTTTACATTTGTGAAAGGCTATGTCTATAAATTATTCTCTTCATTTGTAATGAATAAATCTGTAAAATCACAAGTGTCAAACCATGTGTATTTTTGAAAAATTGATGTGGTAAAATTGTACAAGCAAGCATAATAATTCGTTGCTGCAGTAAGATGGTAAACATACAGCAGGGGCGAGCTGTATTAATACTGTTCCTTGTGCAGCAAGGCCTTGACATGAAATAATGCAACAGGGTCAAATGTCACTGGTTTCAGAGATTTATTTTCTTAAAGAGACAGAGCACACTCTGAAGACATTTTTTACACAGCAATGAGCTTAGCTTACATTACAGGGAACCGCTATATCACCAAGATATGGGAGGTAAAGCCAAACAAACCACAGAAGAAAAACAATGCGGCTACATTTAGTGTTCTTGTGCAAAATGTAACAAAATATAAATATAAGTATGCGTATGACACCACTAGAAATTCCCACCGTTTTTTTAACCTCGCACAAATATGGTATGAAATGCTGAACATCCAGGGCAAGAAGGAGGACTTGGTCAGTTTTGTTTGTTCTCTGTAATACAGCACCATAAACAGCAGGGGAAGCCCTACTTCAATTTAAGCTTCTGTAGGGGAAAAGTACATCTGGCCTTTAAGATTTACTTTGGAAAAATGTAATTTCAGGAGAATAAATGAACCAGAAACCTATTAGACCCAATTAAAGCTGCTGTAAGCAATTGTATTTAAAAGTATTTTTGGTTTCCAAGTAAGTCTCCCTTTTTCTTTCATGATCAGGTTAGTTTCATGAAAACAAATATTAGATCGATTTTTCTCTCTCTTGGCTAACAAACAGCATTTTTGTGGCTGTTTACACTGCCAGAAGAGAGAAGTGTTATTTTTTCCTAACAAGTGTTTCATTGTATTATGTATGTTTTTTATGTGTCACATTTTTAGGGCTGTATTTCTTTTTCATATACTTAGATATTTTCTCTCTCTTGGCTAACTAGCAGCAAATATATGGCTGATTACAGAACCAGAAGAGAAGTATTATTTCTCCCGTAGTCAGGTAGCAATAGGGCCTATTAAAAATCACTTACAGCAGCTATGATTTGAACCATTTCATTTTTCCTATCCATTTTAAGCATGTTTAGGGAACTGTGGCTGTGGAACAGGGATTTGAGAAATGTATCCACGCCACCTGCTAACCTTTTGTCCTCTCTGTTCCTTTTGCCTTCATAAAAGGTCATTTAACGACAGCGAAATCTCATCATAAATAAATAACGGGTAAAAACACGTGGTGACATTTAGTTGGAGGCCTCTCGATAACCCCTCTGCCTTTACTGTGTGACTGGAGTGCGTCGCGTTGACGTCCCGACATGTAGGTCTGCCCTAGGTGTTCCTCGCTCCGGGCTAAATCAACAACCACTAATCACTGATTGCGTTTATGCTGGTGTCAGCACATGGTTTCCATACTGACCAACAAATTAGTTTTTATCTCCAGCGATATTTTGTTTGGAGCATTATCTCATTGTTTGGGGGTATGCAGGGATGGTTCATTTGCATGGCAAATAGTCATGCAAACAACAATCACCTCTCTCAAACATGATGCACTCTGAAGAGTGGCGAGTCAGCATTCGAGCAGCACCTCCAGGCACTTCTCAAAGGAAAAAACAACATTACTTATGGCTCTCGTGACCGTTCACATTGTTTGAACTTGCGTGGAATGGTTGAAATTTTTGGTCAACAGATGTGCAAAGGCGGCAGTCTGCATTTAAAACAATGTTATTTTACCTTGAGCAAAAGTTCTTATTTTAACCGAATAGACAAGGGCACTCACAGCGATACTAAGGCCGGTGTTTGCAGCTTTTACTTTTTTTTTTCAAAGACAAAAATAAGTTGAGACCGTGTGTTCACAAAACATTTAAAGAGTTGCAGCCACTTCCTGAGAAAAACCTTAGTACTTGATTTTTATTTTAGGCTGGTTGGGCATAGGGCTGAGTAAAAATAAAGATTTTCCTATTAATTAATAATGATATTCATTTGAATGATTGTGATTCTATTCGTAATATTGCATCACACTTCCTGTCCTACAGATGGCGCTGTGTTCTGCTGACAATAAACAGAATGATAAACTGAATTATAGTTGTGATTCTTGGCATAAACGGGTCTTTACTTCAACTTTATACTCTGCTGCTAAATTTTTAGTGACACAGAAAAAGTAATTGTATTTTTAATATCATAGCTGTCAATGTGTCACGAATTGAATTGGAAATCTGTTTTTAATATGATGCAATAGGAATGGCCATGTCCTATAAAATAATGACAATAAACATCTTTCTAATTTATGAATCTTAATCTTATTGGTGACTTGGCAAAATCATATAGCGTGACTGCTAGGCCATATTTTTAGCAGGAGCATGACAGAATCACTCAATAGTCAATCGCAGACTTCTAGCTTGATTTCCAAAATGAGTTGTTTCTATCTTTGTAAATCATAAACATGGGGCACGCCTAGTGAAGAAGAGCTCAAAAGATAAACTACTAGTTTAAACTAGTTAAGAACACTCCTCTGAATATTTTATATGGCATTATCAGAGAAAGAATAGACTGTATACTTATATGAATCGGAATTGTATTAAATTTAAGTTATAATTAAGTTATAATTGAATTATAATCAGTTGGAGAATCTGTGTTGATACCCAGCCCTACTTAGGCACAAAAATGGTGATAGAATTTAAGGAACGTCAATATAAAGAATTTCAATATAAAGCACAACATAAGACCATCCACCAAATGGGAGAATTTCCTCTACAAAAGGCACTCTGTATAAATGATGTTTTTTAACACTACTTACATTGTTAACAGGGTAAAAAAAAAAATATAAAACAACAAATGTTGCTAAAATCCTGCAAATATAAATATTTCAAACATCTAGTGGTCAGACTGATTGTTATAGGTTTTAAAATTTCGATTTTTCACATTAAAAATGGTGTCTAGG
This sequence comes from Enteromius trimaculatus, assembly GCA_032361065.1. Classification (NCBI taxonomy): domain Eukaryota; kingdom Metazoa; phylum Chordata; class Actinopteri; order Cypriniformes; family Cyprinidae; genus Enteromius; species Enteromius trimaculatus. The sequence continues at coordinate 15,045,946 of JAUMHP010000076.1, forward strand.
TTTAAAAAAAAAAAAAAATTATATTTGTCTGCAGCATCTTAAAACTAAATATTAAAACAGTCACAGAGTAAAACGTAGCTGTAAGTGCTTTACACTTTTTCCATAACACTAGCATGTTGAAAAGAACGCACATTAAGGGAGTCATCTGCCTGTTAAAGCGCTAGCTGCAAAAAATCCTATTCACACATGCTCCGAACTAAAACACTGGCATTTACACTATATGTACAGCATCTACAAGTTTACAAACATACACACTCTTTTTCTAGTTTTCTGTTTTGGAGAGACGGGCGATCGGTTAGGGTAGCTTTAGGGGAACCCAGCGAGGACTTGAACTGTAGTGCAGGAGGGAGAGAAGATGGAGTCCTCTTATTCTAGTGGAGGTCTAGGAGTTAGCATATTGGAAATAATGTCTATGAGGTGGTCTAAACCGTAGAGGTAGCCGTCTTCTCTGTTCCCCTCCACCCAAGTGGCCCTGTGGCTCAGCTCCTGCCCCTCCGGCAGTGGAGTAGTCTTCCCAAAGTCTATCATCCACACTTTTGCCTGATCCCTTTTGTCATGGACGAAGAGTAAAGAACTGCCAATCACCTGAAGAGTTGGGACACACGCACAAAAAGGAAATGCCTGAAATGTCAGAGTCGGTTCCTTGCGTGTCGCATCTTTGTGAGACTTTAAATGGTTCATCACGAATACCAGCGTAAACATGACACAAAAGACACAAAGATCCTGTTTCCATTATGTTTGTGCAGCAAACATACGCTCACTTATTAAACAGATATAACTGTGCCCTGTTTTTCCACCATACAGTTTGTTTTCGCTATCTATTAATGTGAATAAATGTGTTTGCATAGCCTGGTCTACCTCCTTGTATTAAAACAAAGTTCTGACACCGCCGACGCATTAAGTGTGTGTCTAGAACATTTGTCTTTAAAAGCCATCAAAAGAGGTTGTGTAACTCTTTGCATACAACTAAAGTTGCTATTCAGGCTTTGAGCATCCAGTGCGATCAGATAATTGCTTCAGAGCCGGTCTTTGCATAGATGCTATTGTGTATTACTTTTCAACGTTTAAACATGCTGTTGTCACATGGGTGGGTAAAAGTTTGCATTGGCCTATTCCTCCACGCTCTTAAGTGTTGCTAATGTGTCTTAGGATGATAAATAAAAGTGTGAGTGTTTACCTCGTGCGTTTTGAAAAACGGCGACATTTCCAAAGTGTCCTTGATCTCTCTTAGTCGGTTCAGATAGGAATGCTGAGGGAAAAGAGACAAAGTGTGAGAAACGTTTAGTATTTATTTCGAATAATATTGCCTACATGTAATAGAAAGATATAACGTACTGACAAAATTAAAAAC
>JAUMHP010000076.1:15047436-15060670 GCA_032361065.1 Enteromius trimaculatus
TATATATTACAGTAAATATAAATGTATATGTCCTATTTTGGTGTAATATTATAACAAATAATATTAATATTATTAGTATTATATTAAATGTCTAATTTAAGGTCAAATATATTTATGTAAAAAATGAAACAACATACTTATTTTGTTTTATTTATTTAAATATATAAAGAAAATGTTATGATACTAAGCTTTGCTTTATATATGTGTTTGTATATATGTGTTTGCTGTGTATATTTATATAAATACACACACATACAGTATAGATTTAGAAAATATTTACATGTATATATTTATATTCATAGAATGTATAATAATAAACATAAAATGTATTTTTAAATATATTCATGCATGTGTGTCTATTTATTTACTATATAGAGAGTAAATATACTAAACCATATATTATGTGAGCAAAACATTACATTTTTGGATGCAATTAATCACAATTTATCTTTTGACAGCACTCAATTTAAATGATTAAAACTACTGCTACAATGAATGACGTTTTAGTGAGTGTCTTTTGTAAGTTATGATAAAAACATAAGACATGTTTTTAAAATTCTCGAAAATAATGTTTTATCTTACTTTTTTGAAGAGTTTGATAATTGAAAGTTAATTGCAAAAATGTAATACTTTTCCTGCATTTATTAATCTCGATGTTAATTTCTATATGATGTGATGCATTTTTATTATTCATATTTTTTTAATTAATTATTTAAAAGTACTATTTATTAATATATATATATATATATATATATACTGTATATATACTTCCAATATGCGCACATTTGTCAAACTAATCACAGAGGATCAGGATGCACAAGTTCCAGGACACACTGTGGACAAACATGGGGTTAAATAAATGCTCCACGAGAAGCCAAGGACAGGTTCTTCAGAACTGTTTGTCTATAAGGCTGAACTTTAAAGGAAACACCCCTATTACAACATGGGAATCCTGCCATGAATATCATTCCTTTGTGCAAACATCTGCACACATCTTATTAATATTTAAACCTGCAAGATTACATTTACTGTACTTAAATGTCACAAGAATACACATGACAGTCATGTGCGAACCAGAGCATTATGCAAAGCGCTTTGTATTTGCATGTGTGTATTTCTCTGTAATATAATCAAGTTTGAGTGCAACTGGAAGAGTGGTTTTCCCTGCTAGCAGATGAGCTTTTGCTGGTTTCAAACGATATACTGTAAGGGGCTGCACCACACAAAGGAAACCCTTAGTTTCACAAACCGCCCTGGGGGGTTAATGAGAGAGTAGCTCCACCTGTTACTCGCTTCCCCTTCGTGTGCCACAGGAGTCTTTATAATCCACAGAAGGCCTGAAAGCACATAAACACGAGCACAAGCTTACCAGGATGTTTTTGTTTCCTTTGACAAAGTCTTGGAAGGCCTCGGTCACTTGTTCTCGGGTCTTAGTCTTTTTAAAGTCCCTGTTTACAGTTCCGTCCTCTTTCTGTAAAAAGAAAAGCAAGAAGAATTGACTGTGCTGGTCAAAAAAAAGATCAGAAACACCAGGGCACATGTTCGATACATTTGTGCCAAAAAATCAGAGCCTCGTGAGGTCACGTTTTCATATACAGGTCTGCACATAAAAATAAGAAACTATGGAAGCCCACTGAATAAAAATGAAAAGGTAATTGCAACTTTTTATCTCACAATATTGCCTTTTTTTGAGAAAAGTTTAGTATTATTAGTTTATAACTGGGTAGTACTTAGATTAATTTACATTTTATAATACCCGTGATCAGACTACTTTTTTGGATTACATAATTACATATTCACACAATCTCAATAATCTATGTTTTGAGTCACACTAATTCCTCTTTTTCATTTTCCTTTCTAAAATAGCTTATCACTTATATGCACACGGAAAGTCTTCCTGTTTTGTAAACATTCAGACAAAGATTGGTCACTAGACAGGTATCTACACAGCATACGATGACATGGCAAAATGATTTAGTGTTTCTACTGATGAACACACTGTCACTGGATATTTTACCATGTCTCATAAGGTGTTTGTCATTCAAATTCACACAGTGTGTTCCAGGTGGTTAGTATGGTGTTTTTGGTGGTTGTTTTCTATGGGGTTTGTGTGGTTTCAAAGCCTTGTTTACTTCTTTTATATTAGTATAATAATACGATGTAAGTATTTGTTGAAATAAGCCCTGAGTATGAGCAATAGTAACAGTAATGTGTGCTTTAGTAAACATCTCCGAGGTAACGAGATATCGATGGACTGTGGGCGAATTAATGCGCTTCTAAGTTAAGACAATAGTCACAACAGGCATAGACGTAATAAAACAAACAACAGGCAGCTCAGCCACAGATATAACAGAAGTCTGCCTATTATTCAGAAAAGACTTTATTTAGAGCAGCCCAGGGCATTCCCTATCTGCAAAGTAAAAAAAGAGTAAGATGGGGGAACCTGGCCTTTGTACTAATGGAAAGTGCAAAAGAAGAAGCAGTCTTTCCCTATTCATGCAGGACATCTGCAGAGCTCTTGTCAACAAAGATCTATTTTGGTAAATCATGACAGAGACCAAACATTTGCTTTCTAATCTCCTCTTCCGTGTGTTAATGGAATCGCGGCTGCCTGGTTTGGCTTAATTAGCTGAAGGTTTTCAAGTCTTTTTGACATTTTCCATGAGGGTGTATTTAGTGCTGCGCGGTAGGCCAGAATTACAGAACTGAAATCATGTTGTGAGAGCCATGGCCTGTCACTGACTGATGTTGAGCTCAAAGGACGTGCCACAAACAGGCTGTGTGTATGACAGGAACATTCAGACGCCATCGACCTCTTGAAAAAGGCCCAATCCTGCCCCTTCACCTCAGTCTGAATTCCGGGATCTAATTAAAAGACATGTAGGTTGAAGGCTGTCGTGATTCCCCAGATCAAAACAGCGCTGTGCTTTCAAGATCCCTTTCATTTACTCATGGTTCAAGTTGAGCTCAATCAACAGCATTTGTGGTAATGTTCCCTCTCCCAAAAACTACAATACAAAATTTCAGCTAACCTTTCAGGCAAAAACGGAGGTAAAGTGAGGCATTTATAATGCAGATGACTAGGGACAATTTTTCAGAAATGTGAAGCTTGCAATTTTAATAAAAGTTCTTTCTTATAATGTATATTTATTGTTATATTAATTGCAGTGTAAAAACTTGTCGGTTATTTGGCGTATTTGTAACCCTGCACCACAAATCATCATAAGGTCACTATATGTATATATGCACACGGTCATAAGGGTAATTTTTTTTTTTTAATTGAGATCTATACATCATCTGAAAGCTAATTAAGTTTTATTGATGTATGGTTTGATAGAATAGAATATTTGGTCAACATACAACTATTTGAAAAAAAAAATCTAAATAAAAAAAAAATGCCTTTAAAGTTAAATATCTTAAAAATTAACAATACTAATCATAAATTTAGTTATAATATATTTACGGTAGGAAATGTACAAAATATCTTTATGGAACACGATGCATCACCAAAGTCATATTAAAATTCATATTTTTATGTCCTGTGGTTATAAATAAAACAGGGGTATTTTAACATTTAAAATTTCCATCGCAGTTTCCTCACTATAACCTAGATTTTTTATTTTTTTTTTTAAGAAATTGAGGTCAAAGTAATGTTATGGTAATCAATATAATTGTTTTAAATCCGAAAATTGCTTCTGAATATTCTTTAAAAACCAAAAACATAAAATGAATAAGGGAATACGTAAAATTTCAAGCATGATTAATTTAAAATAATCTCCACAGGTTTCAAGATAAATTGTGAAAAGTTCCCTAAAGGTTTCATGAAGGAGTGTCTCACCTTGATTCCCTCGATCCGGAAGCCTAGCGTGGCGGTGGAGCTGATGGTTTCCCTCCACTGCATGTAGCGGGGCTTAGTGACTGCTTTCTGCTCGTTCTCCTGTGCTGTGGGTGCATCGGGGTCCACCTCGATCATCTTTTGGTACATATCTGCTCTCAAGCTAGGTTTCTTCCTGGCTTTCGTCAGCTCCTCTTCCAGATACGTCCTGCATCAGAAAAATGACCCAATGGCTCAGTTTCTCTTACTAAACTTGTTGTAGCATCAATCATATTCTGTTGAAATTTGTATTGCACAATAACAAAAAATACAATTATTAGCTAAAGGCATGAAAGCTAAATATTTATTCTCCCTCTTGTTCTACTGCTTCATTTGTCTTGTCACAGCGCCTTGACTTTGCGTGAATCTGAAAGTACAGCATTGTTTTGTTTGGACAGGCCAGCAGAGGTTCTGTTAATATCCTGACCATCTGGTTATCACTATATTTGTCCATGTCTGCAACTGTGATTCGGTCAGGCTTGCAACAGCAAACAGAGATGAGAAAGTCGGGCTGTGAGAGTCGGGGGGGGGAAGTGATGAGCGATGTGTATCAAGGTCTCTCTGCACCAGTTACAAACAAGAACAGCTATCTTTCAGCCGATTAGAGGACACAGAGCTGCTCATCTGCAGAGTCTCTGGGGAGGGAGGTCCTGCTTTATGTTCTGTGGTGCTTGGAATGTATAACATCTGTACAAATATCGGGTGAATGGAACTATTAATTTTAAAGTAACATACTAGAGCAGTGGACATGCTGTTGCAGTGTAAGATAAGAAAAGATGAAGATTCTAGTGTACTTTTGTCTTTCATCTTCTATTTCTTTATTAGTGATTTAAAATGTGTACATAGTATGTAACTACAGTGTAATTACACATTTGTGTGTATATAAAGTATCTACAGCTCTAATATTTATAACTACACATATATAACCCACTGAAAGGTATGTGTAATATGTGTAACAGGACACTGGTAAAAACACTTTTTGGTAATGAAAGTACAAATGTTTAACAGGACTAACGGCACTTTTTTAGACCACATTATACTTTATATTAAGTAGACAATTCCTATTGATTGCCCATGTAATTATGATGTTGCACAGCTTTACATATAAACTGTGGTTGCTGTCCAGAATATTAGACTTTATATTAAATGCACAATTCATGAGGTGTTACCATGTAAGCACACTGGTATTACACTGCTGCACCAACACAACTTCCACCTCCTCCCACTTTACATATCCCTAAATCTACCCATCTCCACCCCCTGAGTCTCCCTCTGTTTCAGTAACTCTTATACATACCGTCATTACAAAATGTAGTTATATAATTCCTGTAACAATTTTGTACTTACATAAACCATTCTGAGGGTTGTTATACTGTATGTGCGTAGTTACAGAAATATTACAGCTGTAGATACTATGTACCAATGTGTGATAACACTGTGGTTACATATTACGTACACATCTAGTTGCTATGCAAGTACACAGGTATTAGGGACCCTTAATATAAAGCGGGACCAGGATAGAAAGCATTAATAAGTGATTACTAATATGTTGCATGACAGTTGCTAAAGTTGCTTACTAGGCGTTTGCAGAGGTATTATGATTGGTTTTTAGGGTCTTACCAGTGGTTGTCTTAGCAAAATATTACTATATGGTTTTTAGGCTGTTGTGTGCCATTTCTAGGGTGTTTTAGGTGGGTCGTATAACTAGTTAGGCTAGTTTTGTAAGGTGAAACGAGACATTGTAGCAACTGACCTGATGCCCATCTTGCAGTCCATTACACAAGGTAGGTCAAAGTCTGCCAGCAAGTCCTCCATCTGATTGTACCTCTCTCCATCCTTCTCTACATCTCCATGGTAAGCAGGAACGTAGGGCTTTAGCACGTCTCTCATGAGCCTATCGAGACATTGCTGTTCACACTCACAGTGTTTCTTTAGGATGCGACCATTGGCCCCTGCTTTGAAATTACCTGCAGAGAAAGACAAACAGCATAGCGCTGCTTTCTTAGCATTACCACAAGGGGTGTATAAATGTAGGCATTAGCATAAATTAACTTTCTACTATCGTTTTTTTAAGCAATTTACACGATATGTTTTTAGTCTTTAATTCATGAAAATGTATATAACGTACACCTCCTTTTTGAGGCCTACCTGCATGGCCAGCCAACTGGATCCAAGGGTACTTTTTCTTGAAGGACATAACAAATGGTGACCAATGCACCATGTTCTTGATCTTCTTCCATGATTTATGCTGTTTAATGACAAAAAGTAAGCAAGATGAATCCCCAATTAAATAAAATGATATGCAAGTGATATAAAACTACAATAGTGACAGCAGTATAGTTTAAAACAGCATTTCAGATTTTATGACCTTGTAATATAGATTGTAGATGTAATATTTGTCATATTACAAGACAAACTATATGTATATATGCACACGGCTTCATTAAATTATCATTTAAAATATTACAACAGATTTCAAACTTGCATCGTAGACATAAATTAAATTTTTAAGAACATTTAAAAAAAAAAATCATTTCTTGTCTATGCTATTTTGGAAGAAAAAAGACATGCCTGAAGGGAGATGAGCAATTACTTATATAATGAGATTTAACAGGTGGGGTTCATTTTCCTAGAACACAACCCAGACCAGCACACAATGTGCGGGAGAATAAACAAACAGGTCTTTTGCATATATTTACATACGTTTGCTGGCGCTCCTACAAGCAGTCATTGCTGATATCATCGTTTACACAGCACAGTAAAGCACTTTATGTGAAGGATTTATGTACAAACATACATTCAGATTCACTACGGCACATAAAAACGGCAAATGAATAGGAAATCTGGGCAGTGTTTAAGCTTGTTTTCCTGCCAAGGTGAACCATTTCACCTGGAACCATCTCAAAATGTTCCTGCTCTATTTGGACATCCTGACAGCCTGCAGAAAACAGGCTGTTTTCCAGTTCGAGAGGAGCTGCTCTGTTGAAACATTACTCTGTTATTCCACTTCACTAAATGTCCTTGAGCGAGATCTCTTTAGCTCTCCATGTTGGCATGGTAAACACATTCTTTACAGTGCTCTCAGTGATTGATGGGGGGTTTCCTCGGGTGACCAGGGAAGCCTCTCTCCCCCCAACCCGAGTACATTTGGAGCCAGCTCTCCCAGGAAGAGCGGTTCATCCCCGGGCACACTATGACCACAAATCAGCCCCCTTCCCAACCTAGAGAACCCGTCCAGCCAAAGAACACCAGCCACAAAGCGAGAGACCTGGTAAAAGACCCTTTGTCATGTATAAATTGTCAACAGATTCAGCCATAAAAGTGCTGAAAGTTTAATTTAGAATTAAATGTCAGCTACCTAACAGGATACAGTGCTGTTTTTATTCCCCCTGAGCTGCTACAACATCATTAAAAGAATAATTTACGCAAAATATCAATTGCTTTCTAACCTATGCAACTTTTTTTTTTGCAGAACACAGAATACAAACTTTTGAATAATATCACAGCATTTTTTTTTTCATATAAAAGTGACTTAAAACTGCACTTTAAAGTTATAAAGAAGTAGTCAATGACTTGTGCATTATATTTAAAGTCTTCTGAAGCCATGTGATCTCTTCATGTCTAACATAAGTCATCATTCACCGAAACTCATTCTCTCTAGTGAACCGATAACTGCTGTGAAGTTTTGTGAAGTGGATCAAACGATTCATTGAAAAGATTTGACTAAATGATTATTGAATGATTTGTTCAGAGACTGGATGTCACTTCTTTTCTCATGCAAAGAAGAACTAGAGTGGGTAGAAGATTTTCAATGCATGCATTTTGGTCTGTTCCACATGCAAAGCTACCTGGCTTCCGGAGCCAGTGTTTGCTACATGGATCGCTTTTATAGTCTTTTTTTTTTTTTTTTTGTCACACTGACACCCCAGTCCACATTTACTTACACATTAACAAAAAGGAACTTCAAAAAATGCACTTTTTGGGTTTGACAGAAAAAAGTAATACTTGTTTGGAACGACATGAGGGTAAATAAATGATGGAAGGATTTTCATCTTTGTATGAACTATGGACATAACTCCCTGCAGCTCTCTGCCGAAAGGGTCTGATTTAATTTAGTCTAGAAAGAGGCCCATAAAAGGTATGAACCATCATCTGAGAGCAGCATGAGTTTTATCTGTCACATGAAGGTTGTCCTGTTCTGCTCCAGTGGAGGAAAACAATTCCTCTCAACCCTAGGATGCAGTTGAAAAGTGTCTGGGATCAGTGGCGTGTCTGTCAGGGCTGCTCGGTTTCCTGTGTCCCCTCCATGTCCCCCGTCCTCCCTTGGCTTGGGTCACCCTTAGAGGCCCATTATGGAAACTTGGTGATCCAAAGGTCACCACCATCACTTGAGAAAGTAAAAGGCCGATGTTAAGATTGTAGCAATGAGACTGTGAAGGTTGCCTATGAGCTATTTAAGATTTAAGTCCTTTGACTAAGAAAAAAAGAAAGAAAAAAAAATTCTATAATAATAATTATTCTTACTATTATTAATTATTATTTAACATTTGTTAGTAAATGTTTAAAAATATAAATAAAGAGAAATATTTTATTTGTTTATGACACATTTTTTAGCTGTTCAGTTTTTTAAATTGTAATTACTATTTTAAGTAAACCATTTAAGCACAAATATTCAAATATTATAAGTAAAAATTTTAAACAACGGGGCAATTTTCTGTTCTTCCTTTCTTGCTTTTTTATTTTATTTAATTTTATATTCTGACATTTCATACCTAAATAATAATATTATTATTATTTATTATTGTATTTTTCAAAATTAGTTTTTTGTCCATTGAATAATTAGTAGTATTAGTAACAGTAATAATAATATAACAATAATAAAAAACTGTTGCAAAACTGTTTAAAATTATAATAATAATATAGATAACACAAGTGATACATTTATAAAACATGCACACTTATTTTAGCAGGTTATGTAAGATTACTTAATGTGATGGAGAGGTCTTATCGTTTGAATTAAACCAATACCTACAGCATGCAGAGGATCTGGTTAATATTCGAGTATTTGATGTGAAACAGATGCTGTCAGTGTGCTGTGGTTTGGGCCACTGCAGAAAGCACTTAAAAACATTAGAATTGAAAGACAGGCAGTGTTTGCCAGACATTGACATCAGAAGACCACAGTATCCCACCTCCAGATGGCCACACAAATTAAAGTTCAATGGAAAGACTAAGTGCCTGTGAGAGAAGTTTCTATAGTGAGGGAAATATTCAGGATGTGGGAAAACAAAACAAGTGGAAAACTCGCAGGAAGCGATGGGACTTTTTCAGAGAGCCACGGTCAGGTCAAAATGACTGCTGCCCACCTCATAAAACAACAGCTCTAGATCGATACAGTTGTTTACCTTTACAGCTTATTTGCTCCCATGAAAAACTGAGACTTGTAAAAGCATCCTGGAAAACAGCTGGAGCTCATGTGCCTTTAGGTTAATAAAACTTTTTTTTATTTATTTAATTTTCTGCTCCAATTTTTGAGGAAAGCGGTGTTAAGAATACTGCGCCCTTATTGGCAGCTGAAAGCATAATCCAAAATATTTAAGAACCGAACACGCAAAGGGCGGGAAAACAATGTTACAGTCCAATTACAAAGAAATCAGCAAACCAGAATCTATTACCTGTAATTCTTTGTACGTCAGGATGATTGACGTGGCGAACAAAACCAATACGGGGGCGATGAAATTCCAGATGCGCGTAATGAAAGATGACATGGTGAAAATCGGTAAGATCATGCGCTATTGTGCTGCGTGCAATCACAACGTAAGCTGGATTTTGAGTGAAGGAAAGTGCAGGGCATCGTGAATTTCTCATTTGTTTCCATACAAAGCATTCAAAAGCACAATTGGCTCATGCAAATATGCTGGTAGGCCAAGCTCAATGTGCAGAGACCACAGTAAAACTCTATGGCATGCCTGCGAGGGCCACGAGCAATGCAAATGTTCAGTGTTCTTCAAACTCACCTGGAATTCGGAGAGTTTGAAATAACCAAACGAACACTTATATAACACCTGCGAGGGATTTAGCTCCAAAGATTCTATCAGAAACCCTCAAAGTCACATCTGCGCTGCAAAAAATAGCAACTAGCATAATTAGGCTCCGTCTTTTTTAATTAAGTAGCTCAATGGTTTGAGGAAAATTAACTGCTGCTGCTTCTCTTTGTCTCTACGACTAAATTTGTTTCATGCGTAGGTGTCTGTAGCGGGTCTGCGGTCTGTTAGTCAAGAGGGTCAGCCATCTAAATGTTTAAATAACTAAAGGACAATGTCACCAGTGCTTTCAGACTGAGATGAGGTCAGCACCTTGTTTTGACATCACTAAGGTGATTTGTGAGGAAATGACTTCCTTTTCCCGAAATGTGATGATGAATGAAATATTCCTGTCACTGTTGTAGACCTAAGATTTTATGTGTTTTATTACAGGCATAAGAGTTTTTACGGGAAACGACAGCAATCTATTTATAAGTATAGTTTCGCAAACCGGTGTTATCATCTAAAACTAAAACAATAAAAATATATAGACAAAAAAACCCCGCTCGCAACAAAATGACTAAAACATAAACTAAAATATATTTAAATCTAGTTCAAAATGTTAATAAAAACTAGTATCTCAATAAACACTCTGCCATCAATTACTTGCCTTCATGTCATTTAAAAAAAAAAAGCACCAAAAATCGTAAAAAAAAATACTAATAATAATTAATTAAAAGCTAAATACTCTTTGTGTTCTATGGATGGTGAGTAAATTTTTTTTTTTTTTGGTGAACTGTTTCTCTCAAAAGCACGATTCAAGTTTCAAAAGCAGTTCATAATCATTTCAGTCATTTTACTGCTAGGCGATAAATTTATTCTGAAATCATAAATTGTGCTAACTCTGATGCAAATTCTGAAATCACTGCTGTAAACAAGCGTCTCTAGCAGGAAAGCTTGCATTCGGATGTCAGGGTCCCATATTTGCATTCAGAAATACATTTGCATGACTTGGTTTGTGGTTGGAGAAATACCTAAAGGGTTACTTCACCCCAAAAAAACGAAAATTCTATAACTTATCATGCTCACTTGATCATTCTTTTCCATGCAATTAGAGTACATGAGGACAAGAACGTTTAAGCTTCAAAAGGATGCAGAAGCACGGCAACCAAGCACACTGAAAGTATCTTACGTTTGATGCCTTGCATTTATTTCCTTTTTAAAAGAGGTGATAGCATGTGAAAAGCTACTTTTAATCTCTGAATCATCTGAACTGAATCAATCGAATTCCAGAATGCATCTTTCAAACCAGTTTTGGGACCGATTCACTGAAATGATCAAATTCAAAAGAATGATTTATTCACAAATTTGATACTACTACCTCTCACATTAATTGCTATGAATGCAGATGCACTTATTTTCAGTGAACGATGATTTAAATTGTCAAACAAAGCCATCATATAGTGTTATCACATAACTTTAGAAGACGTGGAATGTATCGCACTACTTTTATGATGCTTTCGCAGGCTTTTTGAAGCTTAGAAACTCCCCATTCTTTGTATTTGCATAGAAAACATTTACATTTACATGTAAGTGCAACCAACTACATTCTCCAAATCTCCTTATAGCATTACCGAGTAAAAAGAAAGTCATACAATTTGGGGATAACATGAGGGTGAGTAAATGAGGACTATATATTTTTTGGGTCAACTGTATACTATATACATAATACAAATGACTCATTACATGTTTTTCAAATGGAAAGTATACTTTAATTTGTAATCCTGTGTTCGCAGTCTATAGCAACTGTCTCAGTTCCACAAGTAAACTGCAACTCTGTTTTGCAAATGCAACTCTATTTTTTATATTGCAATAAGAATGCATTGCAGTCCATTTCCTGGATTGGCTTTGATCATTTAGTCATAAGCATGCAAATTAAAATCCTGTATATTTAAAACACAAGTTCTTTTAAGTTTGTATGTTGGGAACTGACATCTTTAATATCATTTGATGGCACGCACAACAGGGTCAAAAGGAGAACTAAAGGTGAGCGACCTCCCCTCTTATAATAAGTGCAACATCATCGCGAAACCACAAAAGTTTCCGACAGCAATGCACCCTGGGAAACACCAGACACCTATAAGTTCGAGTAGATGTTTGCATGCAGTGCCAGAAGACTAAGACGATCAAGTGGTGCTTATTTTGCTGAAGACCACAGACTGTTACTCTGTAAACATCAGCCCACAATAACAATCAAAGCAAAGCCTCGGCAGAAAGGAGACGTAATCCTGCGTGATTCAAACTAAATGGTCTAATAACAAGACGTTGACAGTCTTGGCTTTGCGCTGCCATCCCTTTGGAATGCCAGAAAAATAAACTGTCCCGTAAAGGACGTAAATGCAACCGTTGCTCTCCATTACTCATTTAGCCTCCCTTCCCTTCTCAGACTCTTTGCTGTTGTGTAAAGTCACTATCAATAGCTCAGGGTTTTGGTAAATTGGGGAGCGGAAGCAGCACCACCGTATCGCGAGGGGAGCACTCTGCGGCGTTGGGTCGTGCTATTGTTCTGATAAGGGCAGTGAGCGCTATATCGAGCTCAAGGAAAGGGATGCCGCTCTTTACAGCGTCTCCTTGACCTCACGGGTGTTGTTAAAGTTTCCACTGAGCACTGAGGGAGGAAGTGGCTTTTAACCCCTTGAGAGGAACCACTCTGCGAGACAGGAAAGTGCAAAAGGCTCCGAGACAGTATTTTCCATATCTGCAAGCAATACTTAGCAACATGGCCAACGATTAGGTGTTATTTTCTGAAGGCTAGACAGCCACCATTAGCCCCTTAAGAACCAGGATGCACCCGCAGTCAGTGAAGCCAGCCTTACCACAAACAATGACATGCTTTCACTGAGACCAAAATAAGCAAAATAATTTTCCTTTAACTGTTTAAAGGAAATGCTATAAAGTTCATCTCACATTATGTTGTGTATATAGATATATATTTAACTTGTTTTTCTTTCATATATATATATATATATATATATATATATACATATATATAATAGAGTATATATATATTGCAACCTCAAAAATCTACAAAAAATCATTATAAATCAATAGATATCATTTTTTTAAATTAAGTTTCTTTGTAATTATGAAATTTACTAACACTTTGTGAGTGACAATTATTTCTATTCTTATTTTTATATAGATTTATAATACATTATAAATCTATGGGCTGTGCAATTAATCGCAATCGCAAAATGTAAGCAATTTAAGCACATGCAATTTCTAAATCGCATAAGGCTGCAATTTTATCTATTAATTTATTTAGATTTTTATTCAG
>JAUMHP010000076.1:15065510-15078933 GCA_032361065.1 Enteromius trimaculatus
TTTTTTTGTTTTTTTTTAAATACATGCTGTTTTAGGGTGCTCAGATGGTTTTGAATCAGAACAAATACCTGCTGACTGTCCATTATTTTGTGAATTATACAACTGCATGAAATATTGACTTGATTCAAAGCCATTTTTTAAAAAAGTAGTAAAAAAACATCAAATCAGTTTCTTGAGTCAGAAGTCAGTTTTACGGTTGAGTGGTGCAGAATTCCATGACTGACCGATCTGAATCAAGTATTCCAGCAAGCCATGTAATAAGGATAGACATGCAGCTAGCTTTTAGTTGCAGGCCATGGGTTACGCCTGTGCATCAAAGTCACCACTTCAAGAGAGTATAGCGACATACAGGGGGGCATCAAAGAAGTAGCTCGCTGCTCATTTCCAGGAGCAAACCATTACACTCATCTGTTTCTCAGAAAGACAGTCACAATTGCATTCCTTATCACAGCCAGCTGTGCCAAGAACGGCTCATGTCATTCTGTGGCTCTTCTTTTTGCTAAATAATTAGTGTTAAATGGAAAAGTAAAAAACGACACTAAAAAAACAGAGCTCTTTCCACCCTTATTAAGTGTAAACAACCACAGACGAGTCGTAGTAGGGTGGTTTCCCCTTTATCGAAGTGTTCTATGATGCATCCAAGTGAAGCTTGTTGTTAAAAAAGTGGCCGGCGCAACAAAAAAAAAAGGGCCAGTGCACTTCCTGTCTGTTGCATATGAAACGGCTCCCTCCAGCAGCACTGCTGCAGCAAAGAACCCCAGCTGTTTGAACCAGGCATGCCTTGACGTCAGCTGGTCGCCAGGCAACCGTCAACCACAGGGGTGTTACATTTTCCATTGCTCGTAGCCTTCAGATCCTCCAGTGTATCATGCTACAGCACTTGTATGCTCACAGTCGGGGTGATAGAATCAACCTCACACAAAAACTGTTTGTGCTGGGTTAGCTCACACGCCGCTGCAGGAGTGTAAGAGTTCAGAGCAAAGCCACGCTAAGACTGAACAAATACACAGGGCTTGTTTTGTCAGTCTATATCTAGTGGCTGAACATTTAGACTTTATTTGAACAGCACATACTTTTAGTACATTTAGACTTTTGGACTCCCAATAAAACTTTCTGTGTCGATTTAAGAGCTTAAATGTCAACTTCTGGCTCAACCAATGGTGCAAGTTTGGGGATGGACTTCCTGTTATTTAAACTGATGAAAGCAGTGTCAAAGTATTTGCTAAATACATTTTAAATGATTCATATTTTTGCAGTTCCATTTGGTTCCACTAGTAGACTACGACTGTAACATAAAGCAAACCCGTTTGCATTCCCCCTCTTATAGTGAATGATTTATTTAGGTTTATTTATTTAGATTGTTTGTCCAGCACAGATTTGGAGAAATTTAACATTGCATCACTTGCTGCACCAATGGATGCTTTGCAGTGGATGGGTGCCGTCAGAATGAGAGCTGATAAAAACATCACAGTAAAACCAAAAGCAATCCAGCCCGTCAATTAATGTTTGTGAAAGTGAAATGCTGCAAGTTTGTAAGAAACAAATAAATCAATCATTTTAAACCTTTTTAACTATTGCTTCTGGCCCAAATAAGTGTCTATTTCCCATAATAACACCTCCTCCTCTCTTGTTGTTCTCTTGCATCAAAATCCAGTACACGGTATTTGGATTGTTTTTACTTGTAAATGGCTTTTGATCAGTGCGTATATCGCTCCTAAATCAGTTGACTTTTTTCACTTGAGAAAGCAAGTTATAAGAAACCTTTATTTGGAAGCAATTGTTGGAATAGATTTTTTTTGCATTAATGGAGTTGTGTGGATTACTTGTGGATTATTGTGATGTTTACAGTTGTTTAGATTCTCATTCTGGTGGCACCCATTTACTACCAATGCTCCCTTTTAGTTTAAAACACTCACTTTTTACTATACAATAAATTATGATCTCTAAACGAGG
The DNA here is from genome assembly GCA_032361065.1 of Enteromius trimaculatus. Lineage (NCBI taxonomy): Eukaryota > Metazoa > Chordata > Actinopteri > Cypriniformes > Cyprinidae > Enteromius > Enteromius trimaculatus. The sequence continues at coordinate 15,067,464 of JAUMHP010000076.1, forward strand.
GACAAAATTTTGTGCACTCCGTGATATTGCTTTAAGACCAACGGTAAACAGCCTATGAGTGTTCATTTAGTTTGCACAACTTTTTTGACATGACCATGTGTGCCACACACACACTATCTCTAGAAAGCTGTCCGCCCACATGCAGCCTACAGCGATCCACAGGCCTAGACTTGTTTCATCATACCTTATTCAAATTCTCACATAAACTTTAAAACCTGTTGGGCTAATTTTACAGCCACAGCTTATTAAACTGCCAATCATTTTAATATAATGTAATATCATTTCAATACTGACCTAATACAATCAATATCAAGGTCTAAATAGTACAAATTTAGATACCGGCGACATGTAGTGCAATTTCAAATAAATCTCTAAAAATAATATAATTATTTTAAGTGTAGTGTGTGTAATAAAATTATTTCTACAATAAAGCTATGGATTTCAATCACTTATATTTCAATGGGTTAGTTCATCCCGAAATGAAAATTCTGTAATTAATTACTCACCCTCAATTCGTTCCAAACCCCTAAGACCCATAAGACCAGATTTTACATTGGACACCAAATGGTACACTTGCTCACTTAAATAGTTTTCATTAATAATTATTATTTACGCTATTATGCATGGATGTATTTCCTTTTAGAAACTAATTAATTCCAATTTATTTATCTTTCCTAATTATACATATATCATTTTATTCTATTTTGTTTATAATATTGTGTAGATCATTTCAGAAGTTATTTAATTCCATTTATTTTGCTATCCTAACTATACATGATTATATGGTTAGCTGTTTGCATTTAACATTTGGGTTTTTTATGTTACACTCCTATTAGAACAGACCTGCGACATACCAGATGAGGTCCGCTGCTTGTTTGAATCATGCAATAAAATGCAGCTCAGAACTGTGGTAAGTAAACAAAAAGTGGCAAAGACTTGCAATATAAATGCTTACAGCTTTGCTCACAGCAGGTTTGGTTAGGCTACACTTGCTGTTGGGTTTGCTAGAGCAAGTAACCACAAGCCTCTGTGCAGAGACAGACAAACACACACACACAAGGGTTCTTCCCTCATCTGATTGACACAGGAAAAGGAGACACCAGATCAGGGGAGTTACTGAGCATGCAGAAAAGTGAACACACCTCTGACTTACACCGGGACGCCGGCGATCTAACATATCTGATCTTCCTTATTAATAGCAACATCAGTGCATTACAAGCTGGAGTCAAAGCACCAGGAAGATATGCAACAATAATTATTCTAAATAGGGAGACAAAACAGAGCCAATGATGCATTTTTCCACACTACAACCAGTCCAGCTGCATTCCCCAAACACATCCTTGTGACACACCTTTAAACAGAAGGAAGTGCACAGAAAGTTTCTTTTTGAGAAACTCATCTGTGGCATAGTTTCACTTTCTGCGCTATTCGAAAACATTAGGAGTACCAAAAAAATGACTGAGTTTGCAGTCTCGGTAAAGGGGATCGTACAACAGCTGTCAAAGGCACCGTGCTTGAGGGATCCCCTCTGCTGAGCACATGGGACGTAATTAGCAGTACTAAACCACAACACTCCGCCATTAGCGCTTAAAAGGCAAGCCCACTGGAAACTTTTCTGGGTCACTTGTTTGAACGAAAGCACTGATAACAAGTTTGTGGTTTTTATCACCATTCAATTTTCCGAAGAGCCAGTGCAGCCCACAAAACAGAAACCATGCTGTAAGTGTTTATAGAGTAAAATGAGCACAGATATGTTTATTACTCATGAATTTCACCCCAGACCGTGTTACTGTGAGTGGCGAGAGGCTAAGCAGAACTGTGAAATGTGTGATAAACCGTTTTTGGAAAAAAAGAATGAGATCATCGAAAGCATCTGTTTTTAGTGATTTTTTTTGTTTGTTGTGATAACCCTTTAAAAAACTTCCTTGTGATAGTCTTGTGATCCCTCAGAGCCTGACTGAGCCTGACAGAACCAGAACTGACATGACCACGGAATATTTCAAGGCTAAGAAAGCAATGTGAGCCAGAGAGCTTTCCCTTAGCACTCTTTAAAATAGAGGCTCTTTATTGGCATCAAGAACCTTGGTCATGAATGGATGAATTTTAAAAGGTTCTTTACAGTTTTCTTTAGATTGTTTGAAATGTTCTTCAAAATGGTTGTTCTGGGTTCTTTTGCTTATTGAAAGTTCTTTTGGGAACCAAAAATGGTTCTTCTATGGCATCAATGCAAAAAATACCATTTTGAACCTTTTTTAAGAGTAAAGACTAATTTCAGGGGAAAAAGCTAAGCCTGCAGAGACAGATATACTGTGCATACATACATAAAACCACAGAGAGAGAGAGAGAATTATTCATGTGTGAACATAAGCTAGGGATGTTTACTATTTTATTTTATTTAAATAGTCACTTTTTGTCTTTATTACACAGGACAATTCAGAAGCAGCTGGAAAGTATACTGTACATAGAGAGAGAGATTAAACAGTACTAGAATATGACCTTGGACCGTCTTGAACCCAGATGACTCTGTCTTGGCACAATTGAGCACAGTCGACTAATCTTTTTTTAAGAAAACCCACATGTATTATTATCCTTATCATTCTGGTTTTAAGTCCAACTGTCACCTATCAAACACATTTCACATACGGATGTAAGTGAAATAGGGCAAAACAGGTTAGAATAGAGTGCAAGATTCTCAAGACTTGTGTTTTTTAATGTAGAAAAGCAAAATTGTCCTTGTGGGGCAGAACTTTGACATATTGCAAATATATTTCAGGCAAAAAAGTCTGTTCCCACCATGTCAATACAAATCAAACAAAAAAACTACAACAGGAGAAACTATTAAAAATTATTTAAACAACAACTTTTACAAATACTTGTGCAATACTTACATGCATCTTTTTAAATTAAAGATCATTAACTAAAACGCTTTTTTTCAGGCCAGTAAAGTGAGCAATAGAAAGCTCTATTTAAATGAAACCCAACCACATGCAGCTCTGATGGTTTGTCTGCCCTCCAAAACCAAAGCCATTCCATTGTAAATGCACATGTCCGGGAACAGCAAAGATTCCATCTCAGAAGTTCAAGGCTATCAAGTAATCTCGTCCTTGTGATCACTGTGAATAGTTAAACAATCTTTTATGAGTGCTATCAGATGGTACAATAGGATGTTTGCTCTCCTTCACTGTGTTTATAAGGAACGGACGTCACATAAAGGGACCTGCGGCGTAGAGTCTGTGTGGCAAGCAGAGGCACATTATTCCACAACTTAGTGTGAGGCTGGAGGACTGTGTGACATCCATGTCTAAACAATGAGCTCCTCTGTAACAGCACGCTAGCCACAGGGTCTCTTGATGCGTCTGCAAGCAAGACATGACTAAATAGGCTGGCCCGCACATTCTCACGAGGACAAACATGTCGTAGAGACAAGCGCAACCCCCTAGAAAGTGCGTCACATGTCACTTGTGCAGGATATCATGAGGTACATGATGAATTCTTTATAGCTGCTAATGCGGTTGACCATCAGGTCTCTGTGTTTCATTATTATGAATGTTTTTCTCTTTCAAAAGCTAGTAAAATACAAGAAATTAAAAGGCTTTATTTTCATCTAAACACTTATAAATAAACTTTAGTGTATGGACCCATGGAACAGTTTCTGTCGCTAACTCTATACACTGCTATTTGTTCCAAACTCTGCTTTTGTACTTTGTTAAAAGGGCGGCCAAATAAAGTCAGAGAAAAAAAGTCCATCTGACAGCAAGACACAGAAGTACCTTTGTATGTGAGAATGTCAACAGTTACTCAGGGTGAATACAGACGAGCCCTGAACAGGAAAGCGCAAGGACAGTGTGAATGCAATGGAGGAAGTCGAGAATACACAACTTGTTGGACTGACCGGTGCGTGTACAAGCTATCATGTAAAATCTATGCCTCTAAAAGCAACTCTGCCAAGCACAGAAACTGTAGACATCTAAAAAAGCATTTGTGATTGATAGCAGCAGCATCTCATTTTGTAAGCGTTCCTGTAGCTCAACGGTAAAGCAGTAAAGAATGGCACAACCAACACCAAGGTCATGGGTTCGATTCCCTGTAATGGCTGTAATGCAAGGCACTTACTGCCTCTGTTAAATTCACAAATATAAGCCACACTTGCTCCCACAAACTGGAAACCCATCAAACCACTGTGTCTTACAGAATCAAAGTCACCGATTTCAAAGAGGGACAGGTTGTCAGAGCTTTGGCACAAAAGTTAGTGCACTGCACCAAACATGTGTGAACATGTAGAACCATGCTAGTGCTGGACCTGTCTAGCTTCTTGTACACGCCCAGAACAAATGTACAAAAGTATACCTTTAAGGGGACAATACCTTGTCACTGGGAAAGTACCCTTACAAAGACAACTTACTTCGCCCTTCAAGAAGCAAAGTAGCACTTGATAAGATGCACCTTTTTAAGATACAATGACATAAATGACATAAAGGTGCAATATGTACACCTTCTTTTCTGATTCTGTATTTTTCAGTAAATTATCCACTATCCTGTATGAGAAAGCCATAAATTAAGAATAAAAGAAAACGGCATATAACAGGTGGTCTTACCGCTTTCTGTTGAGTCTGCAGAAAGGCTGGAGACCGTTCTGTGTCACTGGAAATGTCGTCCTCTGATTCCTCCCAGGAAGAGGAGAATCCCGTTGACGAGGCAGAAGAAGAGGAGAGCTTCCTCAGAGCTCTGTAAGGTTGAGGACTAACCTGGGGCTCCTTGCCCTCCCCACTGACATCCATGCCGTGGTCCGTAATAATGACAGCAGGGATGGAGCCCACCTCTGGACTGACCCCGTCTGGCTCTGCCTGGGTTTCTTTTGCCTCAGCTCTCTCCTTTGTCAAACATGTCTCAGTCCAAGATGCTGAGCACTTGTTGGACTCTGCTGAAGTCCTGGAGTGATTGTCGGTAGAGCTGTCAGCTTCGCTCTTAGTTCCTGCTGATGTGCTCTCAAGTGGGCCGCCCTCTTCTGTATTTGGGTCAGCCCCGTTCTTCTCTTCACCGCTGACCTGCAGCCCCTCCTCCATGCCGAAGAAGCGCTTTCCATTTTGCAGTTCTTTGGGGATCCCTGTTGAGTGCTCCTTGTTCAGCATCACAAGTGTTTCCTCTGGGTTTAAGGAGAGATTGGCAAGTTGGACAGGGACAGTTTTCCTGGAAATCCGTGGGCTTCGTTGAGTCTCTCGGCTGTGAGCCTGAGCCGATATTTGGGCCTCAAACAGGTCCACCTTCTTGTTCACCTCCACATTCTGCAGTTCCTTGTGGCGCTCGAGTTGCTGAGCGGCACGCCGTTCTTCGTTCTCCTGTTCTTCCTCCAGGCCAGACCCGCTCAGTCTTCGCACGCGACTTCCCACATGAACGCCTAACGATTCTGGCCGTCGACATGGTGAATGCGTCCTTTGGCAACTGGAGCCAGTACCTGTCGGGAAGACAAAGGATTTTCCTGGTGACCCAGGACTCAGGCTGCCAGGGCTATAGGGACCTCCGCTGCTTCCCAGGACCGGGCTAAATGTAGAACGACTGGGCACTGGGAGCACAGGCCTTCCTGTCCGAGGGCTGCTCTTATTGGTCAGGTTATTGGGGTTCATCATTATCAGGCTGTTCAGAGCATAAGCTGCCATAGTGGCAGACTGACTCTGTCCGTTTTTGCTCCCATTTAGGTCTACTCATCCAAAGTCCACCGGCCTTTGGAGCCAACCATTGTTAGGAGAAACCAAAGTAAGCTGAAACGTACAGTAAAATACAATTCCAGACTTCTTTCCTCATTCACATATTATATCCACTACTGGTTCATGCTTTAGCAGGGTGCTGAAACAAAGCACAAAGAAATGGTGTAAATGGTCAATAATATAAAGTTTCAATGGTTAGCGTACTGTTGTGCAAAACACTGAATGTGGTGGCTTTGATAACAAGCAAGTAAATTCAGTAAAAGTGAGGGCATTTCAGAAATGCAAAAGTGCTAATTGTGGTCACTGTCGTCATATTCATTTGCGTTAAACACTTCTGCTGAAATACAGGCAAAAATATGTCTCAGGTAAATGCCTTGCTGATCACCAAAGATTTTTATGATTGTGTTGGTTTTGATTGCTATCAAGATGTTTCCATTGGCCTCTGCAGTGAGGCACTGGCAATTGGTGTAGCAAGTTTTGCTCGTCCTTCTGACTAATACTCGTTTATTTATCTAAATAATCTTTACTAAATCACACTGTTTATACAGTCAGGGAAGTCTACATATTATGAACACACATTTTTTAGTGTGTCCGACAAAATCCCTTTTTCCATTTGCAGAAACATTGACAGAGCGGATCAAATATAACCTTTCAACATAACCTTTTATGTCTTCGTCTGGAAAAAAGAATGACTGAGGGTGTAATTTAATACAACTTCATGCAAAAAAAAAGAAAATATTACAAATACCATAACCCTCATATCACATTTAATTTGACTTGCCAGTCTGTAAACGAAAAGATAACAGTGCACGTCAATTCTCTAATACCAAAAAAGTACCTGTGTCTTTTCACTGTGCTAACGGTGATGCTTGCGAGGCCTGAACCCTGCTGGTGTTAAGCATCTTAAGAGAAAACAGTCAGTGAGGTGTCCATTATTAGCTGCTTCCATTTATAGCAAAAGCTACGACATGGGAAAAAGTTTAGTTTAACTGGTGCATTGAAATTTGATTAACCCAAAGGCTGAGGCAAATGATTTCATAATGAACCAGAACAGTTTCCTGTAAGTTTTCCAAGTAGGACTAATTATTTTTGCAGCTGAGCCAAATGAACCGAGGATCAACACACCCAAAGAAAGCAGAAAAATATATGTGTATAGAAACTGTTTAGTTGCAAATATATCATTTTCCTAAACACTCTGTCAAGATGCTCACCTTTCATCGACCATATGCGAATTAAAATATCCACCTCTTCAGCATGAATTCAGTCGTTTGATTAAATAACGATGCCTTTCGTAAAGTCAAGATAAACATCACATGCTTTGACTAAGAAGTCAGGTGGGACGGACACATTGTGCCCTGCATTTTAACTTGAGGGGGAGAGGTCAAAGCTGGAATGCACCTCCTCTCTTTTAACCCAACCACCACCCTTTTAAGTGACTTTAACGGTCCATTATTGCTCTGACAATTCAAATGCATCTTGAGGCATCCCACGTCACTGGTGTACCACACTGTTTGTGTTTCACAGCAAGTGTGATGTCTAAAAGCTGTTCATCAACACAGAGTATCGTAACACAGCAGAGAGCTAATATTAACTAATATAACTAACTAAAATGACTTTCGCGAGGCTTTAAGCATCTCAATAAAAGCCCTTCACTGAACTGCCCACTCTCTGGCATTCACTGAATTTGAATGAGCTGGAAAACACGTGGTGACTCTCTTGTGAACTCACTAGAAGAATTTGCCACATTCTTATTCCAAGAAATTGATATTCCATTGGGAGTATCACTTGTTAACCTACGTATAAGTACTTATACATAAATAATATTAGTCCATAATAAGAACGTAAATGGGTAGTGAAGCTCAAATTCTTCTTGCAGAGGTAGAACACATGCATATACACTCACATCTTACATGTAGTGTATATTTAGCAGTTTTTCTATATTTCCGTAGTATTTTATTCAGCTTTCAAAACAGCGGTACCCGGCACTTTCTATTGTATTGTCATCACAAGATGTCTTAAGAACCCCTTAATAACACCCCGAATGGAAAACACTTACATTATTACAGATATCTGCAATACCCCGTACACTTCGTGAAGTCGGATAGTTCATTCTGACTCTTTTAAGTCTCCTCTTTCATGTAGATGTTTCTAAAAAAGTAAACTTTTTCAGCATGTCACACCAAAGTCGGATGCTTACCTACAAGTCCCCTTGTTGCAGACGCTGTTGTTTAAATTGTCTGTGAAGCGCGGTTTCACGAATTCGCAACACGTAGTAGAATAATAACTTGAGCTGCTCCGCTACTGTTACGTTCCAAGAGTTCTTTCGCCAGTTTAAATCAATGTAGCTGTGTTACTTTGTATCACAAGAGCTGCTCGACACCTCGCGTCAGAGCCGTATGTTTGTTTAATGTACAAAAGGCAGGAAGGAAGTTAAAATGACAGTGAGTCTGAATTCAACGGAACAGGCTGAGCCTCCCTGAGCTCTTTCGCACAAGGAAAAGAATAAGGCTTGATGTAAGACTTCAGCTCAGAACAGAAGAGCTCTGTTTGTTTTATTACTTTATTTACTAGAACAGGTTTGCTGAATATATAGATGTTTGTTTAATTTCTTGTTTTGTTTACACGTCCTTTTGAAATCGACAATTCAAAAGTTTGCACCCACTTGACAATGTATGTTTGTATCTTAAAATGTTAGATAAAACATAAAACATGCGAATATCAATAAAATTCATATTTATTAATTGTATTACATTGTATTGTATTAGTCTATATTTATGTATTTTTATTTTTGTAAATGCATTTTTATTTCTAAAATAAATATTTCTGTGTGCATATATATAATTTATATTATTTCTATTTAGTTTTAAGTGTGTATATGACTTATATATGTAACTTATGTACCCACTTTAAAATTATTTAATATTAATATTAAGATATATATCAGAGTATCATGTTTTTAAAAAAGAAACACAGATTTCTTGCTCTCTCTTTCTACTTTCATTTTTTATATTTGATTCTTAATTTAATGTTTAGTCATTCTTAATCCGTAATATATTTGCATCCTTGCTATTAAGCACTATGTAGTTATGTGTTGTATGTGCTGATATTATTAGTGAAAGTTGTTAAGTGTTACCCATAAATAGTAATTGTAGTGTGAATAACTCACCAACTGAGAAGAAGGGTTTTAGAAGTCAGTGGAGATGTCTTCTCTGATGTATGCTCACATAAACAGGCCTAGACTCTGACAGAGGTCAGAAATGATGATATGAAGCCAGTTCTTCAACTGGGACAGACCTGCTGATTTTCTCTCTGATGCACTGAAGACCAGCCCCACCGAACAAAGGAAAGTGTATCATATGCACCAGTAAAGTGGATGGAAAATATAATGCTTCAGTGGCCACTCTGATTTGAATGAGACAGGCTTGCAGATAGGTGGTATGAAAATTAATTTTCCATCCTCTATGATTGAGACGGGATGCATGACCATGTGCAATAACAAGATTCCTTTCTTCAAAGTATAGAGCTGTCTCTGAGATCTTTCGAAGTTTCAGGATATGGGCAACATGTGAGCCCTCAAGCCAACATAATTCATTTCCACCAACATTTCCCTATCAACTGTAGCGGCTATAAAGTCATGCCCGTGCAATCGTAGGGCTCATATATATGAATGTCAAATGAGTTAGGAAGAAATCAGCTATACCAGCATTAAACTTAAAAAGTGTTAAGACTGAGAAGTTGCACAATGACGGTCTTGCATTAAAACATGATCGTTACAATTACTTGAGAATATTTGAGTATTGCATTGGTTGATGATTCAGCCTTGCAGAAGCAGAAGTGTGAGAAATTGTCTTTATGAAGCTTTGCATATATCCAAACTTATTATGTTGATGCACCTTTGCAAATGCTTGTTTTCCCACACATTTTGTAATGATAGGTATCAAAGAAGCTTGCTGTATGTCAACATATTGTACAGTAGCCTATGTTTGATAAGTTTATGCTTCATAAAGTTTAACGTCCAGCTTCATTTGGTATAGTGAAACTTTTTTTTTAAAATGCAGCCCAGACAACCACAATTTGGTCAACATGGAAAAGCAGACTAAACTATAGGCAAACCACAGCTTTATTTATCATTTTAACATGTTAATGATTATAGATAGCGTTCATCCAATTAAATAAATAAACAAACAACTAAAATTGCATAATTATCATCGAACATTTGAGCTCACTACTCATCACACAATCAAAATATACATGAAATGTGTTCCACCTAGTGGTAAAAAACAGCAAATGCAAAAACTACATATTAATAATTCTATTCAATTCAATTCTATTATATTATATTATATTATATTATATTATATTATATTATATTATATCGCTAGTTATTATCAGTCTATTGTTATTATATGTAGACTCACTTTTTTCCCTCACAAATGCCCTAGTATAAATATATGTATAATTATTTTTTGTTATTGCTGTTACATTCAGATACACTCTTTTCAGTTTCTGTGAATTATTTTGGGGGAATAATCACCTCCGTGTGCGTTTAGGCCAACCGAAGATTTCTAATTGTTACTCACTGTCGCTAGGGATTTTACACCACTAGATGGCAGTAAAAGAGCAAATATGGGCATTGTGTTGTTTTGAAAGAAAGTTATGCCTTATTTCAGCATTATAGTTTGTTAAAAACTGCAGTAGGTGACTGTTTAATACTGTTGAATAACTAATAATAAACAATTATTTTTGATCCAAAAACTTTGCTATAGAAGTGCATTATGCGCTATTTACTTTCGCATGATATAATGTTAAATTACCTTTTGTTTTCGGGGTATTAGATAAAATATTTTGTCCTTCGTCAGCATATATAGGGTCAACTTTAGTTGAGTGAAGAAGAAAAGAACCAATTAAATTGCAGATAAAGTTTCTAAGCACCGCCTTCTTGTGCTGACGCTCCTACTGAGCAGCCAATAGCAGCCGACTGGAGGAGGGGCTAAACAGCTCTGACAAGCACACTTGAGAAGGGTAAACAGCTCTCCCCCTCATGGACGCAGATCCAGCGCGAAAAGAGAGCTGGACATTGAACACAGCCACATATTTGCCAATTCTGGAGGTAAGTACCAATGAAGCTCGTTTCTTAATACGAAGAAACTTATATTGTTGTATTTAAGTAATTGATGGATGATCTGGAATGAAAAGTGCTAGGGTTGTTTTTAAGTAACGTGTACTTCAGATAGCTGGCTAACAGACGTGCAAAACACACGTGCCGTCTTTTGCATGTTTTCATCTGGATGCTAACAATATTGCATACTTCTCTAATATTTCTTTGCATAGATTGGCGAGGTTACACGTGCATTGTGCATGTGTTTGACTCTGTTCACGTGGTCATGAGAACATTATGTAGTAGCTTTTAAATATTCCTTTAAAAACAACTCTGCGTATAGTAATATCGTATTTATTAATTGCTCTGCTTGTTGGTAATGTTATGCAAAACACTGCCAAAGCACAAGGCCTGTTTACACTACATATTATTTTTTACTCTTTAATGCTTTAGGATTGCAGGTGATATTTTGTGCCAGAAATCTTGCAAAACAGTAAGCGTTGGCATAACTTTAGATGAAGCATGTATGATTTTTTTTTTATTATCAGTATTTTTGTCTAAACCTATGATAAGAGAAGAAAGATAATGCATGTTGAATTAAGTTCAGTTGCAAACTGGCATAATCAGACTTCTAAAAAGAAATGCTTAAAACTACAAATAAACTGTTTGC
>JAUMHP010000076.1:15086962-15100517 GCA_032361065.1 Enteromius trimaculatus
TTTGTAACATTTTTAGTGACATATATTACTGTTTTAAGCAATGTACAGCATGTATATATCTGTAAACAACTCAAAAACTGTGTTTTAGGGTGTTGTGACCCTTTAAGATCTCATGGCTAGCTGAATATTTTACACTTTCTAAATCTCTTGTTACTGGGCTCTTTCAATGGATGAATAAATTAAGCATGGATTACAGTAATTAGGGCATTTCTACAATACCATTGGTAACTGAAAACCTTGCATTCAAACCAACAAGCGAAGACCACTTCAGATTTAGCACAGCCAAATATATCAAAGTGTTGTGTTGTCTAATTCTGAAAGCCATATTTTTGGATTGGTATATTTGACTTTCCAGGTTGCTGTTCTTTTTAGTAGTGTTGTTATTCACGCTCTAACTAAGAGAGCTGTGTGTCTCTCTCTCTCCTCATTCAGCATGTCAGAGCCAGATTGAGGGCTCAAGGTTAATCTGCATTTTAACCAGTAATATCGTAGACTGTGAATGCCCCTGCTTTGGATTATGAGACAGAGCTTAACCGGTCTGGGAATGCGCATCACCTGTTTCCCCTGAGATAGAGCGTCCCATTCTGGTGTGTAACTTTACCCGCTTTTGTTCTTTAAATGGCAGTCTCTCAGTGATTTATCAGAGGACTAGTGCTGAATACAGTTACAGACGGCGAATGGATGGATCTAGTCGAGGGTTTGGAGTGAAAAGTGCTGTCACATGGGAAAAACACTTGTGGTCACAGTAGCTCTCTCTCACAGGTTCACTGCACGCTAGTTTCCACTGTCAGAAACGTATTGAGACGTTAAACGTATATCTGCTCTCATCTGCTGTTGGTTGGTGCGTGTGCATGCTGGGTGATTTGTTGAAGTGTTTATCTCTTTATCTGCCACCGTTACAAGAAAACATCTCTGGACACCTGTTTACTACAAACCAATGTGTGTATACTTGCAATGACCTGTAAATATGACAGGGTACTTGCATTCAGCATTCTCTAAGCCACTGATGCATTGTGGGATTGGGTGAATTTAAAAGGGGAATGTGTTGACAGGTGTTATGTCAAAGATACCAAGTCTATTCAAGATGACTTTTATGTGGCATCCTGTTTTCAAGAGTGTGGCAAATTCAGCAGGCCTAAACATTATAACGTTAATATTATTATTAAATATTATTAAACCAAATGGTTAATTATTATTTAACATTGCTAATTTTTAATGTTGTTGTTGTTGCTGTTTTAATTTTTTTTTTAAGTAATTATTGAGGGAATAAGTCACCTGAATTCTATCGTAATTTAAGATGTTCTAAGCCTGTAGAAGTTATTTTGCTTTGTTCAACACAAAAGATGATATTTTGAAGAATGTGGGTAACAGTTGTTGGATTTCTATAGAAATCAATGGGAACTGTAAAGAGTTTACCATATTCTTCAAAATATCTTCTTTTGTGTTCGACAGAAGAAAGAAGTTGAAACAACTTCAGGGTGATAAAATGATGACAGAATAGTCATTTTTCTGTGGACTTTTATAGATATTTAGTTTCACATAGAAATGTCACATTACACATTTTAAAAAGTATTTTGTTACTTGTCCTAATCATTTGGAGGAAACATTATTTGTGTTAGAATATTGTGCTTTGTATGTAGTGGTTTGATATAATAGGTGTGTCTGACCTTTGTCCTCACCTTGACCTCGCTCCTGGACATGAGCTATCCAGTTCAACCATTCTCTGGCTCTATTCCTCTAGCTCTCGTTGGTTGGTTAAATATAGTGATTAATTGCATCCAAGAATAGTATACATCACTTTGGCAGGCTTTCATGTGGTTGCGTTCATCCTCTCAATTTTAGTGACCGTAGATAGCCCTTAAATCAGTGCCATAACAACTGGTTTTAAGCAGCATTTTCATTTTGTTCACCTTGTGTTTATGTTGAGAAGCATACCTCTTTGTTTTTGTAACATGAGACTTGGGCCCGTACTGTCTTTGGTCATGCTATCTGAAAGCCGTCTTGGCCAACTTGTGCCAGCATGCAAAAAAAGAGCCCTGCTATGACAATGTGCACGCATTACTGTTTATGAATTTTAAATGAGTAGCTATAAATATTATGTAGTACTAGTAGTTCAAATGTTTGGGTTTGGTGAAATTAGCTAATGTTTTTGAAAAGTCTCTTATGCTCAAAGCTGTAATCATTTTATTACAAATGTGCAATATGATAACAATTTAATTTCAATGTAAAACTTACCAGGTAGACTGCCTATCTGTATGCAATGGAACGTAAATGTTTTGTATCTCTAAAAGGAAGCAATGCATTTTTATGCTTCAGATGTTGCAGTGTTTGAACACCCTGGCATGGCCCCTTGTGTTTTCCTCATGTCCTTAAACTCCTGCGAGCATAAAGGGACATAAAACAGGAACCTGTTTAATCATCGACCACAACTGACCTAGAACTTCCTCAGCAGTCTTAATGAAAAACTTTAGCAGGATAAAAGCTGGTGTCAGAACCGCATGTGTCTCTGTATGGTGTGTTGGGTGATGACATGTCAGCCCCATTTCTTGCAGGTTTACACTGAGGTTTACTTCCACTGCTTCATTTACAACCAATTTCAAGCCCCTCCTAAATTTCTCAAGAGCGGGAGTGTTGCATAATCACAAAATTACATAACTATTGAAGACTGCACCCAAACTTGTTATTGGTTCTCAGCTCTGCCACAGCAAATGTGCTGACCACAGTGGGTTTGGAAATGCTATTTCGGTGTTTCCTTTTGTCATGTTGACATAAAACCGCTCCAGTGTTGTTGTGGGTATTTTTCACAAATCTGTCTAAGTGATGCAGCTCTTTTTGTTTACGTGGTGGAAGTGCTGATTTTGAGTTGTGAGATAATGACTGTTTCAGTTTTTAACTTCTGTTGATTTATGGTCCATTTCCTTTTTGTATTTGAATCCCTTGCAGGTCTTGCTGTGGGTTTGGGTATTGGAGCTTTGGCAGAAGTGGCAAAGAAAAGCTTAAGATCAGAGGAGAAGAATGGTAAGACTGTTGAATTATTTGCTAGAACTGAACTTTACAGTTACAATTTGGATCTGTACAATGTATGGAGAGTTACCCTTAAGACCATTTTATTGATTATTACCATGCTATCAGGCATGGTATGATTACAAGTGATAAATTGCATGCAATTGGTTTTCTGTTTTTTTGATTTTGGACTTTAAACCATTCCATTAAAAGAGATTAAAGAGACATGAAAGAATAGGAAAGAGATTGCAGGTATTTAAACTCAATCACCCACACATAAACACATGTGCACTACCTACCATAACCCACATGAACCCTGATCTTAACCTGTGTGCATCATTTGTAGCAATGAAAAGAGCTTTCTTTTACTTTTCCAGTACAAACAGTATTGAAAATCTAGTGTGCATATGCTATTATTTACTCTTAGACAGGAAAGCACCATTGGTCTTTTGACTGTCTGTGTTTGCTTAAATTGCGCTGTACTGTATGTATAATAATATACACACAGTAACATTTACAAAGTTTCCTGATCTAGAGTGCACTTAAATTAGCCTGCTGTCAAGGCCGAGAGGCAGTTTTAATGTAATGCAGTCGTTTTTGCAGCACAGATCATAAAATATTTATATACATCTGTGTAATTGGTATGAAAAATGCCGATATTTTATTGAAATGTACTCTTCTGTGAAGTTTGTCTCATTCTTGAAATGTTTAACCTTGTACACCGCTTGTGCATGTAAATATGTGCACCCCTCCCATCATCCAGGATCTCTCAGCTCAACTTTAAATCTTCTTATGCCACAGAGAGAGCTTTAGTCGGACGCACACACTGCCACTGTTGTTTTGGTTTGTTTAAAGACAATGTGAAACAGCATTTGTAGCATTGCATTATCATAAGAGTGTTAAGCCTGCTGTCGTTTTGAAGGTGATGAAAGTTATTACGTCTTAGTTTAATATTATTAACACAAACATTTTATTTTACATTCCAGAGCGGAGTTTTTAAATTTGAATCAAGGGTTATGAAAGCAAACATTTGATCTTTTATTTACGTTTATTTTCATTTAGGTTTTTTTGTTTTTGTTTTTTAATGCTTCAGGGTATTTAGGGTTGATTTTAGGTATGTTGGCTTTTTATGCATTTTTATGTGCTTAGAATGAACCACTTTTTATGTTGTCCAAAAAAAAAGTTGGAAAAACTTGAAAAAAGGAAAAAAATAGTCTTGATCTGAAATTCAGATTAGTTTTTTTTTTATTGCTGCTTTAGTGCTCTAATTTTGAATGTTTTTTGTTTTTGTTTTTTTTTTCATTTGATTTGATTTTTTTCTCAGCTTGCTTATTTTGGTGTTTGAATCTTGACTCTCATGTTTTGTGCCCATAGACATTAACCGCTCAAAGTATCATTTGAAAAATGCTAAAAAAAAAAAAAAATCCTGCTTGCAGCTAAAGGCTCCATCACATTAAGAGAATACTAGATCTTTGTTAAACTGGTTATTTTCAGATATTTATCTGTCTGTAGACTTGTATTATGACAGTCTGTCAGCATATGGGAGTGCAAATGTGTTCTGAGGACAGCGGCCTGTAACTAGATCTTATCTGTGTGGACACCCAGCATGCTGGATAATGATTACCTTTGACCTCATCATCACGTACAGAAATGGCTCTAATGTCCTCAGAGATAATGAAGACCATGATCCAACAGTTTGTTGTAGCTGGCAGCAACAATAATAATAGTTCCGTCGCCTTTTTTGCGTGAACATTTGGGCAGTGTTATGAAAATAAACCCACTCTGTGATGTAGAAAAGGGGGAGCATATTTAAACAAGCCGTTTTAGGTGGGTGTGGACAAGTCACAACTTTAATATCTCTTTGTGACTTTTGTCTTTGCAACTTTAAGGATCTTGTGTATGCAGTTACAGCTTGTAACACAAAGAGAAAAGAAAACTTGAAACTGCATCATATGACCCCTTTAAATTAATTTTTACTCAACCTTAGGTCATCTAAGATGTTGAGTTTGTTTCTTCATCTAAGCTGATTTTGAGAGATTTAGCACTACATCACTTGCTCACCGATGGATCCTTTGTGGATTAAAAACTTCACAATAATCCAAAAGTTTTCTACATGAATCCAGTCCTGAATGTTTGTAATAAAAAAATGTTTCAATGTCTTTTAAATTCAAATTCTTGTCGGAATCAGGAGAGAAATATGCTAAGATCTAATTTACCTTTTACAATTAAAAATATCCACCTACATGTTTGATTAGAACTGATTTGGGCTCAGATAAAAAGTCTTAATGAAGGTTTTTGTTTGCATCTCAAGATGTTAAATGATGGACTAGAGTTGTGTGAATTGTGATGTTTTTATCAACTGTTTGAACTTTAATTTTGACGGCACCCATTCACTGCAAAGTATCTATTGGTGAGCAATTGATGTAATGCTAAATTACTCCAAACTCCATTTGCATTTTGGTTGGCCTGAGGCTCAGGAAATGTTCATTAATGGGTTGAACCAAAAGGTGCATTTTCAGTCCAATAAATGTTAACAGACTTGTAATTTCACATAGGTGACAAGAAGGCCGTTTTGGACAGCAGCCCTTTCCTTTCAGAGGCCAATGCGGAGCGTATCGTCAGGACATTGTGTAAAGTACGTGGGGCAGCACTCAAGCTCGGCCAGATGCTCAGTATACAGGGTAAGAGAATGCTGTTTGTACTCGATAAATCCTTGACGAGTGACTTGGTCTAACGTGGTGAGTTGTTATAGAGGCCTCCTCCATGACTGATCATATTCATAACCCACGGCTGCTTCCAGTGTAGGAATGGTTGTAAGTCATGGCCGCTCTCAAGTTAGACTAGTACGTGATTGAGGCCTGTTTGTGTTTTACAGCCTGGTGATATGAGTGACTGTAATCCTCTTACAGAAAGGTGCAGAGAAATTGGAGATGTGGTTTATTTCCTCTCTGATATGCAAAGGTCTAAAGATAAAATAACCTCATGTGTCCTTCCTTTCGTTATTTTCCACACAGTGGTGGAAAATGGATGCTCAATTTTCTTCTTGCTGACTGTTCAGGGTCCACAAATGCTACCAGTCTAGACACACTTGAATTTATTTGTTATCATGTTCTTAAAGATCTTTTTATTTACAAGCTTAAAGCATCTTCTAATCAGTTAAGCAGCGCCAAGATTACGAAAACAAGGATATTTCTTGAGCACCAAATCAACATTTTACAATGATTTCTGAAGGATCATGAGACACTGAAGGCTGCTGAAAATAAAAATGTAATTTTAATGTAATGTCTGCAAAGCCTTAAGTATATTAAAAGTTATTTTATATTGTAACAACAGAATTTTACAACAAACAAGTCTTTACTGTATTTTAATCAAGTTAATGTAGCCTTAGTTAAGCATAAGAGATTTATTTCAAAAGCACTTAAAAATCTCCAAACTAAGTAGGAACTAGTACTGTGAATAACAGATAACTATTTCCTTTCCAATTCATAACTCTTGAAAAGTCATTGCCTCACGTCCTTAAATCCACTTCTTTCTGCATTGACTAGTAACTCAAATATTGTCTTCTTCAGTGACACAAATGGCTCTCTTCTCTGTGCAAATATGTTGATTATTTCTGGTAGGCATGTGAGGTCATTCTCCCCCGCTCTGTGTGCATTAGTAAATATTGGAAAGCAAGAAAGCATCCGTGTCACCCGATCAAGAATGCAGGGCTTAGATTATCGTAGCACGACCTCCCTGCATGACATTTCCAAACGTTGGCCGCAGCTCATGCACTGGTCTCATGCACCATGTCAGTCTCGTCAAGATAGGCAGGATTTTGTAAGCTGCAGATCCCTATGACTGCCAGTGAAGAACAGCGCTGGCATCGGCGAGACTCAAAATAAGCCCACAGCTATGCCAGAAACGTGACCTTTACGCTACACTTCAGGAAGTTTTGAAAGGACAGCACACACGATCGCCCATCAAGACATGATAAAACTGGAGGGAGAGCGTCACGCTTTACTGACACGTTTTGTTTTTCCATACCTCCTTCTGGAAAACTACTCCCGTTTTTAAATATGGTTTAGTAGCCCACAGTTTCTCAGCAGTTTTATCAGCTGAGAAAATGAAAGGGCATCGCACTGATAGGATAAAAAAAAAAAAACACTGCAACCTTAAAGACAAGAGTTACTTAGGAAGTACACAGAGAAAAACTCTCGAAGCCTTCACCTCTGTAGCAGCATTTTACTAGGTTTGAGTTTACCAATTTGTTATTTCTCTCTCTCTCTCTGTCTCTCTCTCTCTCGCTTCTTAAGGCTTGAGAGTGTTTACAGTGGCGTACATCTGTCACACAGTTTCTTCGTGTGAAACCATCTCTAAAATCCTGTTTAGAGATATGGATTGACTCAACGGAGTAAACCTGTAATATGACAACAGATCTATGAATGATTAAGCAACATGAAGCGCAAGCCTATATTGTATTGTAGGTCATTTAAAAATTCTCTTTTTATATAAATTTATAGATTTGATGTAGAAAATACAGGTAGCCATTATACTTGGAATTATAGAAGTAGTTCACCCAAAAATGGAAGATCAGTCATTTCCAAATTTGTAAGAGTTTCTTTGTTCTGCTGAACATGTACAGTATAGAAAAATATTTTGCCGAAAGTTTGTAACCGATTTTGGGTCACCATTGACTTCCATAGTATTTTTCTTTCCTGCTATGAAAGTCAATGGTGACCCATTACAGCCTGGTTACAAACTTCCTTTAAAATATCAGCAGAAGAAAGAAATCCATACAGATTTGGAACTAATGGAGGGTGAGTAAATGATAACAATTAAAATTTTTGGGTGAACTATTCCTTTAACGTCATCTGCCTCGAGTGATCATAAGTGAGCAGCACAGAATACAAAGTGATCCAATCATTCAGACCACACTCATTGGTCAGGAAAGCATTTGGCCTCATCACATTTGTTGTGTAAACACTAATGTGTCCTACCTACAGGGACACCTACTCACCTCTCCATGAACCTTTGCGCAAAAATAAAGCAATGTTTACAGCACCTACATATCAACCAGCAGTCATTAGAGTATTAGTAGACTATCTGCTTAGTAACTTCTAACATTTTCTTTTGATGTATCCACAACATACTATGAGAAGCTTTGCAAGTATATGTCAACTTTTTCAACGAACCCTAAACCTGCCCTAACAGTCTAATCTGAGAGTTAGTAAACACGAAGTTGCAAAATAATGAAAATGATTTGACATGTAGTTACAGAGTTACTTCGGATCCCCCAAGAAGGATGATAATACAAGCTATAAACAAGGCCATCATTTTCATTTGGCATTTGTTGAAGAATAGCATTGTACTATACCAACACTGGATGTGTGTTTAATGTTTCAGATGATGCATTCATCAACCCACAGCTGGCCAAGATATTTGAACGTGTGCGTCAGAGTGCTGACTTCATGCCCATCAAACAGATGATGGTACCATCTACTTAAATTACTAAATGTTTGAAAATCTGAAAATTTCAAAATTACAATTTAAAATAAAAACTACACATCTCTTGCTTTATGATTTGTGCAGAAAGCCTTGAACAATGACCTGGGTCCAAACTGGAGGGATAAACTAGACATGTTTGAGGAAAGACCCTTTGCTGCTGCCTCGATTGGTCAGGTCCATCTAGCCAGGATGAAAGACGGTCGAGAGGTCGCCATGAAAATACAGGTTGGTTTCAGACTGAAAATACTGTTTTTAAACTTCACCCTTAAAAATAAAAGTGCCTCACGATGCCATAGAAGAACCTTTTTTGTCCAAATGATTTAGTAAAGAAACTTTTATAGAACCTTTCTGTTTTGCAAAATCTTCTTTGAGGGCGAAAGGAGGTTCTTAAGATTATAAAAGGGTAAGAAAGAGATGGTTATTTAAAAAAATCTTTGACTGAATGGTCTTTGTAGAACAAAAAATGGTCTTAAGGCATTGCTTTGAAGAACCTTTTAAGCACCTTTTATTTTTAAGAGTGGTCCTGGTGATCAATAAAGCTTGATACGGTGAGTTTACAGTTAATTTAGAACATCAGCCAGGATCGAACAATTGTATCTTTTTGTAGCGGATAGTCATTGGTCAATCAAAGGTGATTTTATTCATAGCCCACATAACCCTTTGGTATTCTTTTTTTATTTTATTTTTTTACATGGAGAGAATTTTTATCATATTTAAAAACTTTTTAGTTTTGTTTCATTATCAGTTACATGCAACATCAGAATTTACCGTAAGCACGTCATTCAGAGGACCATGGATTTTTTGTACTACTGCTGCTTAAGGCTAACAAAATCACAAAGCTTTCCTCATGTTAAATACATGCAGTGCAAAATGGCCTTTTTTAACAGACTTCTAATAGGTCAATTTGGAGCACCAACTGCTTGAAGTCCAAAGAGCAATTAGCGCTAACTTCTTTTGCAAACGATATCGATCTGAATGTTTATGATTAGATAACCTAAATCGGGATGTCTCTCCTCTGTACTTTTTTTAGTAAAACAAACAGTTTTGAAATAAACTAGCCCACCAATATGCGCTCCACAAGGTCAAGGCTGTTTTGCTGGAGGTGTATTGTGTTGCGTTTGTTTTCAGCGGTCCATGTGTTCTTTCCACTGATGCTCTTTACCGGTTTGAACTTGTTTTGTTTCACGAAAGGTACTGCTACTGTGTAATGTTTTCTGAGCTCAGTGTTACTTACTCTTGGTTTCTGCAGTACCCTGGAGTCGCACAGAGCATCAACAGTGATGTGAATAACCTGATGACAGTCCTGAGCATGAGCAACGCCCTTCCTGAAGGTGATGACGATATATTTGATTTTTAGAATTTTAGGTAAATACATTTTCAAAAATGCACGTGCATGGCATTAATACAAATAAAATAGAAAAATTATTGACAATATAATAATATAAATGTTTTGGCTACAAGTATCTAAATTCCAAATAATAAACCGTGAAATTGTGCTGATTGTGAAACATTCATTGACCCCATTCTTTCCTAGAACTTGGTGTCTCTGCACTCAAATCTATGTTTAGTGTGTTTCAAACTGAGAACTGGGTGCTCAGGGCCTGTTGGGTCTCAGTGGGCTGATGGATCTCAAACTGCACTTTGACCAATCAGAGCCCCAGAGCTTTGCACACAAGCTGCGTCATAGTTACAACCATGTCCACTGCTGCACGATTAAAGCCAGTTAAATGTTCAGCTGTCAGAGAAGCCTAATGCTTCAAACATAGTCTGAAGTTGTATTTGAGCTTGTAAATGCTACTACATTGTTTAATGTTTCATATTTCCTGCTGGCACACTACAGCAAAATATAGAAATAACGGACTTTTTAGCTGGTGAAAATACTAGTGTTTTAATTATTTTGACCACCACTGTAAACTGGGCATAAGTAAATCTTTGTTTAATATCATATTTACTTTTGTAGTCTTATTATGGTTAAAGTGTACTGACAAGAATTTACAATGAACTAAATTGTACTTGAATTTCAATAGAAATTTGCATGACATTTATTTCTCTTTAAATCTCTTTAAAGTATGAAATTATTAAAACTAGGGATGTAATTGACTCAACTCACGATGTGATGTGATTCACGATACTGATTTCATGCAGAACACTTTTAAGTGTTCCTAAAGCATGTCTATAAAGTAGTGATTTTGGATTAATCGCATCCAAAATAAATGTTTTTGTTTGAATAATGTGTGTGTGTGTGTGTGTGTTCCGTGTGGATTTATTATGTATATAAAAATACACACATACAGAAAATATTTCTATGTTTATATTACTGTAATTTATATTATAAATACACTTAATGCACAAAATAACTCTGAGATATATAATATATAAACGCACACATAATAAATGTACACAGAACACACACACACATACAGTACATACAGCAGTACTATAAAGTGTACTCCCAAGTACACTTTTTTTTTTTTTTTTTTTTTTTTAAGATTTGAAATACACTACATTTAAGTGCACTTCTTTTTCACAAGAGAAGTATGAAAACTAATGAATTGTGATTGTGACCTCTTGGTGACTCAAATAATTTTTTTTACAAATATGAACTAACCTACTGACTCATGTCTGACTGTGTCTATGAATGTGCAGGTCTGTTCCCGGAGCATTTGATAGATGTGATGCGACGTGAGCTGGCACTGGAGTGTGATTACATAAGGGAAGCCAAGTGTGCTCGGAAATTCAAGTGAGTGAATAAAAACAACCGGGAGACATTTTTCCTCAACACTTATTTAGGGCATCCCTTCATTGTATTCGTTAATCTACCCCTCCATAAAACCATGGGCGGGCTGTGGGCTCACAGGCGGCCTGCAGGACATAGCAGGCTACAATGTGCCTGATATCCCATCTAAATGTATCCTGTATCATAATGCCTTTGAAAGGAAGGTTTACGTACACAAAAATAAACACTACAACTGCTCAGAATGATTGTGCATGACTGTATCCTCATATAACAGCTTCTCTGGAGCGATGTGGCCTCAGCACAGGGCTAAAAATAACCGACTAGCTTGTAGGCCAGGGATTGAATGATTTGATCCTAAGGAACAGTTTGTGTGCTGACATTATTTTTAAATATAGCACAAATAGAAATAATAAACATTGACAACAAGGTCGTACCCTGTGTCCTGTCCTCTACTGGGACGGGGGGGACGGGTGAAGAATGAAATGCATGTTCCAAGAGAGAGATATGGTTACATACATGCCTTCAGGGTGAGATGTGTTTCTTTAACTTTTGAGCGGACCAATGAGAGACTCAGTGTTCAGGAGATTAGCTTGTTTCAAAATGATGTAACACTTTTGTTTCCTGCAAGTATTGATGTCGTTTAAACAAGCTGTGCACACAGCCTCATATCCGGAAGAGCTGAGGAAATAATCAAACACATTCTTACAGAATATCTTCTCTTTGTCAGGTAGTCCGATTGATTTTATTGAACTACTTCATATGGACTGGTGACCTTTAGGTGATCTGTGGTTACTGTTGCTAAACCTGATTTCTGTTATCTGTTTGGACAGTTTCTGTAAAATTGCATCTAATACTATCCAACTCCTCCATAGTTTACAAAAGAACAAAAGTTTGTCTCAGTGCTATTTTAATGTGCCCATATTATGGGTTATGAAAGGTTCATATTTTGGTTTTGGGAGTCCGAAACAAAAGGTTCACATGCATGATGCAAGGTCAAAAAACACTAATTATTGTAAATTTGCATTTATTTTTATATTATTTGTTCAAAGACTCCCAAACGATTCGTTCAGCGATTAATTTTTCCAAACCCCTCCGGTGATTTATCGATTTCATTTAAAAATGTGTTTGTGAGCTTTACTGCTTCAAAAGTGGCACCTAGTGGTGAAGAATTAATTTGCATTTTCATTCAGAAAAGACCAACAAGTGGCAGGCAATATGCTAATACTTTATGTTGAGGTCAACACAAAAAGTTTGGGACTCGTTTTAGTGATTTTTATTTTTTTTATGAGACAATAACTTTATACACTGTACACTTTCAGATTTAAAACTTTGACTTTAACACTTTAACATCACAATGTTACTCTAATGTCGAGTTCAGACTGCACGATTTTCAAAGTAGTTGCGTCAGATCTTTTCACATTGTATGACTATCTGGGGTAGCATTCAGTCGCTGCATTACTTTATAACAGGAAGAATCGCCGACAACTTTGTCTCACTGCCAAACACACACGAGAAGTGACATGGAAACAACGCGAGGTCTCGTGTGCAAGACCGGAGTTCTCACAAGAGACTGGGATTATTGTTAAAAATAAAAGCAAAATAAGCTTGCCATACAAATTGCATGTGTGCTCATTGGCTGTCGGTAATCACCGATGTTATGCAGTCAGAACACTTTTCACACGGTATGATTCTGAATCGCCGACAGGCAAAGCACCGAGTTGTCAGCGATATCTTTAAACCTGTCGGCAAGTCAAAATCGGGGCTAAAATCGTGCTGTCTGAACTTGGCTTAAGTCAGTCACACTTCTGTGAAATCAAACTGCCCTCTTAGGAAGCGGCACTGATTGACAATCAATTTCAAATGTTGTTGTGCGAATGGAATAGACAACAGGTGGAAATTATAGGCTATTAGCAAGACATCCCCAATAAAGGAGTGGTTCTGCAGGTGGTGACCACAGACCATTTCTCAGTTCCTATGTTTTCTGGCTGATGTTTGGGTCACTTTTGAATGCTGGCGGTGCTTTCACTCTAGTGGTAGCATGAGACTACAACCCACACAAGTGGCTCAGGTAGTGCAGCTTATCCAGGATGGCATATCAAAGTGAGCTGTGGCAAGAAGGTTTGCGGTGTCTGTCAGCGTAGTGTCCAGAGCATGGACGTGCTATCAGGAGACGTGGAGGAGTCCGGAGAAGGGCAACAACCCAGCATCAGGAGCGCTACCTTCGCTTTTGTACTAGGAGGAACAGAATGAACACTGCCAGAGCCCTGCAAAAGGACCTCCAGCAGACCACAAATGTGCATGTGTCTGCTCAAACGGTCAGAAACAGAC
>JAUMHP010000076.1:15100617-15128502 GCA_032361065.1 Enteromius trimaculatus
GCAACATCCTCCAGCATGACTGGTTTGGCAGTGGGTCAGTAATGGTGTGGGGTGGCATTTCTTTGGAGGGCCGCACAACTCTCCATGGGCTCGCTGACTGCCATTAGGTACCGAGATGAGATCCTCAGCCCCTTGTGTATGCTGGTGCGGTTGGCCTTGGGTTCTCCTAATGCAAGACAATGCTAGATCTCATGTGGCTGGAGTGTGTCAGCAGTTCCTGCAAGACGAAGGCATTTCCCATTCCCCAGACCTGAATACAATTGAGCACATCTGGGACATCATGTCTCGCTCCATCCACCAACGATACGTTGTACCACAGACAATTTTGAGTGCAGCTCCAAATCCAGACCCAGATTTGATTTTCATTGATATTTTTTGTGTGATTTTGTTGTCAGCACATTTAACTATGTAAAGAACAAAGTATTTAATAAGAATATTCATTCATTCAGATCTAGGGTGTTAGAGTTTATTCTGAGCAGTGTATAATAGTTAAAGGATAACAGATTAATTTGAGTCATTAGTGTTTACACACATCAAAAGCTACTTTTTCATTATTTGTTTCTTGTTACCAGTAAAAAATATCTAAATGTGGTTTTAAAACACAAAAAATAGCTATTAATGTAAGAAAAATATACTTGTTTTCTATTTAAATTTATTTTTTATATCCCATTTTCACAGATGTTTTCTTTTTTTAAGAATAAACCTCAATTGATAATTTCACAGAAAATGATTATCTAGTCTATTTTGCAGCGCCGAAATGTGCAGCATCCTTTTTAGCATATTACATATTTACTGCCACTGGATTACGTTACATCTGTGTGGTCAGAGTATGTTGTCATCTTTGATATAGAGTAACTATATAAAGCTCTGTCACATAGCATCAGTAAAGCTACTTCTAATAATAACTTTTCTCATAGCTAGATAGTTTTCAAATATCTAGCTTGACTGTACTGTATTTCAAAGCTGACCTACGTATTATTGCATGGCAAGCTGTGATTTAAAGCTGAGGTAACCAAATTTTAGGCTTCACACCCAGAGAATAGCATCACGTTTTTCCCACATCCCTTCAGAAGCTGACGTGTGTCTGTGTGTTCATCATCACGTCCTGTCTGTGGTGCACGTGCGAGGTGGCATGCTTTTACGGGGATGCTCACTTGTGCTCAGTGACTCAGAAGCTTTGTGGTTTTTGGCAGGGAACTTCTGAAAGATCACCCCTTCTTCTACGTGCCAGAGGTAATTGACGAACTCAGCAGTCAGCACGTCCTCACCACGGTACTGGTGCCTGGATTTCCCTTGGATCAGGCTGACGGGCTTTCACAAGAGTTGAAAAATGAGGTATTAAATAATAAAAAAAGTGGTATTAACCAACTATCTACTAATTATCAAGTTTAAGGCTTTTTAAGACCTTTACAAAAATGACCCTAGACCACAAAACCGGTCATATGTGTCAATTTCTTTCGAAAAAGAGAATTTATACATAATCTGAAAGCTGAATAAACTATCCATTGATGTATGGTTTGTTAGGATAAAACATTATAGGATATTTGGCTGAGATACAACTATTTGAAAATCCGGAATCTGAGGGTTTAAAAAATACTGAGAAAATCACCTTTAAAGTTGTCCAAAAGAAGTTTGTAGCAATGCATATTATTAATGAAAAATTAGGATTTAATATAAATACGGTTGGAAATTTACTAAATATCTTCATGGAACATGATCTTTACTCCAATATAATAATGATTTGTGCATAAAAGGAAAACCAATAATTTTGACCTATATAGAGTATTTTTGGCTATTGCTACAAATGACTTACCATTTTAGAAGGCACAGTTTATTGTCAGTTCAGTATTTAGAACTTTTACATTTAGAATTTTCATGTACCATTTAAGACTTTTTGTATGGCTTAAATTTGCTATATCTAAATTGAACTCTTAAGGACTCCCAGAAACTATAAACATTTGTAACTGAATTATGAATCAATTGCTACCTTATTTGATTGGAATGTATTTTCAGCTTACTTTCTAGTACTTTAATGTCCTTTACTGTTACAGTAATTAGCATAATAATACTTTAGCAAGTTACATAAGCGCATAAAAATTTGGTCTTCTATCAGGCCATGTTATATTCAATGACGCCTGAGTCACGTGGTCTGAAACGTGGCTGGTATTGAAGCCAGTGAGCATCCTGAAGCATTATCGCCACCTGATGGTGGAAGTGTTTTATTGCATTAGTAGGGCAAAGTGTAAACAAGGTCATATCCATACCAAAAAAAAAAGTTAAGGAATGAAGTATAAAATGAATAAACTCTGTTGACTGAATCATGATGCACACTGACATAAATGAAGGCAATAAATGTGATTGAAATTTTTAAACAAACCATACCACTGAATTAAATGCTCTTCATTTATGTAGTTTGTAAACATCGCATTAAAGCATTGATTTGTTTGTTGAGTTAGAACTGATTTATGACTTTATGCTAAGTACTACTTGTGCATTAAAGCATAAATAGTGTGGATTTAAAGCGGTTTAGTGAAGGTAACCATACTTTTTATTCTCGCACAGATCTGTGAGAACATCCTGACCCTGTGTCTGAGGGAGCTGTTTGAATTCAGATACATGCAGACAGATCCCAACTGGTCCAATTTCTTTTATGATCCACAAACCCACAGGGTAAGAGAAGATGCCACTGTTGCTGATCTTTCCTGACTGTTTTCACTACCAGTTTAGACCCACTTAGCTGAATTGGTCACTGTGTAATAGAGATGCACGATAATCATCAGCCGATATGTAATGCGCATTTTGTCAGTAAAGCTGGTTCTGTAATCACGTGCTTGATTTCCCATTGAGCCGCATTTACTATTATTAGAAAGATTTCTGAAGAATCATGTGACACTGAAAACTATTAATAACTACTAAGCTTTAGGATCAGAGGAATAAATTGCATATTAAAACACAAAGTTGAATTTTTGATTTTCAAACATTTTTAAAACAATTTTTACCGTTTTATTTACAAAATTGTATTAGAACATTATATTAACGTCCTACCAGCACCACTGTACGTGTTGATTTTATTCATTGTATTTGAGTATTTTGTACAGTAAATCAAAAGTAAGAGTGTTTTGGCTTCATATCTTGTTATAATCGAGCTGTTCTTGAATCCACAGGTTGCTTTGCTGGACTTTGGTGCAACAAGAGGGTTTGATGAGAGTTTCACTGATCTCTATATTGAGGTAAGACAGATAAAACTAAAAGTAAGTGAATATTTTATTGCTTTAACTGATTGCATCTTTCTCTTTTTTTAAACAGATCATAAAGGCTGCAGCAGATGGCAATCGAGAAGGAGTGCTGAAGCGATCCATAGACATGAAGTTCTTGACTGGTTATGAGTCAAAGGTAGTAATATACAGATATTTTACTTTTTAGCTGCACATATTACAAATAATAGTGTTAACACAACCTCTACTCCTCATCCAGTCCATGGAAAATGCCCATGTGGATGCTGTGATGATCCTGGGTGAGGCTTTTGCCTCCGAAAAGCCATTTGATTTCGGGGCGCAGAGCACCACAGAGCGTATCCACAACCTCATCCCAGTCATGCTAAAACAGCGCCTCATCCCTCCACCTGAAGAAACATACTCCCTGCACCGCAAAATGGGCGGCTCCTTCCTTATCTGCTCCCGCCTGAATGCTCAGCTTAGTTGCAAAGATATGTTTGATAAGACCTACAGCAATTACTGGAGCAACAAGAAGAAAGGACCAAGCCCGTGACAGACGCAGGAGAAACTCGGGATAAGCACAAAATGCTCTGGCCAATCACTCGAATGTAAACAAGTGGCACTTTTTTCGACATACATGTTTGTTTTTGGCTTTTGTTTTTCCTTTTGAGTGTGTTAATGGGAAATAATATCCATGATTTATCCATGGTCGTGTGGTGCAAAGATTGCTATTCAAACGGATGTATCTATGTGCCTACGGAAATTCCTATTGGTTACTCATAAGGTGTGATGATTGGCTGTAGAACATTTCGTAACCAAGCCAACAGTTTTTGTTCTTTCCAGGCTTCTGGACTACATTTGTGAGGACCGTCTCCCTAAATCATTATATTAACTCTTATGTTTATTGTTTGAGAAAGCATTACGATGCGTATTTTTCTGTTTTGGTTTGTGATTTGTGGATATTACGCACAATATTGGCCAAAGTATGAAAAAGGGAAGTTCCTGAATGAAAAGATCGGAGGTCAGGGCAGGTTTTGATGCTACAGTCACATATTTGTTATCAGTGTGTAGGCTGGCTACAAGCTTGCTTGTTTTAGCCAGCTAAACCAACTACTTTGTCATAATGCATTTTTTAAAAAAAAACTAGGATATTAATGATGATGGCATGAGGTATTACTTCTCTGATGTGTGAGATGTACATGAATTTAAATGTGCCTACGTTAAGGTGAGAACTTTAAAGCATTATGGTTTGATATCAGAGCATTAATGGAAAAGGTGTTTTTCTAATGTTCCTGCTATTGGCTTTCTTACTAAAAACAGTTGTGATAAAATTGTCTGAATATATTAAATTTTTGGAATCAACACACCAGTCTTAAATGTTTATTAGCAGCATTGTTTTTTTCTTATGTGACCGTACAACATAAAGACATAGAACTGTAATTTTCAAGCATTTGAAGCAAGACTTGTTACATGAACTGGTTTAAGACATACTGAAGTTTAGCAAATGCGTTTTCATTTGTTGAACACCTAAAAATACCATGCTGTGAGTCATGGAAGAGCATATTAACATGTTCCACAATGTTCCCTTGAGATGATGCTGTATTTATGCTGGGGCATATGTAGTTTGGATTGAAGGTATGGTGCATTGTCACCAGCACTGCTGGTTTATTAGCTGTAAAGACAGATTAAAAGTAATTTTAACATTAGAATAAGATTTGTAATTGTCCAGCAAGTGCAATTTGGTGTAAGAAGGAATAACTTATGAAATTATCACTTGCAGACTAGTCCTATAAATGTAACATGTTTCAAGGAAACCTGTATTGATAAGGTTAGAATTCTCTCCAATACAATATTTAGATATAATATGAAGACTAGTTAAAAATTAATTACCTGGAATTTTCTTTAGTGCTTCTTCAGTGTCAGTTCCAGCTCGTGAGGTCACAGGATTGAAGGCCAGTATCAGCTGACAGGCCGATAAATCAGTCTCTTTAACTCCCCTGAGCTGGTGAAGAATTTGCTTGTCTGCTCCCAAGGTTTGACCACAAACAAATGGATGCACTCTGACCGAAGGCTCCGCTAAAGAGAAATGTACAGTATTAGGAGGGTGGGTATGAAATGTATATTAAAAAAATTCTAAATGGAAGCATTTTCACCAGTGCTCTCAGACTTCAGGAACCCACTGTATATGCTTTAATGATGCAAGGTACATATTTATAATCTCTTACTGTGGTTAACCTTTTTTACACAGCTAAGTTGGCTTAAAATGTGGTTTTGAGAACTTGGAGGAAAGGGCATGTGTTGTCTTATTTTTACTAACCATGAACCTGCACGGTTGGAGAGTTCATATCTGTTGGGAATGAGTTTGGAAATGTTCTCTTGTTTGACGTTGCCTCTTTATCCCAGTCCTCTTTTCTAGCAGGTGGCTCAGTGAGACTGCTCAAGACCTCAATGTACGGTTTCAACGATGCCTCTGCTGCTTTGAGCTGATCCTCCATTTGTCTAAATGCTCGAAGAGACTCCTTCAAAACATCCTGTACAGCAGCATCATCTAGGAAGTAGTCATGAGGCCACTATAAAACATCTCTTCAACAATGAGAACTCTGTTGGTTCTTTGAAAATTGTAGATTTGTAGGTCATAATAACTCACTGTTTTTGTCCATTAATTGCTTCACGGCACCAGCCAGTTTTTTTGGGCCATGGTGAAATGACTCCTTTAGGAATCAAATAATAAATAATTGCAGATAAATACTTATCTACTATATAAAGGAAAAATACATGAAGCATACATATGCACACAATTTACATTTATATTTGGTTTCTGTAACATGACAACTGAAATTATATTAATAATAAATATTTGTCAAATGTTAGGATGCATCCCAATGTGCACACTATCCATCCTAAGTTCTACGTCATGTTGGTAATTCTCAATAGTTATTTTGGCCAGATAGGGAGCATAGTACACAAATTGGGACGTAGGGTTACTGTTTGAAGCCGTTCATCATTAAAGTGATGAACTACACCTGTGGCCTCAAACTGGCATCCAAAATAGCATTTGGTTGTTTGATATTTTGTGATATAATACCATGAAACTCCTCTTCAGAAGTGAATATTTTTAGAGGGCCAGCAGAGTTCAGTTCCACCAGCATCTTGACCAAACACATTACCTTCACTGCGTCTGTGATGAGTGTCATAACTGTCCTTCTGAGCTGAAAGTTCCCGATACCAGGAAAAAGCTCGTTCAGATCCTCTCTTGTCAAAGTAAGGATCTGAGCATCATCAATGCGTGCATCTAAAAACCGATGGACATAATAGACTAGAGCATGTCGCACTGCAAGACCTTAGTGTAATACATTTAGTTTTGGGGTGTGACAAATAAATGGCATTAGAAACATTATCAGGTGACATACGTACCATCTAGGACACGAGACTCAGAGATTTCATGGATTTTTTGTCGAAGAGCTCGACCCTTCTTGGAAACAGGAAAACGGAGATAGCAGTTAAATTTGAACCCTGACACAAGCACTCTTTTATATAACGTTAGACTTCCTCGCCAGCCCATACCATAATATCTGAAGCAACAATAGTGTATTTTGTGTTATTAATATTAATTTAATTTAATTTAAAAAAATGTTTACATGTTTGCTAATTGTACCTTTTCCTTGGTGAGCGTCCATGTACTTGGATTCATCCACGATAATCCACTGGAAAACCACGAAGACCCTGCGTTGTTCATTTCTGGTGTATTGAAACCGAAAGTTATAGTTGCTAAAACTAAATTGGTTCAATTCTGTATTCACGCTGACTCCGGTTCAGTCACGGCTTCTCAACCGCAGTGACAAATAAAAACAGGGGTGTGTCAAAATCTGATCTAGGACCTGCAGTTTCCTGCGATAGGTTGTTTCGGCGTTAAGACCCGCCCCATTTTAGAAGATCGTTTTCTCATTGGTTGGTGAATAAAAGAGGCGTATTGTGTATGAAGTGATCTCTCCGAGAGGACGGTAATGTTATACCTACTCTTGACTGTTTTATGAACATTGTGAACGTTGAATATGCCCTTTAAATGTAAGGTTTAGGGTATATCGATATAATACAGATCGTATGACGGTGGCTTGTATCCGCAGAGCATTATTTGACGTAGTGCCACCATGCCTTATTTTTTTGGCTAGGAATATTGGTGGGCAGTGATGGTGGCAGTGGTCTTGAAGATTACACTTATGCACTGCAAAAAAAGATGCATGTAGGGCTGCGCGCAGCTTTAGTCCATGCATTTAGATGTGTTGTATTTTTCAGATTCTTGCAGTCTGCTTGAGGGACACTGAATTAATGAAATTCCACTGAGATTACCTATGTAACTGTTATTTATTTGTTTTTTGATTATGATAAAATGATGAACTAATAGAGATAATAGGGGATCTCTATGTTTCTCTGTATCTAGCACTGATTTGAGTGGAGTAGAATCATGAATCAGACCCAGCAAAACATGTCTGCCACATGTGTACCCAGCAA
Organism: Enteromius trimaculatus; assembly: GCA_032361065.1. Taxonomy (NCBI): domain Eukaryota; kingdom Metazoa; phylum Chordata; class Actinopteri; order Cypriniformes; family Cyprinidae; genus Enteromius; species Enteromius trimaculatus. The sequence continues at coordinate 15,108,342 of JAUMHP010000076.1, forward strand.
GAAAAAAACGTCAAAACCAAAAACCCAAACACCAGGTAATTCTGTATTAGATTTATAAAATTCTAAATTTTTTGAACCCTATATGGCGTATTGTGATGTGGATTCACTCCCAGATCATGAAATGAATTAAATGTACGTTATGATTAAATATATTATAAATTGTTCTAAACAGCTGATTGCATTTTCAACAGATGCCATGAAATATTTGCGGAGAGAGGCTGAAGATAGTGGAATGAAATCATCCAGAGTAAGTCCAAGCACATGAGTTATACATCGGTCAGTGTATAGAATATATGTAGGTAATTAATATACAGTAATTAAACACGAGATCATCAAAACTAATATTGTTACTGCATTTTTCTTACTGAATCTTAGAATGAGAGAACAAGCTCTCAGAAAATAAAGAGAACTTACACCAGAAAAAAGTGAGTTTTGTATGCCGAAATCTTTCGGTTATCAAACGTTAACTGCATTTAATCATTTCATTTAATCTCAGAATCATTTGAAAAATGTTTTTGCCCCTTTAATAGTAACGTACCATATACCGAATTAATGATGGTGTCGAAATGTCATGTCTTAAGGTACCATGATCTCCAGCCTGTGGTAATGAGACCTACAGAAGATTCAGACCATGGGTCATCTTGCAGTTCAGTTATTACATCCAGTTTGGCCAATGGTTCGGACAGTCAATATATGCACACTGACCACACTAGTGAAGTGATGGGAAGAACTGATGGATGCAGTTCAGACACTTTAATAGAGACAAGTAAATACAGACTTAAATATAAATAAAATAAATTGATAAATGACATTTTAAAAAATAATATAAAAAGTTTTTATGTTACAGATTTTAAGCTAAAGAAGAAGCACAAGCTCAGCCCTCAAGAAACCGATCAGCCCTCCTTAAAAAAGTACATAGAGGAAGTAAAGCAGTCAGGTATGCATTTCTTAGCTTTTTCTTCTATTATTTATGATACATCATTAATAGTGCAGTCTACATCTCTTTTATTTAACAGTACCTGTTATAGTTCCTGTTGCTCAGTTCACTCAGAAGAATACTGACAGCACACAGGAGCAGAAATCATCTCAGCACACCAAGAAGGAGTCCCCTGTTTATCCACCAGGTAAAGGGCTAGCTAAACACAGCACAGACATATTTTTTATTTATTCATAATATCTATTTTGTGGTTCGTTACAGGAAGCCAGGAGGAAAAATGGCAGCTTCAGATTTTGGCAAAGGGTAGAGTAAGCTGCCCAACATGCAAAAGTGTTGGAAGAAAGACAGTGGATGGGTTAAAGAAGCACCTGGAAACCTGCAAGTTGGTACGCTCATAAGAACAAAGTTTGTAGCATATTTTTTAGCACTTGTCTGAATTCTGCACCAGATTTTGTTTTTGCTCTTTGCATAGAATCCTTTTACATGTCCACACTGTGGGAAACAACTGAAAACCTCCACTGGAATGAAGTACCACCTCATGGCTGACCATAACAACTTGGTTAGTTTTCTTTTTTTTTTTTTTTTTGTCTTTTTCTAAGATGGTAGTGACACTGACAGTGACAATTATTGTTATTTATTTTTTAGCCCATTCCAGATACAGGGAATGACCTTGTTGACCAAGCAGTAAAGGAGAAGTTACGGAAAGTATTAAAAAGGATGGGCAAATTGAAATGTTCAAAAGAGGTGTGGTCATTTATCTGTGTTAAATGTGTTCAATGCCATTTAAAAGGCTTTAGAGGCTTGCATATAAAAATGGAAAATATTAGTACTGAAAATAAAAATCAAAACACTACCATTCAACTAATGGGGTAAGTTAGATTGCCTAAAAGGAAATTAATACTTTTTATTTTATTCAGATGCATTGTATATGAAATAAAAATAATGAAAAACTTATGTTTCCACAAAAATATTAAGCAGCAAAACTGTTTACAACAATCATAATAAGAAGAAATTAATGATTTCTAAAGTATTGTGAGGTATTTTAAATTGTAATATTTCACAATATTACTGTTTTTACTGTAGTTTTGTCAAATAAAAGCAGACCCGGTAAGCATTAGAGACATCTTACAAAAACTTCTTACATTTAAAACAATTTATAGACCCCAAACTTTTCACCAAACAATAGTGTAAAAATATTACAAGGTAGATAAAATAATAAATACATAATAATAGTGCAATGGTTGATGTTAACAATTACCTTAAAAGATGCTGAATGGTTTGTTTTAGGGTTGCACAGGAAGTTTCACTAGTATAATGGGTTATGTGTACCACATGAAGAAATGCGGCAAAGAGGCATCAGAGCTGGAAAAGCTCTTATTGAACTGCAAACACTGTGGTAAAGCGTATCGTTCCAGAGCGGGCCTGGAGTACCACGTCAAGAACGAACACAGTCCGGTGAGTCCTCCTCTCTGTTATTCTATAAGCATTTACCTAAATGTCTGTTCTGATGTTAAAGATTCGGCCTGTTGATGTTGTCGTGAATGAACGGTCACAATTATCTACTGTTGCAGACGGCTCCAGAAATTGAAGTAGAGGAGGTGAAGACGCAGAAAGAGCCCGTCCCAGAGCGGACACAGAGCGGACGAGCCAAGCGTTTATCTGCACAGGTGGCCGTGTTTCACCTGAGGGAGATCGCCAGTGAGGAGCTGCTGAAGGAATGGCCCAAAAGGAAAGTGCAGCGTGACCTGGTACCAGACGACAGGAAGGTGCTGCAAAACATGTATATATCAAACAATTCCAACATGTTGTAATTGCAGGGCTGTGAAGAAGTCAGAGCCTGTGTCAAGCTCTTTTTGGTAAGGCTGCATCACCGTGTTTGTTTTACACACTTTCATGGATTCACTAAAAGGTTTTACTCTCACTTTTTGAATTTCGAACGAAGAATCAATCTTGGATTAATTGTTCTAAACATTTATGGGATTTTTGTGTCTATGTAGCTGAAGTATTCTCGCCCAGGTTTGCCGGCCTTCAGTCAGGAGACTCTACGGAAGTGGAAGAATGAAGTCAAACTGCATAAAAAAGTGCAATGTCCGAACAAGGTGTGAATGTTATTCATCCAGGTGTTTTTACCATTGGGTTTGAACTTAAAGGCCATTCATTAATGTTTTGCACATGGTTTTCACTGACTGTGGCATTGTGTAAAAGCAAAGATTTGAATGAATGGTTTGCTGAGCTAAGTGTGTAATGATTTTTTTTTGTCAAATTAGGGATGTAACTGCTTCTATACTAGCGTATCTGGTCTAAAGGCTCATCTTGGACTATGTACCTTGGTAAGGATTAAATTCCCTTTCAGACATGTTACACACAAAATACAATAAAAACAGTAATATTGTGAAATATTAGTACAATTAGTACAAAGTCTAAATCAATTTTCAAATCAAGTTTCTATTGAATTTTTTTTTTTTTCTTGTTTAATGTGAATACTCTCTGACAGAACACAGTTATGAAAAGATGGTGAACCTTCTTTTTTTCTCTCTCTGCAGGGTGAATTTGAGACTGGGAAATATAAATGCTTGATATGTAAGAAAGAATTCAACTCTGAAAGTGGAGTCAAGTATCACATCAATTCTATCCATTCTCAGGTAGCACAATAAATGTTTATTTTATTTTCTGCACTTTATATATATATATATATATATATATATATATCATAAAAATGTGTCTGTTATAATATATATTCTCATTGTTATTGTATTGTTTTCATAGGATTGGTTTGTAATTCGGTCCAAATCTAAGGGTTCAAAGTTAGATAAACTGCACAAGACTGAGCCAAAGGAAGATTCCAAGAGTCCAGATCTTTCCTTACCAAACCCAACCCTCAGTTTTTCCAGCACCTGGCAGGATAGACAGATGTCAGCGGTGCCCAGGTCAAGTGGAGTGAAAACCCCAGGAAGAGTGGAAATAAAGAGGAAGGTCGGGCAAAACAAACAGAAAGAGAAGGAAAGCCGACAGGTGAAAGACTGCTATGAGTTCAGTGGAAGTGACAGTCCCAGCAGTAGCAGCAGTAGTGAGCGCTCCAGCAGCGAATCAGAGACTGAGGACTCAACGGCCCATAAACATGATGAATGGGCCCTCAGCAGGCCCCTCAAAAAGCCTGTGTCCACCCAGCAACCTGAAAGTGATTCATAAACTATTTCTGCTCCTTTGTCAAATGTGGAGTTTTTGCGGTGTTCCCCTCCAAAGATGTGAGAGATACGGATTCTTGTAGAGGTTTAGGGTCTGTAAGATTCGAAAGATGTCTCAAAGGCTGCATTTATGTGGTCGAATACAGTCAAAACTGTTAAATTGTTTCAGATTTCAAATAACAAATGTATATTCGAATGTATTTTAAAACATAATTTATTCCTGTGACGGCAATAATTTAAGTTATAATAATAATAATAACTGAATTTTCATTCTTTACTGTCACACGATCCTTCATTCTAATATGCTAATTTGGTGCTCAAGAAGAATTCAAATGTGCTGCTTAATATTTTAGTGGAAACCATTATACTTCTCATGATTTTAAATGAATATAAACTAGTTAAAAAAAAACAGCATTTAATTTAAAATATAATTACTAACATTACGTTTTTTGATCAATTGAATGCGTCATTGGTGAGTAATATTTTTATTTGTAAGGTTTACTGAATTGGGCTTTCTTTTTATTAACATATAAAAAGACCACATGCAAATGTTTTTAAAATGTCTTTGAAAGTAATATGACAAGTTGAATTAATTTTATTAAAATTTAATTTTAGGATCAGTATTAAATGTGTATTGAATGTAGGAGAACATCATGCTTATGTTTCTGTATTTGTCTCATGCTCTGTATCTCACAGTGTTTCACAGTGGACCAGTGACTGACTTAAAACAGTTGCATGCAACAATGTTTATGAATGCTGCTCTTTTGTTGTTGTTGTTGTGATATTATTAAGTGTGATTCTGACATCACAGAAATAGCTAAATTTGTGATTGCTGCGTTGGCCTTTAGTATGAAGGTACATAGTGCTTTTGAATAACTCTCCTGGATGTCAAAGAAAGAAAAATAGTTTGTTAAAATGCATTTAAAGGCTGTTGTCATAATTTGAAATAAAATCTATGAAATGGGTTTGTCTGTTGGTCTTTGCTCCTTATTTATTTATTCATTCACATATTTCTTTCTGCCAACAACACATGAAATTACATGTAAATATGAATACACAAAAAAGAAATGCCCTACAATTGTTTTCATATGCGCTTGTTTTTTCATTTTTTTCAGCAATGTCATTTTTGTGTACAGTTTTTAATTCCTGTGGTATCCACATCTAGATTTATCAATACTAATTATGTTAAATATAAATTCGTGTGTGTGTGTGAATGTGTATATTATTTTAGTGCATGTCTGTGCTCTGCTTGACCACATTGATGGCACCTCGTGGTCAGGCGGGATTACGCACAGGTTTAAAATCCTCTCCGGCGGCAGCGCTGGGTAGGGGGCGGTAGTGAGCAAGCGAGGTCAGAGTCGAGCGTTGCAACATGGCGGCGAAAGCAGACTGATATGTCAAAAATGCTTAAGCTAAAGTGTCGTGGAAATCAGCAAATGTCTGTACAGCACAACTGAATGTTAGTGTTTTAATGTAAAGCGGGATTGGACACGCTTCATCAAGCTCGCGTCTGTCTGGGGTGAGTCTTTGAATGTGTCGAGAGCGTTGGATTCGAACCCGCGTGAATCTTTAGCTGAGTGCTTGAAGGAAAGAGGGCATGATCACCCTGAGCCACTGTTAAAACTCGGCAGTGAGGAGAAAAAGCCCATGTCTTTCCTGTGCTTTCTGAATGAAGGAGCAGGTGTTTTGAGACTATTTTAAAGTTGTATTTTAGAAGGTTTAAGTGGAAACATGTCTGAACGCAGTAACGTTATATATTTATATTAGAAACCGTTGAAAAATGTTGAGCGGAAGCTTTCTACAAAGTAATGTCAAAGACTTTTGTTTTGAATTATTTTGACGCACGTTTATATTTATTTGATTTATAAGTATTGTTTAACAACAGTAATCTCAATGTGCTGTAGGCTAATCGCCTGTCATCGCTATTTCGCGCATGCGTGGATTTACTTCTGAATAATTCTGGTATCACTAAGTACATGATGCATGATGATACCTACCAAGGGTTTTGGATATGTGTCTTTTGACTTTGCAGTGTCATAGAAACTTATATTATCTAGGAGAAAACACATTTATATGGCTTTGTTTGTAAAATCAACATTACTCTGTACTTCTAGACTGGACTGGCAGCAGTTCTGTGGAAGAAGAGGAATTAATGGCAGCTGCTGCCCTGAAGTCGGGTAAGCAGAAAGGTGGAAAAATGGGTTTGCCATGTGAAAAAGACCAACCAGCACCGATTAACCACGAGAGTAAAGGAGCAGCTCAGGATTCAGGTGAAGGTCTTAAAAGACCAACTCTCAAATAGAACTACAGTATTATCATTAAGATACAATTATACTTTTGCCCTTATTACTAGATTTTTTTTATTGTACATATGTATGAATGTGTGTGTACAGTATATGTATATGTGTGTCTGTTCAAACATAAATGTATATCTGTTTCCACATTTTTCTTTAATACAGAGGAAACCCAGAAGAAACAAGAACCAAAGACTCCCGCCAAAAGTAGAAGGAAGGAGATCATTCCACAGACTCCACCAGCACATGACACTTCAGCAGTCTCTGATACTTCTGAACTCACTTCTAGCGGTCGGCCCAAGAGGAGAGCTGCTAAAATGTATGTTGTTAAGCGGTGTTAACATATGTTTGGGAGACATTACTATTATTTAGTTTGTAAATTGCAATATTTATTATATCTGCTGAAAGCAGTGCATTGCCAAGTGATACTTTTTTTTTTATTTGAATAATCAGATGACATGATCTGATCAAGACTGGTTGTTCCATAGATCAAGCAACAATCTTACTGTTGAGCTACTCTCAAAGTGACTTTTTTAAAAGACAAAAAATCAGACACAATGCAAACTGAAAACACAAAATCTCTAATAAACTTTTTCAGTAGCACATGTTTTTTGTTTTCTGTTCAGCTGCAAATTTTATAATGACATTGTTAATAATTGCATTTTCTTGATTAGTGCTTTAGATTATCTCCACAACCTTGCCAAGGATCTTGGTGCTCCGTCAGAATCCTCAATTAAAGACACGTCCAAGTCTGGTGAAGTGAACAGCACGAACCAGAAAAAGAAAAACGCAACAGGAAGAGGGACGAAAAGAAAAACTCCAGATTATGAAAGTGACTCAGATGGTGATGAGGACTTTTCCCCAGGACAAAATGAAGAGGCAGAGAGCGAAGATGAAGAAGATTCAGAACCAGACTTCAGCTTGAATTTAGAGCGCAGAATATCCAGACCAGCTAGCAGAACATCCAGGCCATCTAGCAGAACATCCAGAGGAAATTATGTGAGTTTATAATCAGATACTGATTAAACCACTGTGCCATGATTTGGACATGAGTTAAAATAGACATTTTTTAATTATTGTTTTGCTCAACAGCAGTGTCTCCTTCCAAATGGATTGGCTAACAATGTCATGGAGCCTGTTTGGAACTGTTTTAGTAGGACCAAACAATTGTAAGCCATCCACTTTTCAAAAGATGATGTCAAATTCAACAGTCGTAGTATCTGTATTACTAGTATGCTTGTGTTGTTGTTTTTTTCCCATAAAATGCTTTCGCTAGCCGGGATGAAAACCTTTCCCCCTGGGTATTTCCAGAGTGGATTCCTTCTGCCAAAGATTGGCATTTCCTGTCTAAGAGGTATTAGTGTAGCTAAATATTATTGGTGGAATCCAAAAAGTCCTAATTTTAACAGTCATTCTGTTTCATTTAACAGTGAGGCTGAAAAATATTTACCCCAAGAGAAAGAATCTGCTTCTTTTACCTTTACACGGGAAAGCATCAAAGGCCAGATCAAACTTCAAACAGTGAAGAGGTAAGAAGGATGAGTTTACACTAATCTGAATCCCATTCACACCGACCAGTCGGATGCTAGTAAGGAAATATATGACACTGACAACTGCTGTCGTTCTGTACAAATGTTTGTTACATAGTGTAATGTAGCAGTTATTAATATATCAAATACACTGTGGGGAGTTCTAAATTTGCACAGCTGCTTTATGTTTTGTATTGCTGTTGTAAAAGAAGAAAAATCTGTGAAACGCTGTTGTTAACAACAACAACAAAAAAATGTATTACACTTTCAGCTAGTACAGGGGGGTTCACAAACTTTTTTACAGTTGAACCCTGTTGACCTAAAATATTTACTTGAATTATTCACTGAGAGTTAATAGTGGAATAATTTAAAAATGCATTTGTATGTTTAATAATTAAATTCATGGTTCTCTGCTGTTGACTATTTCAAAAAATTAAGTTTCAACAAATTTGCATTCTTTTTATGTAAAAAAATAATAGTAAAATTAATAATAATAATAATAATAATACAAAAAAAACTAGCCAGTAGATTGACAACTTATCAAGTTTTTTGGGGGTTTTTTTGCGAATTGCATTACTATTCAACAGTTTGGGGTTGATAAGATTTTGTCTTATAGGTTTTTAGTGTTATGCTGCATTTATTTGATTAAAAAATACATTAAAAACAGTCATTAAAATACTATAATTATACTATTATAATATTATAGTATCTGAAATATTGTAAATATATTTTAAATTGTTTTATAATATATTATAATAATATTTTACTATTATAGTAAATAAAATATTAATATATCATATAATGTTAAATGTGATTTAGTCTCTTGTGCCATGTAATCCTTCATAAATTAATCTAATATGCTGATTTGTTGAAGAAACTTTTCCTTTTATTATTTTATTATTATTATTATCAGTGTTGAACTCAATTACACTGCATAATATTTCTGTGGAAACTGATGCATTTTTGTCAGGATTCTTAGATTAATGAAAAGTAAAAAAAAAAATGATTTTGTGAGACCACCTTACCGGCGCCATCATAGAAGATAAGGAATAAGATGCATTAGGAAAACGAGGGTAAAAAAAATCCCTCCCAGACTGTCCAGTGTACACTGGGCAGTGTGCGATCAGGGGTAAAAAAATACCTCAGCAAAGCACATAAAACATATAATCACAAGACATAACTTTGCAACATTGGAGGGTACAGGGGATGAGGAAATGTCCAATGTAGGCAAACAACTCTGTCCTGCAGCTAAGAGAGCGCTAGACTTAGACCCGCCTACCCACATTGAAGGCTTATATATAGATCTGAGTAATGCTTAAAAAAAAATGTATGGACCCCAAACTTTTGAACAGTAGCGTATACTCAGATGTAATGGTGAATGCTTCTCTGCAGGTTTGAGTCATTGCCACATCATTCGGAGCGCTGGGATACTCTGTTCTTTGTGGGAGGTCCTGTGAGGTCCTTGGAGTGGTGCCCGTGTCCTGACGGGGCAGCAAAAAGACAGTATGCTGCTATCTACTGCCACAAAGGCATGGATGATGAACACAAAATCAACGAGCTGCACACAGGTCCTAGCTTACTGCAGCTGTGGGACATCGGAGACCTTCAGTGCAAAAGCAGGTGACCCAGATAAGATGCTTGCAGACCAGCTTTAAAACAAAATGTTGGGTTTTACAATAAATGTTGTTTTTTTTCCCTTACTTCAGGCCCTCAACTGCTCCTCATCTAGCATATGCTTTGGCGATAGATGATGGATGCATCTGGAATATAAGGTGGTGTCCTGCGGGAGTGTGGGAGCTGCCCTCTACCAGCAGAAAGGTAAGTAATGACCGAGAATATTCATAAAGAGAAAATGATACATTTTTATTAAACATAATAATACATTTTATTTAAAAAGTGTACATTGGTGTTAATTATTTCTTGTTTTTCTCAGGCTCCACAGATGTCTAGATTAGGTCTTCTAGCAGCAGCTTTCTCTAACGGATCCATTGGTGTTTACAGTCTTCCACACCCAGAAGCCCTTGCAGCACACCATCAGAGTAAAGGTGAGTAAACGGTCGACTGTTCCTAAGACGGTTGAAGATTAGCTTTTCATGGCTATTTCCACTCTCTCTGTCTGTTTTACACATGAAGCTGTTTTTTTAGAAAGGAGATGTCCTGGAAAGCCACTTCCCTGTAGTGTTTAGCTCTAATCCAAAACACACCTAAACCAGCTAATCGAGATGTTCGGGGTTACTTATTAATTCCAAGCAGTATGTCGGAGCAGGACCTGAAGTCTGTGGAATGGTAGCTCTGTGGGAGCAGGGTTGGAGATGCTCTGCTCATATGTAGTCAACTGCCAGTGAGATCATGTGCAATGTGTTGATCCTTCCAGAAGAGGGCAGCATAAGACTGAAGAGCCTCAAGCCAAGTCATAATGCATTTTTCCCATTACCACTAAACAAACACTAATCTGTCTTGTATAATGTCTTTGCTTAAATTTCACAAATATTGAAGAACATAGTTTAAAACAGAAGATTGATTAACTGCATGTAGAATTTATTTGTGTTAAATATTAGATTAAATATTAAATAAATATTATAATATAATATTAGTATAATAATATCATGTGTATTAAAATAATCATAATTGTAATAATAGTAATAATATTTTTTTTACTATAGTATGAAAAGTCAAATACAATTATTATACTAAAAACAATTAAAATTAATTTATTTAATAAGAATAACAAATAATGATTATAAACAATGAGTTATATGCAATGATTAGTATAATTAATATTTTTAGAATATAAATAATTATTATGTAATTTTTTTAAATAAAATATATTATGGTAATTATTAAATTAGTTAATAAATAATAGTTCTTGTTATAACGATTTGATGTAATTGATTCAGCCATTCTTTCAATAATAATAATAATAATAATAACAGTTGTTGTTGTTGTTGTTGTTATAATACTATTATTATTATTATTACTATTATTGTATAATAATGGTTAAAATATAATTATATAATAATAGTAATCATTTATAAAATAATAGTTACTGCTATTATTTTTATTATTACTAGTATTGCTGTTATCATTACTGTTATATAAAATAATAACAATAGCATTGTTAATATTTTTTTTTTTTTTTTTATTAAATTTGTGAATAAAATCAAAATGAAATCAGATCATAACAGAAAGAACAATTATTGTTGTTGTTATTAGTCAAGCGTTAGTATTTTACAACAGGTTAGTGAAGCACATATTTGAGGCACATAGATGTGGCTGTGGTGATTTTAATATATTTCATTGCACATCTCAAGGCCTCATGCTTTGATAAAATGGGCAGCGTAGGCTGATTGTCCCATGGGAGCTCATAATGGCCTCTCCTCGGGGAGTGCTGGGAACAGACTGATGACCTGCCATCCGTCTGCATCATCCCCTGTTTTCCTCTTTTCTTTCATTCTCTTAAACACACATTATCTGTACTCTGTTGTGTGTGTGTGTGTGTGTGTGTGTGTTTGCAAAAGATTATCCTCCCGGGGCTTCTCATTCATCACGGTCACAGTGAGAGAGCTACAAAAAAGCAGGGAGGGTCTAGTGCTTATTTGAGTTTCGCTGCCTTTAGCCGTTTGATTAGCGGAAGTGAAATGCTGCTTATCTAAAGTTATACTGATCTCTCCTCCTAGCTAAGTCTGCTTTATTGACCATAATGACCATTCATACATACCAGCATATTCTGACTAAATTAAATTCTTTACAAGAAGCATGTAAATGAAAAGCATTTTATTATATTATGCTGCTTTAGATGTTGCAGAATTCATATTACATGTATTAAATGGGAATAGCCTCTCAACAGGTACCACAGGCTTGGCTGAACTATAAAGAGCCTTCTGACAATCACGAATGATGACAGTAAGAGCGAGAGACGGACTAGTGTGTGTGTGTGTGTGTGTGTGTGTGTGTGGCACACTATCTCTAGCACTGATCTGCTACTACTGTGTTTACTGACTGTATCCAGATGCCAGCCTTCGGTTAACATGATGAATGCACATCATAATTTAATTGATTGAGCATAGAGCCGACCAATCCATCTTATCTCAAGAGCAGCTAATATATTTATACTGAGTGATATAGTCTGCTGGTTAAAGATCAAAGCTGCCAATTGAAAGGGTGCAGGTTTGAACCGGGTAAGAAGCGAACCATTAACTTTTTCCATTATACCACTGAGACCTAATTTGTAACCCATGTAGCAGTCTTGTTTAAACATCATGGAAACATTTCTTGGTTATGTTGTGCCTAACAGCACCCTTTACCTGCAGTGTTTTATTTGTTTTCGTTTAAGATGCTGTAATGATGAATTGTGGTTGCAGTGTTGTTGGTTTGTTAATAATCCTACTGATCCTACTGATTCATGTTAAAATAAATTAAATAATATTATATTGTTTAATAATAGTTATTAAAAATATTATAAATTAATATTATTATAAAAGTTAAAAAAAAATACAATTAAATATTTGGAAAGAATTACAAAATCCCAACAAAATGTAATTTTATAGAAAATACAAATAATTTGATTTATACAATAACTTTTTTTTTTTTTTAAGAGAATATTTTTATTTAGCATTAACTAATAATTAGTATTATAATTTCACTCAAAGTTATAAATTAACATTTGAATAAGATGAAATTTTTAATAAACTATCTTGGAAAACCTTTTATATTATGAAATTAATATTTTCTAATTATTTTTTTTTTTTCTAAAGAATCCTGGACACTTTTAAATGCATTGTAACTCATATCCTCATCCTCATCACAGCCGCAGCATAATAAACACAGCTTTCTACTACTCTTAATACACTAGCAAACAAGGGCCATGCCATTGCCATCCTCACTATTTATCATTCAGACGTTCAGCTTTGGTACTAGCTTTCTCTAGTTATTGAGCAGTGATACGGTCCATCCTTCTGGTCCCTCTGGGGCCCTCTGTGTGGTAGACTCAGGCCCTGCTCTAGTAGAGATAAGAAACCAACTGCCCTCATTCATTAATGGACCATCTCTTTTCTTCAGTGCTGCCAGTGTCTCATTCTCTCTGTTTGTGAGCTTCTAATTCATCGATGCTACTCTGAGCTTTAATGTTTTCCTAATTACACTTTCCTGAGGCCAGAAGGAGCTGTTCAAATGTAACAAATGCTTTCTTTAAAAATCTCTCTGTTAGCTGTTAGTGTCTATTCTTAGTAAAGTCTTAAAAGGGGGATTTAAGAGAGAGGAATCCTGGTTGAATGTTCTTTTGTGTTGAATGTTGAAGTTTTTTTTCTTTCTTTTTTTAAATAATAGACTGGATATTGTCCAGCTATGACCTTTCAGACGCTATTCTTTCTCTCACCGCTCTTTGTGTTCCCATTGTATTCTCCTGATATTACCACAGAAATTGCTTCTCACACTCCACCAGTTTAACATCTCCACACTGGCCCTGGGATGGGCTCAGAAACCGTTTCCTGTTGACAGACTGTTTGTGGTTCTTGCTGGACTCGCTCTCCTGACATCTTTGGTCAGTGACCCGGCAATGAGCTCTGGCCAAGAACTCTTTCCACCCTCAGGGAACTAACCTTCATTACTGAGTGTACGATCATTCTCACTGACCACAGACCTGCTCTTTGGCTTTTATAGCGTGTGTGTGGGGCAGAGACACGGTGCATATAAATTACCATATTTTTTATGTTTTAGTCTTTTGTTTCTGTCGTTCTTTTACTTTTTAAATTTTTGTTTTATTTTTGTCTCTTTTTTTTTTTTTTTTTATGTAATTTTTGTTTAGGTTTTTATTAAAAGGTTTTGTTTGATTTTATTACTATTTAAGTTTTTGTTGTCTTTCTGTGTATTTTATTTCTTTAGTTTTTGTTAATTTAAATTTTCCTTTAATTTCATGCTAGTCATTGCATACATGCAGCGCATGTGCATTCAGTCAAACATTTTCTTACTGTATATTGATTATTGGTTTGTTTATTGATTGAAAAGGACCTACAGTAGCAATTACAGAACACATTTGAAAAGGCTAGAGATAAAAGAGTTAGCCACATTCTCGCTTGCCATTATGTTCTCTGGTCTGGAGGTTTTATGGTAGATAATTATAAATAGGTTTTCACTGGAGTGAAAGGGTGTCCTGTAAAAAAGGTGATGAGAGGGACGCAGACTCCTCCCTTCTCAATGGATATAATTTACTGGCTTGTTTTTATCAGACAAGGATCTATAATTGAAATGACAAAAAAGATGCATCGCTACACAGTTGTTAGTGTTTGAGGCTATGAATTTCACCCGAATACCTGACACCCCTTTACTCCGGACCTGTCAATCAAAAAAACCTTAGTCAGCCCAGAGAAAGAGCCCCTGGTCAGGTCTGTCTGCCACGCTGCCAGAATGAGTGGATCAGAGGTGCGATGCTTTATTGATCTGATCGACCCAACACCGCTCCGACCTAAAGCCGCACGGCTATATATCACTTTTGCACACTCATACACACACTCTGTCTGTACACACCAAAGTCTCTCACCCTTTCATATTACACGTGACTCTATACACCACCTCTAGCATGTTTGTTTTAAATTATTAGTGTATTGAGAATATGAATTCCTGTTTAAACACTAAAGCCATACAGATATACAGACATCTGATTTAAACTGCCAGATTTTGCTGTGTTTGTGAGGGTAGCAGCACATTTTATTCTTATGGTCCAAGAGATGGTAAGCTAAATCATTACTCTGTTCGATGCAGAAAAAACCCTGAAGTATTAGATAGAATGTACTGTGTATGACCCCTTTAAAAGATGACATTAAGCTGAACTGCTGCTTATTTACACTTTATTTCTAATAAGCACATGCCATTTGATCCTTGTTTCTTTGATTATGGTTCTTCATAAATGCTGTCATGTGTTGACTAGTCATGCTCCTATCTATAAGTGCACAGCTCTGAAAACATTTATGTCTTTTCCAATAGGAGAAACCAGCCAAGCACCGCTGATATGCCGGGTAGGTCAATATCCACTCTGCTACCATGCCCTGTATTCTCACAGATAAGACCTCCGTCTTTGTTTCAATAAATGACACATTGCACGTTCACTGCATTAGTCCTAAAGTATCTGACTTGAATTGCAAGAGATCATCGGAATGTTTGCTTGAATCTGACGTGTAATTTTCACTGTAACTCAATTTCACAGTTGAGGTGACTTTTCACTAAAACTGTTCTCAGAATGGCTCCTCTGGGCCGTTTTATGGGCTGTCTAGGTAACATTTTCACACATCTGAGAGATGATCTTTTGGAAATTAGCTGTCATGGTAGAAGGTGCTTCATAAACGAAATATTAAGCACAGAGCAGAGAATTAAATCAGAATTTTATTTTTTTTTTGGATCGTGGCAGAATGAATCCTATATTGACTATCAAGCAAATGTTAGATTGTATATAATAGTATATAAATAGTGCATATATTGAAAGAGGATAAAAAAATATGCTATATATATCCTTTTTATGATATATATATATACACACACACACATTTTTTTTACATCAGAATATGTGTGTTACCTAAATAATGACCTTCTCTAATGATGTAGTATCGTTATCATGTATCTTTATATAAATAAAAATTCTTTATTTTTACAGATTGATGTGTTCTGGTGAGTTTTATTGTGATGTGTTTGTGCAGGTGAAGAAGATTCTGACTTTGAAGATGGGCTCCAACAAGGCGGATCATAAAGGTCAAAGTGGTCTGTGTTTTGCTATGGATTGGCTCCATGTCAAACCACATAACCTCTTGGCTGCTGGCTTCTATGATGGTATTTCATATATTTTGACTATAGACTGAATAGACAAGATAACTAATTGTAAATGAATTGGTTTATATGTGCATTGCAATCACTTTACTTTTTCTCTCCCAGGTCTGGTTGGTTTATGGGATCTTGCTAGTAAGTCTACACTACTGAAAGTCAAGCTTCCAGATGGAGGTGTGTATCTCTACCCTTACCACTGTTTCCATGCTCATGACGAAAACATCCGGACCCTGTGCTGGTGCAAAGCCTCTAGGTGAGAACCCTCAGACTTGCGTCACATGTCGGATTAGATGAGACTTTTTGATTGGGATTAAAGATTTATATTTTAAATATTATCTTCTTTTGAACTTTCTGTTTATGAGACAATCATGTAACAAAGTAGCATAATTTAAGAAAAATATTGAGCAGAATAAATGCTTTCAACAAGAAATGTTCTTCTGCACCAAGTCCTTTTTAAAAAAAAAAAAACATTTTTAAATCACATATATATATATATATATATATATATATATATATATGAGTTATGTGTTTTTGCAAAAACGTTCCTTTTATATTTAAATAGAACAATAATATTTCACAGTATTACTGTTTTAATCAATAACAGTGCAGCCCCGATGAGCATAAGAGACCTATTTCAAAAACGGTAACACTTTACAATAAGGTGTCATTTGTTGACATTAGTTAATGTGTAAACTGACATGAAAAAATGCATTTATTACACTATTCATTTATTATTTATTTAAAGGAGATTCTTGATCTTTACTGAATATAAGCTGTGAAAATATGTCATGCTAGCACACTAATGCCTGAAATGTTTGAGTGTAGAATTCCTTTCATTGGTATTCATAGTGTATTTAAATCTTCATGTATGATATCCATGCTATGATACAGCACACCCGTGGAGGTTTCTCATTTAGTAATAGAGAAGCCGTCTAGATCAAATACATTACCATTCCAATCATGTGCTGTTTCAGCATCAGTAGTTTCAGCAGCCTGCTTTTAGCACTTACATTTAAAGCACTGTGACCTTATAAGAGACTCCTGTAAGTGGCATTAGAGAAGTTCATTTGGAAAATGACGCCCTATCCCACTAACCACAGGGGGCTAGTAAAATCAAGTAGATTTCTTGTTTTTTAGACTCTCAAAAAAAAATTCAGATCTACATTAACCTCAGAAAAAGCAGTCTCCGTTGCAATTTATACGCATGCAACAAATTTCAAGCATTCAAGCAAGAGGGGGATCAGCTGTCTTTTCTGCTCTTTTAATGTCCAAATGTGAAGAGAAGTACTGACACTGAACTCTCAGATTGCATCGTATACTCATCTTAACAATAGGGCACAACAGCCTTGATCCCTCTCTTTTTTGGGGGATGGTATGGCGTAGTGGTAACCCAAAAATGAAAATTCTTTCATTTTTTACATCTACAACTCGGCTCGGTATTAAACGTAAAAAAACTAACAAACAAATAAACATAGAGGCAAACATTATGGGAATGTTCTCTGAAAAACTGATTTATCTGCAATTGTGATAAGGTATGAAAAAACACGATTTACTGTATGTAATGTTTTTATCCGCTATTTTTGGCAGTAACTTGTTGGTGACAGTTGGAGATGACCGCATGGCAAAAATGTGGGATGTGAAAAAAACCTACGCGCCTCTTTTGGCAGTAAAACGCTGCTTGTCCCCTGAAGTGTACTGGCCCCTCTTTTGGAGCGGCATCCTGATGGCTCAAGAATGTTGCTTTGCCACGTTAGTCCGTATGATATTTTACTGTTTTAAGTCAGTCAGCATATTTATATTTTTATTAATCCTTTTCTTTTGTGCTGTGTAGGTTTGGACAACATGGGGTTCACTATTTTGATTCAGGTTACCTTGGAATCAAGCCTTATTTTGTGTGTCCTAGAAAAGCCACTATTTGGGTATGTAGACATTTCACAACGTCTCCGCATGGTTTAGTATTGACAAAATGGTTTAATAATGACAAAACAACTTTTTTCAGAGCATCTCCATGTCTGATTGGATAAATACTTTTGCCGTTGTGGACAATGGAGGAGATTGTATATTTAGTTTGCTTCCTGAAATGGACATGGACCCTAACACTATCAGACGACGGAGATATGTATGATTCTTTATCACTATCTGAATTCCCACTTCTGCAAACTATAAATTAACATTGACTATTTTGCTCTGCCCTTGTAGTCTGTGTACAGGACTGACATGGTCCAGTTTCAACCTGGTCAGAGGCTTGCAGATGAGGAACTGGAAGAGGAGGAAGTGGAAAATGCTGCAAGTAATCCTAGAAAGGAGCCGCTGAGTTACAAAGGAGCAATCAGAAAGTACTATCTTCACTTTCATGACTTGGACCTGGTGAGAAACTCAAAAAGATTACTTTAAAATTACTTTTCTGCAGTCATTGTTTAATTAAAATTGAGCAGTTTTTTAATGACAAGCTTAGGAAATGATGTAGGAAATCAGATTTTGAGAGTATTGATCTTTTGTTGCCACGTTTCATTTTTCCCAGAGCTCTGCACAAAGTATATATATCTCTTTAAACATAATATGGTGCACTGCAAACAGGTTCATGAATATTAATTATATAATGCATTTGGCAGACACACTTTAATCCAAAGCAACTTTCACTGCATTCAAGGCATAGGTTTACATTTTTCAGTTCTTGTGTTTTTGTTTTATTTATTTATTTCCTGAGAATCAAACCCATGATATTGCTATGCTCTAAATTTTGAATTATTGATTTGATGAAAAGCTTGAATAATAGTTTGAATAAATCTATCGAGGTTTTTCTGACAACCACCATAATGTTCATATTTATTTAAATGTATATTAGTGGTGTTAAAATTATCGTGTTAACGCATGCAATAAATTTCTTCAGATTAATGCGTTAAAAATATTTAATGCTATTAATGCAGGGGCATGGCTAGGATTGGTCAACCCAATCACAACTGCTGCTTCTTTCACATTTTCTCTTGACAAGTGCATTTATTCCAAAGTGGTCAGTCATGTAAGTCATGAAGCTTCCAAAAAGATGATTAAAGCTGGTTTAAATCTTTGCAAGCATGTAATATATTTTATATAAGCCATATTTAAGAACATGTCTTTGTTCTGGAGCAGCCCAGTGCTGTCTCACTCATCTAACACGCCTGACCTGAAGTGGGTGAGAAAAGGTAAAAAAAAGAAAAGTTATTGTAAATAAGATTTGTTCCAGAACTGCATTCAGCAGCGGCAGCTCTTAAAGAAATAACAGACAAAATAACCTATAATAACCAGCTGCCGTGATGTCTATTAATCAAAGGACATGGGCACATTCTAAATTAAATTTAATTTATGAAATGAATTCATAAAGCTATCCCTTTTTTTTGATAACTTCAGTTTCTGTATATTTCTGCTGAAGTGCACAAGTAAAATATGACTTTTATTATAATGGGTTATGTGAAGATTGTTTTAAGTTCACTTAAATTAGATTTGTTTTCTTTAGTCTAAATGTTAAAATTGATAGCTCTCGATTACAGTATACTGTAATGTTGAAGACTGTACTCTATGGTTAAAAATTTTTTTGGGAGGTGGAACAATTTTATTAAGAAATCAGTATTGGTATTATAATGGGTTTATGTAAAGATTGTTTGGCTGAATGGTTTTAGGAGATAGCCTTGTAATGTTGAATGGCTATTCAATGATTAAATAGCTACAAGGGGAAAAAACTTTTGCAGGGACATCAGAGTAATGCTGACCTTCAGTCACAAAAAAAAATTATTATTAGGCAAGGCAAGTTTATATAGCACATTTCATACACAGTGGTAATTCAAGGTGTTTTACATAAAAGGAGTAGAATAATCATAAAAGCAACAATAAAACAATAATCACAAAAGAGGAAATAGAACAATCATAAAAATAAAAATAAAATGATTGAATGAATGAATGAATAAAATGATTTTAAAATGATTTAAAATTTTATTTAAAATACTGTAGGTTTAAGACAGTTAAAAACAGAAAGCAATAAGTTCGGACAAAGCACAGTGCTCATTCAGTAAATGCACAGCTAAACATATGAGTTCTGAGTCTAGATTTAAATGTAGCTACTGTTTTAGAACATTTGATCTCTTCTGGAAGCTGGTTCCAACCGCAAGCAGCATAATAACTAAAAGCGGATTACCCTTGTTTTGTGAACTGATTAGATCCTAAGGATCTGAGCGGTCTGCTAGGTTTATATTCAGTGAGCATATCTGCAATGTATTTTGGTCCTAGGCTATAGTGATTTATAAATGAGTAAAAGTACTTTAAAATCAATCCTATATATAACTGGAAGCCAGTGTAAGGACCTGAGGACTGGTGTGATATGCTCAGATTTTCTAGTTCAAGTCAGAATCCTGGCAGCAGCGTTCTGGACGAGCT
>JAUMHP010000076.1:15148534-15163834 GCA_032361065.1 Enteromius trimaculatus
AATTGTAAATTGTATTAATATTTAACAATGCTACTTTATTTTTGTTAAATAAATGCAGCCTTGATGAGCAATAAGAGACTTCTTTCAAAAACCTTTAAAAGTCACAATTGCTCCAAACTTTTAATCAGTGGTGTAGCTATATTAAGCAAAAAAACATATTTCCATTATTTCTTTTTACAAATGTTCTCATATTCCTTGTATTCCTTTCAAAGAATTGTCAAAATGTGTACAACACATCACACCACCACACCGACAATAGAATTTCATGTGAACTAGGCTTAATCCATGTAAGCCTAGTCTGTGAGTCAAAGCAAACATCCTGACTTTTTCAGCACTGCCATTGTGTAATGGACTGTACTTCACTTTAATGATTCATCAGCGTCAGTGAGTGTCCAGTGTCTGTCCATGTGATGAGAGCCTTACTCAAATGAGGCTCTAGGTTTGACTGAGCGGATGTGTGGCTTCCTGGACAGGACATAAGAAAGTTCTCAGTCCCTCTACCACACTAACAGAAAGCATCATGTGAGCAGCTCTTTCTGAGGGCGTCATAAAGACCCAGATTTCCTCAAGCTCTCTATGAAACAGTGTATTATTGCATTGCTCGAGTCAGATGGGGCCATTTGTGATTTCAAAGGCATGTCTGATGGCAGTATGGACACTCACACTTACCTTTTCGCTCTGTTAGTTAAGTTTTGGTTGATTGTGCTTGTGAGACTTTAAAAAAAAATGTTAAGCAAATCCTGTTGTGTTTAACATGCATTCATTTATTTTTGTGGTAGTGGTGAGGATTCTCTCGATGGCCTTATGAGACACAGATGTCCCTTGACCCCTTCGCTGTCCCCACGGAAACGGACCACCAGCCAAAGCAAAACGGAGCCTCCACTTCTGAGGACGGATAAGAGGACAATCTACACCGCCGGACGTCCACCCTGGTACAATGTTACTGGGACCACCTTTAAAGAAGCTTTTGTAATAGGCAAGATATATTTGCACTCCTTCTATTTGATTACTGCAAATCAGTCTTATTATGTAAAGTACCTGTTCATTTGATAACAGCTTATTTAGACTTGGCATAATCAAGAAAGTGGATATAATTAAGGTTTCATATTGTGTTAATGCTTTATTACACTCACGAGAGACTAAGTGATTAGTAAGTTGAACAGTAGTTGAAATAAAGCAGCGTAATGAGTATACATAAAAGAAAAAATTGAGACTTGTACAGAATAAATGATTAAATTATGTTTGCAGAATATTGGTGTTGCTTTCTCTAAATCAGTAAAATTTTATTAAAAACTATTTAAAAAAATAAGTAGTCTTATGATTGCCAATGCTGTCACTAATTAATAAAAAAAAAGAAAAAAAGGAATATTAGTGAAATATTATAATGTAAAAATATATTTTTTTTATATATTTAAAATGATTATTTATTCATGTGATGGCAAGGCTAAAATACATTAGTCTTCATTATCAGTCAACATTATCCTTCATAAACCATTCTAATATACTTCTAAGATATACTTCTAATATCTAATATTTTTATTCTAAATATTGTAAACATTTACTGCTTATTGTTGTGGTAAATGTGATATTTTGTGATGATTAGAAAGTTCCAAAGAACAGCATTTGATTTCTGAAATGGAAATATTTTGTTTAATTTATATATATATATATATATATATATATATATATATATAAATTTCTTGGAAAACAAACAAACAGTCCATGTTTGAACTTTGAACAGTAGTTTATATACAAATCTTTGTATTGAAAACCTGAAGGCTTACACTTTTGTTGTGTGTGAGAACATGAGCTCTGTCAGGACTGAGCTCTGAGGTCATTAGTATGCAATCCATTACTCACAAAGAGCCTGTCGTATGGGTTACAATTTCACACTTGGATGTGCTCCAGTCAATTATTCCTGTAAAAAAAAAAAAAAAAAAAAAAGTGTGATGTGGCTGTCGTCCCTGCTCGCTCAGTCAGAGAGAAACTAATAAATCCACCCAAGTGGAATGATCTTCCTTTAACAAAGGTCAGAGGAACAGGGAGGACTCAACAACACTGAAGTGGTCTTAAGTAACTTTAGTCTGTATAACAACAAGAAGGTTTTTGTATTTTATATGGTGTTTCCCTTATGGTCCTTTATTCTGAAGACCTATCTGATACTTAAAAGTTTAGTATCTGAAGATGTAGCGGTCAGCATAATGTGTCACACATCTGCCTTTACACTCATACAATGTGCTTTTCTTTTCTGATGGGCAGACTTTTTATTTTTGGATATATCCCTTATTTATGGCTGAAAAATGTATTAACCTTATATATTTATTATTAAATTTCTTAACTTTTTTATGTTACTTTAACATAAAATTAAAACTTGTTGTGACAAATAGAAATTTTAGACTTCTTGTGCATTTGAACAAGCTGCACCTTCTGTTGTGTCCTGCAGGTCTGTGTGGAGGAAGTGCCTCTGGGAAAACCACTGTGGCCAATAAGATCATAGAGGCTCTTGATGTTCCTTGGGTTGTTCTGCTCTCTATGGACTCCTTCTACAAGGTACTTCACAACTTAAAGAAGACCCAGCCTGAGTAAATGTACTTTTTTAGTGAGGAATTTCACTCCAAAATTCAACGACTTGTTTCGTCGGTGGTATTATTGCTCCTAGTTGCATTTGCAGACCACTGTACCATTAAAGTACTTCAAATGGAACTTCTTCATGTGTTGAGACCATTGAAGCGTCAATATCATTTAATATCATGATTTCATGGCACATCCTCCAGCTTATGGTCTAATAAAGTGCTTCAATCAGTCAATATGTTTCTCGCTATGGTGGGAAGTCAACAGGGCACTTTCATTGAATAGTACCCTTTTCATTGTCAAGCTCCAGTGGAAAAAGTGTAATCTTATTCCAACTGTCTTTTCTTCCTGTCTTGCAGGTTTTGAGTAAAGATGAACAGGAGTTGGCGGCAAGAAACGAGTACAACTTTGATCATCCCGATGCCTTTGATTTTGAACTGCTGGTAACTGTGTTGAGGAAACTAAAAAAGGGCAAAAGCATCAAAGTGCCGGTGTATGACTTTACAAGTCACAGTCGTCGTAAGGAGTGGGTAAGCATGTGTGTGATTGTCTGGTTAGTATGCATGAGTCTGTATAGATGGCTTACTGCTTTGTTTTTCGCCTCCCGAAAAAAAAGGTTTTGTAGTTTCTGCATTCCTAGCTTTACTGCAAAAATAACTTGGATGCTCAAAACCTTGCATCTCAGGGGAAACATACCTACAAATCATTTACTTAAAGGCATAATATGTAAGATTTTTGTAATAAAAATATCCCAAAACCACTTGCACAGTGGTATATATTTCATGCAGCTGTGTACTTTCATTATCTCAAAAGTTCTGTAGGATTTGTAAATTCAAAGATGTTTCAGATTTAAATAATGCATTTGCATTATTCCCTGTTCCTTGTCGCCTATCAATGGAGCAATATCCGCGCTATCCTCGGTTTCCGCGTATGAATACTACGGCAAATGCAGAAGTGGTAGTTATTTACTGTGCATTTCTATACCATGGATTATGATTACACTCTCCACAATCCCCAAAAATGTAGATGTATACAAACCGAGGCAAGAAGATATTGGAACAATCAAAATAGAACACATTTCGGTGTCTTGTTTCTGAAATGGAGCTGATATGAAATGATAAGATAAAAAAATAACTACAAAAAACAGCAAACTAAGGCTATTAGAATCCAATAAAAATGATTTCATAAATGTCAAAAAAACACATATACAAATGTATTGTAATGTAAAATAAATGTCAAGTGGTGTAACCAAGAAAGTGTATGTTTTACTTTTACCAAAAGTGTTCACATATTAATTTTTGGAACACAAAATAAAGATGAGATTTTATATATTTTACATTTATTATTGTTATATATATGTTTTTCCCCATTGAACCAAAACATTGCATACACAAAAAAATCTAATTTAATGCTTAAATCTAAAATTTAATGCTTATATTAAATAGAAAAAAATTAATTTGTGTGATGTAAGAGTAAAAAGTAATATTTATGTATAATTTAATAAAATCTAATAAAACAAAAATAATAAATAAATTAATAAAAAACAACATGAATTATGGATGAATGTCATTAGGCTTTTCTCTTAAAATATTAAGATATTTTAAGAGACTTACTGACAGTCAGTCCTTTTTTTGGCGTCATGTTGGTTATACCACATGACCAATATTTACTGTAATAAGCAGGTTTGTAAAGTAAAATTCGAATCATGTTTAATTTTCTGCAATTTTGCATCCATAGCAAGCATTTTGACGATTACGAAAAAATAAATAAATGCATATGAAAATGTTGGACTTGCACTTAATTTTATAGTATCCTTGTTAGATCTTACATGTACTTACTGTATGTAGTAACTGTATTTATGTAATAACAATAATACCTGTGTAATAACAGTAAATTGTTCATAATTGCATGTTGTTAAATACAATTCCTCATTACTTTACACTACAACAAGGTGACTGTATAATAAAGTATGACCTACTTTAGCTTTAAATGTGATGAAACGGTGTCAGTGTAATAATGGTGTATGTTCTAGTAATAACCTATACTGTTTTTGTTGCATTAATTAAATAGACTATGACACAATATGGCATGAGAACATTACAATCAGATTACTATTTAATATAATTAACCTTTTTTTTTAACTGTGAATTAAAGTTAGTTTTTACCTTCCTAACCTGATCATTATACAGTTATTCTCTCTTTATAGATTTAACTCCGAAACCCGACACTCTTACACCGTTGCATTGTTAACTGAGAACAATGTTTATGGTTGCTTTTTTATTCTTTATAGGCAATTTGCAATTTCATGCCTGAAATAAAGCAGTAGCGTTAACTACAGTTACTTTAGACACAATATTTATGATTCTTTAGGAGCTGCACTGCTTTTATTGTCTTCCTAAAATTTAAGGTGCAGCAGTTTTTTTTCCCCCCTCTGTATTTAAATGGGTTGTGATGTTAATGAGCGATAAAGGGAGAACTCTCTCTCATGCTGCTGATCAATACCGAATGAGTGGCCATTGACGGGAGGCCTCATGGTAGTGCATCTGTCTTAATGGGATCATGACACCATCAGGGTTCCCCTCATTCTGAAGCAGGGGAGCATGGAGGAAATGCACCACCACACATTTCCTCTCTCTCCCTCCCTACACTGCCTCAGTTTATTAAATCATATTTGTGTACATTTAAAGAGGTTTTGTTTGTGCTATAAATAACTATTTGAGTATTTCAGTAATTTAAAATTTTCTTGGTAATTCATTTTTATTTTAGATAAGACCGTAACACCACATTTTCATACAGCGAACATGTTGTTTTTCTCCCCTGTCCTTTACTGTGCTCTGTTTATGTTCTTCTCCTCAGAAAACTGTCTACGGGGCCAACGTTGTGATATTTGAAGGAATCTTGGCTTTCGCCAACAAGGAGCTTTTAAAGGTAAGCCTCATATCAAGCTTGAACTTGTCACACTGGACATTATATAAAAGTCTCAGCTATCACCTTTAACTTTCCCTTAGAATATCACAAAGGGCTTTCAGTAAAAGATAAAAAGAGAGGAAGAATAATGGAAAGCTTCATAGCCTGAAATATAGAAGAGCATCATGGGAGTCATAAAGCAGTGAGGGTAAAATGGAGGTGTAAAAGATAAGGTCAAATGTAAAAGAGAGATAGATTTGTAATGGTAGGAAGAGAAAGGAGGGAATATTGTGTGTTTTATATTCCCACAGATTAGTCATGGATGCTGAATGACAATAAGATGAGAGGTACAGTGATAAACCTGAGCAGTAAATTAAAGAAGAAACGCATTTCTGAAATCCTGATGGATGTTCTAGATGTTCTATGTCTAGACTGAGGGAAAGTGAAAAAATTATGGAAAATCATAAAAAAAAATAGGGTTTTAAATTAAAAAAGCAAAATCGAAAGTATGCATGATGGTTTTTAATGTTGCCTTTATGCTCATTTAAAAAAAATAGTCTGAGCCTGATGTCTTTACTATATTATTTCAGTCATGAGATTTTTTTTAAGTTTTTGAAATAAAAGTCTCTTATGCTCGCAAAGGCTGCGTTTAATTTGATCAAAAATACAATAAAACAATTATAAAAAAGTTGTATTTGAATATATTCATAAATGTATTTTATTCATGGCAAAGCTGAATTCTTTTAAAGTAGCCATTACTTCATATTCTTCAATGTCACACGATCCGTCAGACATCATTCTCTTATGCTGATTTGGTGTTCAACAGAAATCTTAGAACTTAAGTCTTTGTAAATAAAAATATTTTTATTTTATTTTTGTAAATTTCTTTTTTAACCCCGTTTTTTTTTTACATAAGATTATAAATTATGTAATGCAAAGATCTTGTTACATATCAAGTTGATGATTACACATCATCATTGGCGGAGGCTTCATTATCATTATGTTTTAAGTTAGACGCTCTTATTTATTCTTTAGAATTTTGGGTGAAATGATCCTGAAAATTTCACAGTCTGGTTTGCCTCTGCCGCTGAGTAATGGATCTTGTTCCCGCAGCCCGACCATGGAGATGAGCTTCCCTCTCTGTCTCACTCATATACATAAATACTGGTTAATGGTTAGCTAGATAATGAGTTCTAGTTGTCTCTTCCGTTGTTTAAGGGCACAACTGCATCTCCGGATGAAGAACAGCTATGTACAATCTTCTTTCTAATGCCTGGTCCCATAGAAGTCTGTCCTCTGCTTATGCTCTTTTCCTCCTGCATCCTGTTGTTTTCCTCACGCAATGAAGATGACTGATTCTTCTCTCTCTCTAATGGTGAAGGTGAAGAGCAGCCACGGGAAGTGAATAGGCGTGTTTATCTACAACTGCATTGACTAGTTCCCATTGCCGGGTTTCGATTCTTCCCTGCGCGAGGTGTCCGGAAATCTATACAAATTAAAATGGGAGTTATTGTGTACGCATTGGCAAAGCAGTTCATCCTGACGTGATTTACGAGCGCCATGCAGCAGATGTGCCGCAGAACCAATGAAACTCAACAAACGCTAGACGTCGTTGGGCTAATGAATGGATCAGGGTTTTCAGCTCCACTCTTTCTCATTCCAGGTCTTTGTGAATACCGTGACAGCTCTCCTCCGTTTTCCTTTCAGGAACGATGAGCTATGACTTCCATTGCTTTAAAACTTGATATACACTTGACCTTTCACCCTCATTCATCTGCGTTTCTTGCACACTTGCACACAAAGTCTTATAAGTTATGCCTCGTCGTGTTGGCAGGGCTGCTGGCACTGCTGTTTAAGGGTGTTGGATTGTTTATCGTTATCCTGAAATTAATGCCTTTGCCATATCATGTCGGCTCACTGAATGATATCCATTTTTAGAGTCAGTGTCAGCACCAGCGGTACATCTTGGCTAGTTGGTGTCACGCCGCACTACATTGCTTTGATTGATCCTGACTTCCCCTTTGCTGAGCAGCAGCTTTTTTTTTTCTCTTATTCGGTCGCACCATTGAAAGATCTGATACGTGTTTTCAGTAACAGGAACCGCCGAGTAGTAGATCCTGGACAGATTGTGTCTGCACTGCAAGATTTCGTCACTTTCGGCTGGAGAATAATGAGGGCTATTAATCATTGATAAATGTTTCTGTTAGTAAAAGTTTTTCTTTTCTCAAAAAAATGTAGATGAATTTCACTACTTTTCTGAAGTTTGGGGCTGGTTTATATATATATATTTGTAATATATTTAATATATTTATTTATATTTTTTAAAGATGTAAAAAAAGGCAAAAAAAAGCTAAAATAATTAACAACTCTTGAGTTTTTTTTGTGGAAACTGTGATACTTTTTTTTTTTCTCCTTAGGTTCAAAAGAACAGCATTTATTTTAAGTAGAAATCTTTTGTCGCATTAGAAATGTCTTTACTGTCACTTTACACAATTTAATACATCCTTAGCTAGGATTTTTTTTTTTGTTTAGATAAGGGGCAAAATCTTTGTGATTTCAAATTTTTAAATAGTTTTGTACTCTATCCATAATCCTAAAAAAATACAAAACAACTGCAGCAGAAAGATGTGTATTCAAATCATTATTAAGAATTTCATATGAAGCCCTTTAAAGTGGTTTGCATTTTGCATTGTAATTATCAAATTATTTGTGTCCCTGAACCACAAACCCAGTCATGGGAAACAATTTTTCCATAATTTTCATAAATGCGCTATAGGGTGCAAAAAAATCTAAATATTAAGAAAATCTGAATATATTTACGCTAGGACATTTACAAAATATCTTCATGGACTTTACTTAATATCCTAATGGTTTTCAGCACAAAAGATAAATCAACAGTTTTGCCCCAAACAAAGTACTGTTGGCTATTTCTACAAATACACTCGTTCGTGATTTTGTGATCCAGGGTCACATTTGTTTTTTGCAGCCTAATGTACACTTTCTGTGTTTGTCTATCATTGTCAGTTTTTTTTACATTTTGTTGTATTTCTGTGTCGTTGTCTTTCAGCTTCTAGATATGAAGGTGTTTGTAGACACAGACTCAGACATCCGGCTAGTCAGGCGCTTAAAGAGGGACATCACGAATAGAGGGCGTGACATTGCAGGCGTCATTAAACAGTACAACAAATTTGTCAAGCCAGCGTTTGAGCAGTACATCGAACCCACTGTACAGGTTGCAGATATAGTGGTCCCAAGAGGTACGTGAAGTCGGAAAATGTCAAAACTGCCAAACATTTTGAGATATCGGACTACTAAGTGACTGGGCTATCTGTTGTTAAGCAACATTTATATTCAGAAATATCATTCATAGCTTTGAAAATGTTTCACCTTGGAATTTTTGTTACGTTTCTGTATAAATAACTGAGAAATTATCCAGCCCTTAATGCTGTTATGGCAGTAAAGAAAAATTACCTCTCTAGTTTGTTCAGATTTGTCTTACTTAAAGTTATGGGATTATGTGCTTCATGATAACAGCCCTCTTCCATTGTTTCTCCAGGTGGAGAAAACTTCGTAGCCTTGGATCTGATTGTTCAACATGTTCACAGTCAGCTGGAAAAGGTATGTAATAAAAATGCCTCCTCATTCTCATCTGTTTGACACTGAGTGAGAATGATTAGTTGGTCTGTGCATAATGAAGTGCTGAGAATGGCCAACATGCATGCTGTTTCCCTGCTAGATGATCCACATGCTCTTAATACACACACAAGTGTTGCATGCGTGTGCATATGAAGCCCATGCCATGGTATAAGTATAATATGCCCTCTAGTGGTCATACTCTATATGTGACACAAGATGTTTTGTTATAAATATTATGTGCATTGGTTCAGACAAGAAAAATGCAAGGTCGGTAATCTTGATATATTTACATCTCCTTTATAGTATTATAATTAAAAGAATGCAAATGGATAATATTAATAAAAAAAAATGAAGATTGAAAAGATGACATTGATTGGATCTGTGGGCATTTCATACCATAAAGTAGTCCAGCCCAATTTTCAGTTTACTACTAAAAAAGTGACTAATAGCCTTTTGCCTGCTGGGTAACATTATCCACTTCTTTGCTCTGATGATTCAGACAATGTGCTGAGAAACCAGGCGACAAGCAAATGTGTAGTCAGTTTTGATTTCATGTTGTCTATCGGAGTAATTACAAGAAAGACAAAGATGTTAACACTAATGAACGTTGGCTGAGTGACATTCATGCATTGCTTACAGATGTATCCCACAAAAAGGGTTTAGTGCCTCTTTGAAATGTAATCATGTTCTGTGCCTGGCAGGCTGAATAAAGTCATGAATAATCCTGAGGTGGAAATGCTTTTCTTTTTTTTACTCATTCAGTCACAGTGAGCAATGATCTTTAGGACTAATGAACCTTGTGCTTTTGTGCAAAAGATATCATGCTCTTAAGTCACAGGACTGCATTGGATTTGTCATCACAGAGGTCAGATTTGAATGATTTAAACAATTTTCTGTGTTGGGCCCAGTGAGAACTTTGACTGAAAAATCTTCTGCCAGTTAAAGTACTGGCATTCTTTGTTTTTTTCTTCAGTAAGTGATAGTTTTGTATAACGTGTGATGTGTGGGTTTTTAATATTGTGTGTGATGGTAATGATGGAATTGACATTATTTGCTTTATGAGAGGAAAAAAGATTAGT
Source organism: Enteromius trimaculatus (assembly GCA_032361065.1). Lineage (NCBI taxonomy): Eukaryota > Metazoa > Chordata > Actinopteri > Cypriniformes > Cyprinidae > Enteromius > Enteromius trimaculatus. Next base: position 15,158,728 of record JAUMHP010000076.1, read on the forward strand.
TAGCAGCCAAATACAAAATTATTAAATGAATGAAATGATCATTCCTGACCAATGCATAAAGCAGCCCACGTTATTTTTTGGGGGGTTATTAAATATTTTTGCATGTATACATGCATACAAATGATTATAACATAACCAATTGTTAATATGCAAATTAATATCTAATTTATAACCTTTATGATTAATTATATATTTATTCAAGTTTTTTTTTTTTCTTTCAATTTATTTGTTGTTCAATTTATTTTATTTAAAAATCACCCTCTCAAAAAAAGTAAAAACCAACCTGTTGTGACCGAGCATTGGAAAATCTAAAAAAGTCTAAACAACCCCATGATTCCACAGTTATACAGTGATACTGATAAAGATTTTGTATCAGCCTATTCTTTTTAGTGATGGAAATATGAGAGGCATGAATGTTTACTGTGTAAAACTGCAAGAATGTGATTGTATCGGGTTAAATATAGGGAGTAGCTAATAACGTCATGACATTGTTTCCAAGTATACCATGGAGAGGGTGAGGGCTGACTGTTTGGAATGGCTTTTCTGAGTGAAAATCTCATTTCATGAGTTTGTCTTTTTTTCTTTTCTTTTTTATTCCTCTCCTCCCTGTGTGTGTTTGTAATGAAATACTTGCTAAACCCTCAACCGATTGCTCTAACCATCCCAGCGTGAAATCACAGTGAGGTATGGCTGCTTTTCCCCTCATTTCCTTCCATCTCTCTTTCCTTCATTCTTTAAACCTGTGCTTCATCTGTGCTTTCTTTTCCTCAAACCTGCAGAGATGCAAATGGAGACAAAAGGAACAGCATAGCTCTGGCTAAGGTCTACACTAAACAAACTGAATGTTTAGTGGGGTTATTTAAAAAGCTAATACACTACATGCTCACCAAGGATGCATTTATTTGATCAAAAATAGTGTGAAGTATTATTGCAATTTAAAATACATATTTTCTATTTTCTATTTTAATTTTTTTTTTTTTTTTCAGCAGCCATTATTACTCCTTCAGAAAGCGTTTTAATTTGGTGCATTATCAATATTAAAAGCAGTAATGCTGCTTTGATCAATGTGATGTATTCTTGTTGAGTAAAAGTATTCATTTCTTTGAATGGTAGTGCTTGTTTTGATATTTATTTTAATATTTGGGCTGAAATGATCTATAAAGCAATCCGTTTGAGTGGACACTACATTAAGGGCATGAATGAACTGCACAAAATTAACGTGAAGAGACAGAATATATTTAAAATAGAGAAAACACAATAGCTTCTCTGTGTACTTTTTGTCTCCATCTCCACGGTGTTATTTTGATGCTGTTTCTAACACAGGGATGGGCCTATATCAGTGGTTTGGCTCTTCACATGCTGTGAAATCCATTGATAATGTAGTATTGAGAAACTCAATCTTGAGACATGTGTTGTCATTTCCTAGTTTTAGACTAGCAACAGCACTTCAGCTGAAAAGCACTGACATACTACCCAGCCCTGAGCTCATCTTGGCTCTGATGTGTCTGTCTGTTCTGTACAGACTTTAATCGGGTCGTGTTCTTTTCTCCCCCTCCCTCTCTCTTTTCTCCGTCTCGTCATCATTGTCTCCCAATGAACATTTATTCCTTCTTCAGAGGAAACTCCGCTGGGATATGTGAGGATAAATTCTTGCATCCTCTCGCCTTTCTTTATTTTTCTGTTCTGTTTTCTTGTTTTTTATATGTTTGTTTTTCATTTTATTTCTTTTTTTGTTTTCTTGAATCCATCCTCTGCGATCCTTCACATTCTGCTCTTACAGTATTTTTTCTGCTGTTATTGTTTGAATACAGAGTGTTCAGAGTGAGCTAATAACATTCACACTGTCAGTCCATCACAGTGTCCTAACCAGCATCGTCTGTGAAAAGCGGCAAGACATTTTGTCCATTACTTGTTTTTTTTTTTGTGGCCTTTAGGTAGAAATCTGATTGGTCGAAAGTTCCTGTACATATCTTCTAATTGGCTGTCGTCATGTCATGCCGATGAAACCTTTTTTTGTGCTTGTCACGTCACTCTGGTTAGTGCACTGTGTCTTTCTGTGTGGGATTGTGGACTGAGGTTTGAAACTGGCAGCCACTATGAAGGAAATTTAGCAGCCCCCATATATTAATTTTAATATGGGTTTTTTACTATAGAGGACAGTGGTGTCTCTCAGTTTTTGCTTATATTCTCATTAACAATATTACAAATGAACAGAGTTCACAGTCCATTACCATCTTGCTGGATTTATTTAATACCACATTATTTCACTGTTTAAAGAAATAGTTTACCCTACAATTAGAACTGTGATTTACTCTGCCTCCGGTATGACTGTGGTGTGCAAAAAGAGGTTTTTACAACGTGAAAAGCATCATGAAGATCCTGTCTAACTTTTGTAGTCTTCAAAAGTTGTACATGTTTGAAATGAGTGAGTAGATGGCAGTTGTAATTTTTAGGTGAACTGTTTCTTTAATGCTTGTGCATCAGATCTTTGGTTGCAAAACCCTCACTTCTGTCTACCTCTAATTTAAAGGCCTGTTCACACCAAGTCTGATGATGACGCTTTAACAGGTTATCTATGTAACCTATCTATATTAACAGGTTGTCGACACACAGTTTGTTTTTGGTGGGGAAGTGGTTAATTTGTGTAAACTGTGCCATTGCTTATTTTAAAATGCATTCATAAAAGAAATCCTGACTTGAAGTGAATGGGCCTTGACTCTACCTTGACCTGCTACCATAACACTTCAAACTCACATCAGCTCTTCAAACCACAATCGCACTGGGGAAAAAGTCAAATATTGTTATATTTGTCTATTTTCCATTAACAAAAAGTTTGCTTTTGTTTGCTTTTGTGTGCAACTTGTGGAATGTTTACGTCTCATATCCATGTGCTGTATAGATCAGCCCTGGCATCTGCCCATCAGGGTCAGCCTTTACCCAAGACCCTGAGTGTCATGGAGAGCACCCCACAGGTCAGAGGAATGCACACTATTATCAGGTATGACTTCACTGCTGTTTGGGATACTTAAGTAATTCACACACACACACACACACAAGTGACAAGTGGGGACTCTCCATAGGCCGTAATGGTTTTCATACTGTACAAACTGTATGTGCTATTGCCCTACACCTAACCCTACCCCTTACAGGAAACTACAGGCATTTTCAAAGTGTTTTGAAACATGGGGACATGGGTAATGTCCTGAAAAGTCACCTCCTTCTTTGTAATACCTATGTCATATTAAGCAGCTGTCTTTGCAGTAATGGCTGTTAAAATGGCTGTTGTTATGAATACTTAAGTAAAATACTTAAGTGTCTACCACACACACAGATTTATTTCCTCTACTGTTCAAAAGTGTTTAATGCTTTTATTTAGCAATAATGCATGTAAATGCTTGAAATTGGCAGTAAAATTCTTTAAACGTGCTATACTTTTTGTTTACCAAAGAATCCTGTAAAACTGTGTTAACATTACTGTTTTAATTAGAAAACATAATTTAAAGATTCAACTTATGGTTTAACGCTATTTTATATTAAAATCAAAAATAAGTTGTTATGAAGAAATAAAACTGCTGTAGATTGTATATATCTATTCACGAATGATACTTATTTCGAAACAAATTTATTTGATGTTATCTATAGGGCTGGGTATCGAGTTCGATACTTTTTAGTTACAGACCGAATTGCCTCGATACAACTGAGTATTGAAAAACGTCTCGTCGTTCGGTACCCAATTTCGATACCTAAAGGGGTTAATCTCATCAACGCCAGTGAGCCAATAAGACTGCAGCACTACCCAGTGTGTTTGACCAGAAGTGTGTAAAATAGCCTTATGTTATTTATATCATTTACAAGACTGCGCAATATTTCTGTCTCTACATTAATTTGCGCTTGCACACAAGTGAGCACACTCACGCTTTCAATAGTATTTGTCAATATTTAACCCCAAAAAAGATCAATTCTGCGTGTGTCTGTGTTAATGTACGGTGCAGACGTGCGGTTTTGTTTACTAGCATACTGACCTGTGCGTGATCATTAATATTAACTTTTTGCGTCTCAATAAACGAGGACATAAATACAGTAGGTTACATGAATATCTCCAGAACTGCTCCGAGGGTTACTTCAAGAGCATTTGACCGTTTCATTTGAGTAAATCGTCATACCCTGTACACACAGAACTGTAAAGGTATTCATGGCAAGCCGTCAAATAAAAAGTTCGGTTTGGACATGGCAGCAGAAATATATTACTATTGTTTAGTAGAATGTACATAATAGGCTACTACAAAAATTATTAAAACAGTATTTCTTCAGTGTTTTAAACTGTAATATAAAATCCCCTTTATTTTCCAACTATAAAATCTCCAAAAATCTTCATTAATTAAGGCTTTTTGCCTTAAAAAATGTAAATGCACAATTTTCAGAGGGGAAAAAAATTATAAGACTATTGTAAGAATAATTTTAATGCACTAGTGTAAAGGGAGCATAACTATGATGGCGTTTTAGTGCCACCAAAAAAAAAATAAAAAATCTTAAACTACTGAAATTAAAGTCATAATATTACAAGAATAAAGTGGAAACTATGAGATTAAAGTCGAAGTATTACGAGAATATAGTCGGCCTAGATTGGGAGCACCCGGAGATATTCCAAAGTCTCTGCTTTCAAAATCTGTCAGTTTTATAGCGAAATACAAATATGTATATTATAACATGACATACATAGTATAGCCTGACATATAGCTGAAATTGCTTTAGTTTAAGCAGCAGTGTAAGTCAGTGCTTTTCCAGATTACAGTGAGACTTCATTATAAATTCTTCTATAGCCTGTTTTCCCATGCCTTCTGATGTTCATTCACTTTTATATCTTGCTATACAAAGAATTAAAAAAAAAAAATTGAAACAAAGAGGAAAAACACATTCATTTGAAAGATGAGCTGTTGAGCTGATATATTTTCCTAAAAGTAGGAATTTGCAGTTCAGTAAATGTGTCAGATGTCTGGCAGACTTTTTTTTCATTCAGTTAAGGATTCCTCTGAATGATTCAGTATTTAATTAATCTTATTGATTGACTCATTAAAAGGACTTGCTTATAAGAATCATTTGTTGTGAA